>JADLSH010000256.1:0-600000 GCA_016169945.1 Trachythela sp. YZ-2020 | reverse complement strand
ATTTATGGTGAACAGATTTGGTCATTTGCCAGAGCAATTGAATTATATCATTCAATCTGATTGGTTGTTGTGGTGCAGAGCTTCAATCTGATTGGTTTAAAAATGATCCGATTAATACTCAAGATGATGCGATTTGGGAATTAATCGCACTATTTTTGACCAATCAGATTGCAAGAAATGCCATTGATTTCAAAATTAATATAAGATCTGACCTCTGCGAAATCTCTGACCCCTGCGAAATCTCTGACTCGGCCGAATTTCTTATTTCTAGGTTTATTATAATTAAAGGAGGTGTTTATAAAAGTATTCCGAAACTCGATTCAATTTGTATCGTTATCAAAGATTAGATGGCTAAGAATAAATGCTTACAAATACAAACTGAAGTTATTTTAGGCCATAACTAGGCTAACTACAGTAAAAGTGTTCGGCATTTATATTTTAACAATGGCGCACTGGACAGTCAGGTGAGAAGATGTTTATATTTCACATTCAGAAAGATTTCCGTGGGTAGTTGCAAAGTCCACGCCAATGCAGTTTGCATGAAAAAATTGACCACATTGGTGACAACCCAGGCAGTTATCACCACCATCTTTCCTGCAGATTTTGCAGACATCTGGATTTCTTCCACTGTGACAAAAAACATATTGTACATTATTTGACTATGCTGCACATAATTATGTTTTTCTCCCAGGTTAATTTTGCTGATTGGTATATTGTGAAAAAATACAAACAGTCTGATTTACCTGTTAACCTAATCATAGCAAGACCCACAAATGGTTGACAATATGTCTTTGTGCTGAGTAGACATATTAACTTGTTTTGTCATAATTTATATACTCCTTGGATGAGACAGTGTGCAAACTGTACAACATAGTAAAATATTATATGGTTAAATTACATGTCAAATTACAAACTGAACCCTGTTAATATGGTGGAAATGGCAAAATTAGGCTAAATTAACATACATATACATTGTACGGTGTCAAAAGACTACACTGCATATATTGTCCTATAATCTAAGAATCTACATTTAAATCTCTATAAAAATATGTATTATGTTTAAAAATTTATCTTTAAAATACTCACATAGCAAACATGTATGCCACAGTTCTAGCTATCAAGCTGTCTACAGTGGCTAGGTTGCAGGCATCGCCATGAAGTCACGGCTTTGATTGGTTGGCTTTGATTTTAACCAAATCACTAGAAGATCAAAAGTTTAATATTATTGTTTGCACTTTTTTAAGTGTTTATGGTAATTCAGGGTGTGAAATTTACATTTTTGAGCATTATCCAAGAAGGATGTGCCAGGATTTTGAATCTGGTAACCAAATGTTCAATATCCCAGCCATGGAAACAAAAAAAATTAACTTTCAATATCTATTTTTAAAGGTAACAAAGTTGTTTTTATTCAACAATGTATCAATTTAACATTAAAAAATTATTTTCCTTGGTATTGTAATGTATCTTGAAATCTAGTATCCTGTGGATATTGGACTGTACTGTACAATACTTTAATTTGTTAATATGATCCATCAATTTGGTTTTGGGGCAGATGCCTGTCCACTCTTGAGAGGGTCAATGTATATTCTTTGTTTTGACTCTTTGTCTAACACCTGTGCAAAATCGAGTTTGATGAATATTCTGGTTATGCTAAATAATAAGATTACTGTCTCTCCATATGCTAACCCAACCTTGCACCCAGAGTATCAAACACTAGCCTACATACGAACAGGCATACTTAGATTTATACTAACCAATAATGTCCAGTGGTTTTGAGTAGAGTTGATGGGAAGCAGGATCTTCTCGATCACACTAAAATTGATGTTGGACCATGTACGTCTAGTGCTACAATTGTTTTGGACTATCTGCGAAATGTAGCATTCAGTCCCACATGTCTCCTCTGCCATACTCCAGAAATAAGCATCAATGACCTATACATGGTAAACAATAACATATTAGTAAGTAAGGTGTCGATATTAAGATTTCTGCCTGGTGTATTAATTGCCAGGATTGCGGCAATAAAGGGTCTCTCAAACACGTTTGCTTGTATATAGTAAGTACTATTTACATCCAGCTATACCAATTGTGCAAAACAAAGTCTAACTTACCCTGTGAGATAACCAGCCAGGCATAAAATGAGGAACTTCATGTTTAATGAGCTTTAATTCCTGTGATGGAACCTCTTGTGTTGGGATGAGGGACCATATGTCTCTTCTTGCCAATTTAGCAGGCCCAAAATCAGGGTAAGGCTCACACAGTTGTTTTGCTCTCCTAGCCAGTAGCTTTAAGTGTTCGACTTGATCAGAAAACTTAGCAACCTCATCACTAACAACCCCAACCTCATCACTAACAACTGCAACCTTTCCACTCACATCAGCAACCTTTCCACTCACGTCAGCAACCTTACCACCAACCTTTCCACTAACACCAGCAACCCTACCACTAACACCAGCAACCTCATCACTAACACCAGCAACCCTACCACTAACAATCTTACCACCAATACCACCAACCTCATCACTAACACCAGCTACCTCGTCACCATTTTCACTCACTACTTGGTCACTTTCCAGCTCATCACCAACACTTTCTACCTGGTCAGCACCTCCCACATCATCACCTGCAACACCTCTTTCTCTGAATGGTTTAATGTGAACATGGCTGATACTTTTCAAAACCTTATTGGTCTTGACATTGCGCAACACAACTTGTTGATCCGTCAACGTTTCGACAACATAACCACTAAGCCAATCAGAGGTCATGCGGTCACCCTTTCGGCCTCCAAGCTTTTTCGGATTAGCCTTCATGACAGCTTGGCCAATATGAAATTTATAGGCTTTAAATCCTTTCATCTTCTTCAACTTATAATATTTCTTCATTTTTTCTTTCGCCTGTGTGTTATTAGCAGTAACCTGACAACAGAACAATTTAGACTCTAAGTTTAAATACCTGTGGTACAGTACATGCAGTATTATGAGAAATAATACATAACAACACTGTTGAAGGGGTAACGCTGTGTGCAACATTTTCTAGAAAATATGTACACCATTTCTTTCAAGGCTAATACCTATCACAATCCACACTGTAAATGAATTTTATTGTTTTGTTGGTTGCAACATACCTTGGCTTCCACTGTAATGAGCTGGTCCTGTTTGTTTCGGCCATAGTCAGTCACTTCATTAGGGGTGGGTTCCTCCAGACTAATAGGGGTGAGGTCTTCCTCTTCAGGCTGCTCTGATGGGAATCGTGGCGTCCTTATATGCATGACTTCGTATGGGGTATGTTTTGTTGACTCATTGTTTGAGGAACGAACACCCGAACATGCTTGGTCTATGAACAGGTCCCAGTCATCTTGCTGTTCATTGACCATCTACAATAAGTACAGAATGCTATCAAATCATAACATATTAAGTTCTTGCAATTCTTCATTTGCATATATATGAATGTTTATTGGATGCCATTAAAGCAAAGTAGTTAGAACATACTACAATATTAAATTATCAGAGATCAACACTATCATCTGGTAACTACAATATTAAAGATATTTTAATCTACTAAGATTATTATTACCTTTGAGAGATGACGTTTCAGGGTACCATTGGTGCGCTCATCTTGACCATTTGTTCGGGGATGGTAGGCAGCAGCCTGGAAAATATTATTAAAAAACAAAATTTCAAAAACATTTTTAATAAACAAAAAATCATGCACGTTTAATAAGAAAACGCCTTGGGAGCTAGGTTACTATGATACCTTCATACACAAAGTTTCTTGAGAATTCTGAAAGCGCGTGGAAGGTTTTCTCCTCGTGGCCTTGTCCAGATTGGCGAAGTGTGCAGGAATCTGGCGTCCTGACTTCAGAAACTCCAGAACATCTTGCACAGAAACCTATTTTTATGACATACCAAGAACATTTTTTAATAAACTAACCATATAATACTGCTAGTGAGTGATTTTTCTCCTACACAAGTTCGCATTCTTTCTTGGCATTGAAAATACGGGAGAAAATAATATACTAGTGAGTCTAGTGTCATATTACACAATTTTATAAAATAATAGACAACAATCTGATCTGACTAAATCAAGTTCTACAGGGTGTATAAAAACACTGAGACCTTTAGAAATTGACCTTATTGTTATAATTTGAATGCCTGAGTACTATACTGAACCCATGGGTGCGTAAACACAATTGAATCGAATTTTATGCACGGAGAAGTTAATTAAAAGTCAATAGGATAATTTCTAAAGGTCTCAGTTTTTTTGATACACCCTGTACATACCTTTTGTTTACTCATCTTCGTTTGAGGCTTTATCGATGCAATGTTAACAGCAGTCTCAGTTGTACGAGCCATTTAACGACGATTTAACTTGTAAAGAAAACTTTTACGACGCACGCTTCTCTGCAGCTTGAACACGTGCGAAATTTATGAGCAAAAATCAATTATGCATATCTCTGCGCATGAGCAGAAATAAAAAAGTCAGAAATTTCTCAGGTGAGAAATTTAGCGTAACACCGGGAAGCAAAATCTTGCTTCGGTCAACGGAATGTGTTGTTCAGTAATACAGTAGGAGGGAATGAAATCTCGAAAACATATATATATATATATATAAATAATTTATGGGACATTACCTCGCGTGGCCGCGCAAGGCAGTCCGATTTACAGGGCCAGTCCGGCTCATATGAAAAGCCCCGTCGTCATCTTTTTCTTCAGAGTAGGAGGGGGTTCGTTTATCTAAATGACATAATCAATGGTTTTACATCATCAGTTTGCAAATATAGCCTGTCGAGGAACGCAATTTCAGATTTTGTAATTGGGATTTGGGGCAAAATTGGGCTGGCAAGTGGGATTTGACCTAAATTTTGGCTGGGAACTGGGATTTGCTACCCTCCTTCACGAACCTCCACAATATCAGCAGTTACTATTCCATATTAGGCAACGAAATAGTTCAGCATAAATTATGCGCCCTAGTTCCAAGAATTCGTTGACGACTTCTAAGTATTTCATGATATTTAGTTTCGTTTTATACTGTAGCTTCAAGAACTGCCTTCAATACACAATAACGAATGTTATTGAAAATGAAGAATCATGCGTGACAATTCTTTGGTATTGTGATAAAAGGTAAGCTCGAAAAAGTAGGTAAATATGCATTGAGCAACTTGCGAAAAACTAAGCTAGAAGGTTTTGCACGCGAGCATTGCTCTGACTCCTCTTGCCTTGATAAAACATTATATAGTTCTAAAATATATTTAACTGTGTTTCAAAACTCTATAATTATATAGTATATAATGTAGTTCTTTTGCTCATTTAAACGCGTTATAATTTCGGTATTGTCATGGTATATTAATACCATAGTATTATTAATTTGTGTGGATAATATATCAAAAACATAGTCAAGATGGCATGCCATCGTTTATCATCTGATAAAATATATGTTCTGTATTTGATCAGAATTTCTCGGCGAGACGAGCAAGTCAAATCTATTCAGGTTTCGAGTTCCTTCAGTTGGCTTGTACCTTGTAGCTATAGCTAGGTCTGCAAAAAGCATTGTTTATATCGAGGGTTTATATTAACTGCATGGTTTATATTTAATGGTCCGAACGTTGAGAGACTGTGTATTCGCAAGATAGATTTCTCGTTTGGGGCAGACATTATCATTGTTTAAATATTATTAGGGTAGTGATGTTGTATGAAATAGAATTTAGGGCTGATTGCGAGATATTCATTGTGAAATAAAATAACATATCAGTAATATTAGAATTCATGGTAGATAATATTTCGCTTTCTCTATATTTAAACGTTGCTCTGTAGTTTTCGCCTTTCCCGCCACGGCCGCAAACAGAGTTCTCTAACAACACTATACAGGGTGTCCCAAAAAAGTCCCCCTATATAAATCACTCTTTTGTTGTTAAACGTGCGTTGTTATACCTCGGGGAATTTAGAATAGCTTCTAAAACGAACAGCGACACAAAAATGTCAAATTACAAATTCATCTTACCGTCAGTTCGAGTAAGAATGGTTCAACTGACTACAGAGCAACGAGTATTTGTCGTAACAACTTATACGTCGCGTTACATTATTTGGACGAAGGGAAGTTGTAAATACTTCCGCGGTTCATGTACAATTCAATTAAATTCCCAAAGGTATAATAACGCACAAGAGTGATTTCTAAAGGGGGACTTTTTTGGGGGACACCCTGTATAGCTACAGCAGAAAGCTTCCCCCCGACGATTGTTTACGTTTGATTCAAAATTGAAAATCATTATTTAAATTTCAACTGTCTGCCACTGCCAGGGCCGTCCTCAGAAAAATTTTCAGGGGGGGTGTTAAGTCCTTTCAACCGACTGCCAAACGAACTTCTACCGACTACAGCCAGTAGTTTGCGCTCATTTCTTGCTCGGGACCGTTTCCCAATAATTTTTTCTTTAGTTCCATAAAATTATTTTTTATAAACATTTTCATAATGCTATTTAACCACTTTTGCATAAATTATGCGCCTTAGTTCCAAGAATTCGTTGACGCCTTCCAAGTATTTCGTGATATTTAGTTTCGTTTTATACTGTAGCTTCAAGAACTGCGTTCAATACGCAATAGCGAATGTTATTGAAAATGAAGAATCATGCGTGACAATTCTTTGGTATTGTGATAAAAGGTAAGCTCGAAAAAGTAGGTAAATATGCATTGAGCTAAAATGTTTTGCGCTCGAGCATTGCTCTGACTGTTCTTGCCTTGATAAAATATTATATAGTTCTAAAATATATTTAACTGTGTTTCAAACTCTATAATTATACAGTATATAATTTAGTTCTTTTTCTCATGAGTCGGGATCATTCGGTGAGTAAACGCGTTATAATTTTGGTATTGCCATTGTATATTAGTACCGTAGTATTATTAGTTTTGTGTGGATAATATATCAAAAACATAGTCAAGATGGCATGCCATCGTTTATCATCTGATAAAATATATGTTTTATACTTCATCAGAATTTATCGGCGAGACGGGCAAGTCAAATCTATTCAGGTTTCGAGTTTATTCAGTGTGCTTGTACCTTGTAGCTAGCTAGGTCTGCAAACAGCATTGTTTATATCGAGGGTTTATATTAACTGCATGGTTTATAAATGGTCCGAACGTTGAGAGACTGTGTATTCGCAAGATAGATTTTTCGTTTGGGACAGATATTATCATTGTTTAAATATTACTACAGTAGTGATGTTGTATGAAATAGAATTTAGGGCTGATGGCGAGATATTCGTTGTGAAATAAAATAACATATCAGTATTAGAATTCATGGTAGATAATATTTCGCTTTCTCTATAAAGTTGCTTTCCCGCCACGGCCGCAAGCAGAGTTCCCTAACAACACTATATAGCTACTTCAGAAAGTTTCCCCCCGACGTTTGTTTACGTTTGATTCAAAATTGAAAATCATTATTTTAATTTCAACACTGTCTCCCACTGCCAGCGAGAATAATAATTTAAATACATTTGTTAATTCATTGTCCAATCAGTTTTAAGTTGTTTAACGAATTCCGGTTTACTGCACAGCTGAAAATATTAGAGACCTTACGATTTCAAGACGGCAACGTGACGACAACGGCTATTAGTCTAGGACATGTAAAGGAGTTTGTATGCATTTCATTTAGGACAGAATATCTCAACTGTTTTAGGGTAAAATGACCATGGCGGTCAACATGGCATATGTGCCAAAACCCGAATCCGGGGCGAAAGTCCTGAAATGACCACGCCCAGAAACGGCACTGTCGGCATAGCTCTAAATCCTGAACCGCCAAAGCTACAGCCTTTTTGAATTGCTTATAGTGTTTAGAATGGTTGCTTTTATGGGTGGTCACTGGAGGGTGAAATTTGTCTAGGTATCATATTTTACAAGAAAATGACTATGCACCATCCCAGGTCAACTGCTAATTATGCATCAAATTGCTAATTATGCATCATTAATTTAATGTTTTCTCTGCCATCTGTGACATTCCTTCGGCTATCCATCACATTCTTGTGGCCTCTCATTAGCTGATGATACTATACATTGTAAATGTAATATTGCTCTGTGACCTTGTGTTCTGACTTGCTTTGCATTAGATACTATAAAATACAATATGAAAAAAATATGTTTAATTAATATATATCATTACCAAGTATATCTATGCTTAGTAGATTTGTGTAGACCATGGTGGTATGTAGTTTTCATCTATTTTTTGCGACAATACAATTACTTGTTTAAAACTTACCAGTTCCCATAAATACTTCATTTTGTACGACTTCCTCGACGGCTTAAAAGCGAGTATACCCAACCCTCCTTCCTATATTGATCTCTGTCCCTTCGATTACGACCTCAAAATATGAGAGATTTCATCAAATTCTGGGAAAAGCAATGTTCACCTTTCTTTTGTGCAAAATCCTGAAGTCGAATTCCACACGGATATACCAGAAAATTGAATATTTCGGCAGTTTTTCGCTTCCAACATGACTATTTTTCTATATTACTGATTTGACGTCATCGCGGCTATTCGTTCTCAGCCTCTTTTCTCCCGGCCATGTTTTGCAAATACCTATCATGTTTGAGCCAAAATATCTCTGGAAGTATTTATCCGTTTAAAGAATGCTACATATCATTCGAATTGTCTCGTCACGGCCGATTTTTAAAATAAAAAGGTAATGGTGACATATGCTCTTTAAAGGACATTGGCAACGAAAATTTTTATTCCTTATATTTATAGAGCATGCCTACGGAATACTTAATTTCATAGTTTCCCTTGTCCATCGCATTTAGTTGTTGAGAAAATTTGTGACAAAGTTCAACAGTCGTCCGCCAATTTGAAAAAAACGGCGTATGCTAATTTATGCATGAATACATTAAATGACGTCATTAGATGGGTTGACACAATTTCTCTAATATAAACTCTATAGTGTTTAGTTTATTAAGTTTATTAAAGTTTCGCCCATACATACATACAACGGCAGAAAGGTTTTAACAAGTGTGTAACATGTTTGTACCACTACTTTTGATACTATTTGTTCCAATTCCGCGTGAAATAGACGCATAAATTCGAATATCACATAGGAAATCCTTATGCAATGTTATGCTATTATTGTCTATATCCCCTGAATGTCTCGCTGGTAAATGCATAAAAATTGCTCAAATTGCAAAACAATCAAATCGAAAATTGTCACAATGTAGTCTTATTGAAAATACAACAGTAAATAAAATTGTCACAATGTAGTCTTGTGTTAATAACTGTTTATGTATTGTTAGACGGCAAAGCTTAATAAATAAATGTAGTCTATACTATAAATACTAACTATTAAACCTAAGTAGCTGGCGCAATTATGATATACATTCAAAATACACAAGAATAAAGGTCTAAAAATTTGGATAGTTCATCATTGAGATTTGAACTACTCCTTTTATACTTTCAATGCAGTTGGACAGTGTAGTATAAAGAAGCGCTATTACATAAAACAAACTACAACTAGCACGCTGTATTCGTATTCAAGGTATATTATTGATTGTTGTAGAGAGTATATCGCTTCATCGCTTGTATTGACATAGTGCAAATTTAAGTTACCCACGATTATTGAAATAAAAGTATAAAACAAACAAGATTAATACAACTACAGTCATTTTGAAAAGCGAAGAGAATACCGGTATGTCAGTTAATAGCAAGTCTTCAGTGCGGCAACGCATTAAATTATTAATTTCTATTTTAATGATCAGTTATTCCCTGCCCAATATTTCTTTAAAATTGAAAAAATTGGGCGTCCTGACTTTTCGTAAAAAAGAGTATAACAAAAGATCTAAAAATATTAGAGTTCTCACTTCTATAATTGATATTGTGTGTTGACGCAATTAATAACTATATTTACTGAATTACTGTAATGGGAATCGCTACATTTTCGGCAATATTTTTACCAGCTTCATCATGTATAATTCACCAAACTATTTAGCCACACATATGAAACTGAATTTAAGCCAGAGAACAGCTATAGTCTGGCTTTTTTCTATAAACTAGCCAGATATACTAAATAATGTACTATATTGACAGCTTCATATTTCCCGTCAAAACAATAGAAGCTCAAAACTTCATAATCATATGAATCGCGTGAATAACTATTCTTTAAAACTTGAATATAGATTGTTTTCAAAATAATATTACTTGCATCCAATAATTCTGCACCAGATTTATTTTTCAGTAACATTCAAGGCTTTAGTTTAGCTCCAGATATTTATAGGTCAAGGTGCTCAAAATCGCTGGTTGACAATTCGTTCAACCTTTCTCGGTGTCTCGAGTTTATAATTATATAATATAACATTTCAAACATCTCTTCTCGTGTCTTCGGTTAAAGAATGTATCCTACAACAACAGATGGTTCCTGAAACCTTTTCCAGAGTGTATGACGACACAAAATACTATAGTATAGCTTCAATAATACCCCAATCATTCACAAACGCGTGACACAATTAAACCACGCAAGTTGTAAAATTCGCCATTCCTTTCCTTCTTACATGCTTAATATGGCTTTACCCGATAGTGTAGCATTTCCTTAGTTCTCCTGCCTGGTTGTGAGAATTTTTGTTCATTATAACGCGCAAAAACGACATATTTTTAGTTACCAAAACCTTCACGCAATATAAATCCCTATGTTGTTTTGAAGCGAACCCATCTAATGACGTCACAAAGGTCATTGACCCCAAAGATAATTTTTTGAGAATTTGATCCAAGATGGCGGCCGATGAGCAAATTTATCACATTTTACTTGCACTTTACTCGCAAACAAAAATGTTACAGCAAAAAATAGTAACATTCTCATAGTTAGGTGGTCCAGTAAGATTAAATAAGCCAATAAAAATTTTCGTTGCCAATGTCCTTTAACTGACTCAAAACTTATTGATGAATCGTTAAATGATTATCAGTTTATAAATATTTGGCCGGAATTGGCGGCTGACTTGTCGTGTGACAACGATGAGAACGATGAGAATCCATCAAATGAGACTAGTTGTCGTTTGTCTCAAAATATAAGATGTAATTTTTCTGATATTTATGTTAATAATGTTTTTTCGACAGCAAATTTTATTTCTGAAAGCAAGTAAATCTACTGGGCTCGATAAAGTACCAGCTAAAATTCTAAAGATGTCTACGGATATAATTGCCCCTTCATTGACTTATATTTTCAACTTATCACTCCAATGTGGCATCCATGTCGACAAATAGAAAAGGGCTCGCGTATCCCCTATCTATAAATCTGAAGACAAAACTAACTGTGAAAACTATCGACCAATCTCAATATTGCCTATAATTAGTAAAGTCTTGGAGAAGGAGTTGTTCCGCCAAGTGTATAGCTATTGAACTCAGAACTCTTTCCTCTCGAAATATCAGTCTGGGTTTCGCCCAAAACATTCTACACTGTCGGCCCCAAAGCACGGGGCCCCAAAAAACCGCAAGGCCACAAAAATAAAAAACGATGCTCCAAAATTCCAAAAGCGAGGTCCCAAAAATAAAAGATAAAAAAAATAAGGAAGATTTTGCTCTTAAAAAATCGCTGGCAATGAAATTAACACCATTGGAATCCTTACAAAATAAGCTTTTTAACAGTCGGCTATTTTGCCGACTAAACATTACAGAATCAAAAATACTAAAAGTTTAATCCCAAACGTACATACCTCCAGTCATACTCCAGTTCAACTCAAACAATCTTTAATATCTTCTTTATTCTTCCATTTGACCACAGACTTCTAATGGTCGAAATTTAGATTTTTATCTATGTATTTCTTCTGGAAAGTTTCGCTTCCATACTACGACTAGAAGTATTTATTTTGATTTATTTTTATTTATCGGCTATTTTCCAGCATGCACGCGCTTGCCATAGTTTGACTATAATTATATGGTTTTCCCACGCACTTCAGTCCCGACAAAAATATCTTATATAGGGTATTGTACCCTGGGGAATTCAATCCGGCCACTTAAAAAACCATAGCAACAGTCTTTTTTTGTCTTTGGGCCTTTTCCGATTGTTTTTGTCTGAAAGTCCGGTTTGACCCATACGCTATAATAATAATAATAATAATAATAATATTTATTCAGGAGGCTCCACTCACCGAAGTGTTTTTCAGGGAGGTCCTGTAATACATATCTATATTATACTTATACATGGTGAACTATGCTATGCTTATATAAAAATTAGAATATTTACAAATACTTAATAGTTGAGGAAAAACCTTAGTTAGATAAATTGTTTTAGTTTAGTTTTAAAGAGTTTAAGATTAGTAGATTGCTTTAGTTCAATAGGTAATGAGTTCCATTCCGAAACTGAGTGATAAATGAATTGCTGTTTTCCCCAATTCGTACGTGGGCGTGGGAGGTAGTAGTCGTCATTCTGGCGTGTTTTATGGCTATGCATCTGAGAGTTCTTGATGAGGTTAAAATCAAAGTCGACTAGATGGTTAAGGCATTTAAAGACAGAGATACAACGGTGGTATTTTCGACGTAGGCAAAGGGGTTTCCACTCTAGAGTTTCAAGAGCTTCAGTAGCAGAGGAATGGCGAGGAAGATCAAGGATAAGTCTCGCAGCGTTATGTTGTAGAACTTGAAGGTGGTTCATTAGAGTGCAGTTGTTTTTGTCTCCCCACACGATATCACTGTAGTCCAAAAGAGGGAGGACAAGGCTGTTGTAAAGAGTGAGTCTGGCTTGTAGAGGGAGCAAGTATTTTATGCGGCGAATGAGACCAAGGCGTTGATTAAACTTCTTGCTGATGTTGTCGATATGCTCTGACCAGGTTAAGTTTTGTTGGATTGTAATTCCTAAGTATTTAAAAGAGTCAATTCTATCAAGAATGGAATCATTATCCGTGATGGAGATATTGTCAAACTTGGCGAGTTTGCGAGAACTTCCGTAAATTACAAATTTACACTTGGAGACATTAAGTGTCAGACGATTGGCGTTGAACCATCTGCATAAGTGTTTTAGGTCGGAGTTTAATTTATTTTCAAGATCGCAAGCATTGTTTCATGAGGAATATATGACAGTATCATCAGCGTATAAGGATATTTCGCAACGGTTAATACAAGAAGGTAAATCATTAACGAAAATAAGGAACAGTAGTGGACCCAAAACACTTCCTTGAGGAACTCCGACAGTAACGTGTTTGAAGGAGGAAACAGTGTTAGCCACTGCGGTGAGTTGATTTCTATTGGTTAGGTATGACTTGAACCAGTTGACAGATTCATTGGAGAGACCAGACGAGGCGAGCTTATCATATAAAAGAGAATGGTCAACGGTATCAAAGGCTTTAGCCAGGTCAAGAAACAGCTCCCGTTACTAAACCCTTGTCCATGTTTGCCAAAATGGTGTCCGTAAAATATGCAAGTGCAATCTCAGTGGAAAGTTTAGGTCTGAAACCAAACTGTCGTGGTGTTAGTATTTTATTATCGATAAGATAACGGTAGACTTGAGAGTGAACTGCTTTCTCGAGAACTTTACTACTGGTTGGAAGAATCGTGATTGGTCTGTAATTGCTAGCATTAGATTTGTCCCCAGATTTAAAAAGTGCTGTTACTTTGCCAGACATCCAGGTTGATGGAAAATTTGAGGAGACAAGTGAACGATTGAAAAGTTTAGTTAGAATGGGAGTTATAACACTGGAAGAGTCTTTAAGTAACCTAGCGTTGATTTTGTCGAGGCCTGTAGCTTTGTTGGTTTTCAGACTGTTCAGAACACCATACACATAACTTTCTTCGATCGGCTGGAAAACAAATTCATTTTCCCTAACACTAGGTTGCTTGACAGTATACCGATTTGGATACAAATTTCTTATCTTACTCGCTAATTTGGATCCTATGCTTGAGAAATGATCGTTCAATGTCTCAGCTATTGATTTTGGGTCAGTATGAGATACACCATTAGCTTCAATACAAGATGGCGAGGAGTGAAATTTTCGGGACGAGATATTGTTTAAAGTTTTCCACAAAGCGCCAGTGTTTCCTTTATTAGTGTTTATCAGGTTTGAGAAGTATTCAGCTTTGCACTTCTTAACATTTTTATTAACGTAAGATTTGATTTTCTTGTACATTTTCCAATGAAATGACGAATTTGACTTAACAGCTTTTCGGTGGTGGTAGTCGCGATCTTGCATTGCGTTGCTTAAATCACTAGTAAGCCATGGGGTTTGGATTCCTTTTGTTCTCAATTTCTTAATTGGAGCATGAACGTCGGCAACGTTTGTGAACAGTTCATTCCATTTACTTACAGCGACATTAATATCTTGTTCTTCGTCAATTAGGTGGAAATTTACATGTTCAAGATCTGCGAGGAAAGATTGCTTTGAGTAAGTCTTGTATGATCTGTATTCAATGACTCTTCCTGGTGCTCTACGTACTCCCGCTTTAACAACACAGTAGATGAGAGAATGGTCACTTAAGTTGACGTGTAGGACTCCAGAGGCAACTATTCGATGATTATTGTTAGCGAATAGGAGATCAATCAGTGTAGTTGATTTCGCTGTTATTCTCGTGGGTTCGTCAATAAGTTGTTCGAGATTGTATATGCTGGTTAGACTTAGGAGCTTTCGCTTAAGAGCTCGGGAAGCATCATTGTTCGTAGTTAAAAAGTTTACATTAAAGTCACCAAGTAGTAATATGTCAGCTTCTGGCGAAATAGAGGACAATGCAGTGTCAAGTTCTTCAGTAAATAACTCTAACAATTGGTCAGGGGCTCTGTAGATTGTGAATATAAAAAGGCTTTTGCTTTTTGGACGAGTGATTTCAATAACAGTGGATTCGATATTGTTACTTAGAAGGTCAGTCCAGGTTTTGTAAGGAATGTCATCTCTCACAAAAACTAACGTACCACCACCAGTTCTTCCATTCCGATCATTTCTAGAAAGCGTATAGCCAGGAATAGAGATTGCATCATTAGTTATGTTAGAGTTTAGCCAGGTTTCAGAGATCGTAAAAATATCAAAAGGTTTTTCATTAAGTAGAAGCTTTAATGAATCTATTTTATTGTAGATACTTCTGATATTGAGGTGTGCAACTTTAAGACCCCGAGATTGAAGAAAACCACTCGCTTGTTGACTATTAGTAATCGATGTTGGTCCGGGGTTAGATTCCACATCACCAGAAATAGAAATAACTAGAACTGCGAGTATTGCGTATAGCAGTAAACGGCATCCAAAGAAAACCTTTGATGAATTCTGCAACGATCTTTGTTTTTCCTTTTTTCGTCGACAACCGAATTTAACTAGATTCATGACTTGAGAAGTTGCGATTTCCTTGCATAAGTAAAAAATAGCATGCTGAGGTACACAATTACAAACACATTTCTTTGGGACACAAAAACCACGTAAGATAATATAGATGTAGAGAAATAACCAGAGATAAATGTTTCCACAACAAAACTTCAACAAATCTATCAGCAACATGATTGAGAAAGTACGATTTAAATGTTCTGTTGATTAGATCATTTAGCAGACGGAGGACGATAGTTGCGATGGAAACTTGGGGAGATTTGTAATTAATACGGAGAACACTTGAGATTATAGTTTAATTGATTGATTGATGATCTATTGAAACTCACTCGCAGTTACAAAACTGAATTATAGAGTTACTAATTTACAGTATTTAGCAATAGAAACGTATTGTTAGGACTGCTATAAATCTACTTTAATTAATCATCTAAAACTTTAAATCTATGTTTACAATAATATTAGTCTTATTATTATTAAAATCGTATATAAAAACGCACCAAAACGGTGAAATACTTTATATCAACCAAAATTATTAAAATTATTAAAATAGATAATGGATATAGTGCGTAAAAATCTAAAACTGATTGTTAAATTCAGTCATGGCTGGAAAAAAAATATTTTTAAAACGTTCTGTATTACATTTATACAGAGTAAGATCATTTCTGTTTCGAAGGTTTAGACCGTTCTCATCAAGGCGCGAATTGGGCAGGAGATGTGACACTTTGGTATTAGTCTTTAATTCCTTAAAAGATTTAATACAAAGTTGTTGGCGATTCTCTGCTAAGGTGTTACATCCGATGATTTCTAATGCTTCACTATAGTGGAGATGTGGGTAAATTATCCGAAAACATCTTTTTTGGATCCGTTCAATCTTCTCTGACAGAAAGATTGGGAGGCCAGTGTGCCACACAGGACAACCGTATTCCAAGACAGAACGAATGAGGGAAAAATATATAGTGATCAGATCTTTTGCAGGTATTCCGCTACGTTTGAGAGAACGTATAATGTATAGCCGTTTCGATGCTTTCTTTACGATCATGTCCACATGGGCATCCCATTTCAAATCGTCTTGTATGCAGAGACCCAAAAGCTTACTTTGTTTTACAATTTCAATTGGTCTTCCTTCAATACAAATCTGTGGTACCACCAATGGATCGCGGAGAAAACTTACTCTGAGTTCCTTACATTTTTTTTTATTAAGTTTCATACAATTGACTCCAGCCCAAGATGAGACATGATCAACATCCGACTGAACACAGGAGTTACTGTCGCCAGACACGTTTTCCGATAAGGTTATATCGTCCACGTACTTCCAAAGCTCACTTTCCATGTTAAATAGCTTTAAATCACTAACCATTACCAAGAAGAATATTGGACCAAGTTTGGTCCCTTGGGGGACGCCAGCTTTCACATCGGCCCAGTTAGATACGGACTTTCCAATTTTAACCCTCTGTTTACGATCAGAAAGGAAACTACATATCCACGGAATCAGCGATGGTCGTACTCCCATGTTGATAAGTTTCGTAATTAAAATATTTAAATTTATCCGATCAAAGGCTTTACTAAAGTCCAATAGGATAATTCTGACGGAATTTCCCTGTTTTATTAAACTTGACAACCAAGTATGGAACATACTAAGTAGACAGGTGGTGGTAGATGACCCACGGAGGCTTCCAAACTGGCTAGGATCGAAATTATTTCCAATGTCCTGTAAGATCCACTCCGCTACAAACTCTTCTAGAGTTTTCGATAAACATGAGGTAAGTGAGATTGGTCGCAGATCACTTTCCTCTTTTGGTGGAATTTCCTTGGGGATAGGGGTTATATTTGCTGATTTCCATGAGGTTGGGACAACACCTGATGCTAGCGAAGAATTAAAAAGACTGGTTATTGGTGCAGCCAGTTCATAAGCAAAAGCTTTAAGGATACGTGGACTTATATTGTCTGGGCCGAACGCTTTAAATGGTTTTAGCTTCAAAAGTTTTTTACAGACTGCATATTCTTCTATAATCGGAGGCGGATTCGGAGCTGGTAAATAAGTTGGTAAATTACACAAATCAAGAGATGGAATATCTTCATTCACTTTCGAGAAAAAACTGATTAAAGCAGATACCAATTCTTTTTCAGATAAGAAAACGCCGTCCTTTTCAAGGTTTATAGTGGAAGGATGACTTTGTTTTCCAGAAAGTTTGTTAACAAACTTCCACCAAGCCCTGCTGTCAGAGTTTTTCATATGTTGCACTTTGTCTACGTAAAATTTATTTTTCCTAGCCAAAATTTCCGATTTTACCTTGTTTTTATAATAACGCCATATCCAGTGGTTACCGCCAAAAAAGGCCCGTTGCCTCTCAAAAATCAGATCCTTAATTGTAGCGGTCATCCACGGTTTATCTTGACTATGAAATTTAGTAGTTTTTAAAGGAAAAAAAATATCAATAGCACAAGTTAGTTGTTCGTTGAATACAGAAGTGGAATTCTCGATTTCGGTCGAGTCACTGTTCAGGTTCCAGTTTTGGGAAGTTAACCACCTACCAAAAGCATTATAACTTGAAATCGAGAAGCGGCGACATTGTTTTTTAATTGCAGTAGCTTCCTTTATGGTTGAACCTTTTGGACTGATAAAGATGACATTATGGTCAGAGGATCCAACAGGAGGTAAAACTGAGGGTTTTTCAAACAACTTATCCATGTTAGTAACGATCAAATCAAGTATCGCTGTTCCTCTAGTGGCGCTCTTCACAATTTGCTTAAGATTATGATTAGATAACAGTTCATAAATATTTAAGTTATTAAAATCGCCTTGGATGACAATTCCACAATCAGGATGTTTGTTACACATGCTGTCCAAGCACTCAATTAAATAATGTACCAGTTCACGGTTTTGTTCGATTGTTTTATCGGGTGGATTATACAGGGCGCAAAGTAAGATTCCAGTATAAGGTCGTGGAAGGCGGTGGGGACGAAGCCAGAGCCATAAACTTTCAAAACTACCATTGTCGAATTCAAAAAGTCTTTTACACGGGATTGAGTTTTTCACGTAGATACAGAGACCACCCCCTCGTTTTGAATATCTATCTCGTCGGAACAAATAGTAATTTGCAATTTGGATCAAGTTACTATCTATATCATCATGTAACCATGTTTCCGTTACTACGGACACATCAATGTTTAGGTGACTTAGTGTAGCCGATAGTTCGTCGATCTTGGGGAGTAATGATCTAACATTGGCTAGGATAAAGGTGGGTAGATTAATTGTTCGATTTACTTTATTTGTTGTTATGATGTTTTTACAGGTAGGAATATGGACTAGATTAAATGCACAACTAAACTTTTGGTTTAGGACCGAGCGATCCTGGATTCCTTGTAAACATGGCTCAGCCATGAAACCCAGTCGTCCTTCCGACGAGGAGGGCGCGTGTGGTTCCCCAAATATAAAAAAAGGTCACTATTTCCCCCAGTGAGCCTTTTTTTGTTACTTTCATTATACTTGCGAGTGTTTTTTACCCGTAGTTTTTGCTTATGGTCACGGCGTTGAGTAACTCGTACAGGAATCGCGTTTGTAGACGTTTCATCACGATTTACATGAGATTGATTTTTCGATCGGTAATCTAGAATTTGATCCATGAATGGGATTGGAGGTTCGCTTGGTTGCACTTTGGGTCGGTCAGGGGATTCAATTTCTATAACCTTAGTTAATGGTTGTTGAGGGGGTTCAACTGCTTTAGACTGGTTACACATTGGCGCGCTAGAGATTACTTCAATTAATCTCTTTGGTTTGTTGTAAGATTGTTGAATTAATGACAAATCACTAATGCTTCTTAGACTCTTACTGTAATTGCACTCACCCCCATTGTTCACCTTTATTGGAATAATCCCATTGTTCGTAGTATGCAATTTATCAGTCGTTCGCATATTATGACCTTTATTACCAACGGGTTCTGCATCACAAGAAGCTATTGTGATATTAGGCAACGAGCTGTTATCCCAATCGTTTATAATAATACTTTCTAATTGCTCTGTATTGATAGACTTATTCCCTTCTGTTTGTTGATATTTATTACTAGAGTTCTTTACCGAGGAAACTGTTTGCTCAGGCATAACTGTATTGTTTGAATGAAACCCATTGTGCTTGTTTAGCATATTTGCATTTGCGTTGACACGAGCTAATTCCCAGGCTAAATGAACAGTTCTGATTAATTCCACGAGTTTTGGACTTTAACCGGTCAATATCTTTATTCAATCCTGATATATCGTTTTTTAAAACATTAATCTCAATTTCGTAATCTTCGTATTTACTTTGTGCTCTTTCTAAGTCAGTTTTTCTACGATTTTCTAATAACACCAATTTATCCTCTAAGTGGCGTATTTTAGCATCCCGCTCTAAAAGTTGTTCATTTATTATTTTAACTTCGCTCGTAAGTTCGGACATGGATGATTTCATTTCCAAACATGCCGCAGAAAAGTTCGCTTCTAGTTTTCCCATCATTTTTGATATAAGGCCTTGATCAATAACCTTACCAGATGAATCTTCTACAAGTACATGAGATATAGAGTTTGGGTTTACCTTAACAAATATGTCCTTCAGTTTATCTGTGCTCACACCGGACTTCCAGAACTTGACTAGTTCAATTATATCAGTCGCCAATTTCACTTCCAATTTCGCACCAGATTGCCTTGTCAAGCGCCTTACAAGTCTGCTTTCTGGGCAATTGTCTCTGTTTTGACGACAGAGATCGGCTACGAACTCCTTCAAATTCCCCAAACGTTTTAAATCAAATTGTACAACGAGATTATCCAAAACATCCTCGCTAGACTTTATCGCTAGGTCTTTCGCAATCGACTCGCAAAGTTTAAGATCTTCATCTGTAGATATATTTAATTCGGGCATGGTTCTCTGCTTAACAGGAACACTTTCTTCATTCGTATTTGTCAAACGAATTAAAGTTTCAGCCAAAACACGGCTATTATTTCTGGTTTTTACACTTCTCTCGGAGCCTTGCGAGGCATGACCTTCCGCCATGAATAGTTCAAATTGTAGCGTCAGGGAAAACCACGCCAGGTTTTCGCTGCAGTGTCAGGGAAAACCACGCCAATTAGTGAACAATATAGCCTATCAATTTGAGTATAGACTAGCAGATAGATAGTGAACAGTTTTACATCAGCAAAGTTGATAAACTTGTAATCCACCAAAATAATATAAATGTCCGTGTATACTATATAACATACTGTACGAGATATTGAAATAATAAAACCACGAATTGACGCGCAAAATTCAAATTTAATGTTGCTAGGAAACGTTAGCGCCGTCAAAACAGATCCAAACGGTCAAAACACAAACGTTGAAAATAATTGCGAGATAACAGTATATTTTGAGATGAAATATCTTGTATAGTACAAAGCAATACCAAGGTCCAAGGCCAAGCACTGTAATAATTATTATGTTGATAGTTAAATGAGCAGTGAGAAAATATGAGATTTACCAATTGTGAAACTCTTCGTTACTTCGTATACCAAGAGGTCAAATATATAACCCAGAGATAGAAACCATAGGGAGATATAAAGCGATCCAAATATTATCAGTAGATGATCACAATATTCTTAGCTTTGGAAATTTAACAAAATTTATGAAAAATAACTACAATAGTCCAATATTAGTCCAATTAATTGCCAACGCCAACGGTTGCCACCACGTCAGGTCAACAATGTAATATTGAATCATTTAAATCATTTAATATTGAATCATACGCTACATTTCAAAGTTCAAATTTAAAGCTCTATACAACGGTATATTAGTGAAAATCACACGGTTTTTAAAACAGAAGTTACAATCGACCAAAGGTGCTGAATATATAACTAGTATACGATATAATAAATATCAGATTACAAAGGTGTTAAAACTCACGGAGATCGGTAAAACAATGTGTTTAGCGATTTATTTGGCATTAGTCAAGAACAGGTTTGTTTGCTGAATCGATTGGTGGTATTTTCGTCCGTTTTGGGTGAGGGGTGTCAACGATACAAGCGCTCAAAATCATCATCCTTTGGCAATTGATATTCGACGGTGCCGTCCAGAAAGAGTTGACTTCTAACCTTTACTTCTTCAAATAATACATAATTGTTAATGTTAATGTTAATGTTAATTCTATAAACTGGGTTGGATTTCAGTTCAAATTATTGATGTATATTTCTTTTTTGTAAATACACAGGCAACTTTTCAAATCATGGAATACAAAAGGATTGATATTTTTTAATATTTCCAGTGATTTCAGCGAATTCTGAATTCACGGGGGTGGGGGGGGGGGGGTCAAGGAACCCAGCGCTGATAGTATGCCAAGGGCCTCACGAAACGTTAATCCGGCCCTGAGTAGGAGGGATCCCGGCAAGCCGAGCTAGCCCGGTTTCCATGTGAACGTTTATCCAAATGGCATAATCAGTGGTTTTATATCATCAGTTTGCAAATAGCCCGACTGGGAATGGGATTTCAGATTTTGTAATTGGGATTTGAGGCAAAATTTGGCTGGGAAGTGGGATTTGAACAAAATTTAGGCTGCGAATTGGGATTTGCTACGCTCCTTCACTACACTCCATAATATAAGCAGTTACTATTCCATATTAGTAGAATCATACCAGTATGCTATTGCAAATGCTGTAATTTGATTGGCTACGCTACTCGCTATCTAATTGTCGATAGATATAGCGAGTAGCGAAACAGCCATCTCCTCGGCGCGGTTTTTAACGAATTTATTTCAATAAATTATTAAAAACGTTTTGAAATACTGTTCTCTACTAAAACAATTAGATTATTCGCTCTCGATTTCTATGAGATGATAGTTCATTCGGGCTTTGCCCTCATCAACTATCACCTCAAAGAAATCTTGAGCTCATAATCTAATTGTTAATTAGGCAACGAAATAGTTCAGCATAAATTATGCGCCCTAGTTCGAAGAATTCGTTGATGACTTCCAAGTATTTAATGATATTTAGTTTCGTTTTATACTGTATCTTCAAGAACTGCCTCGAAGACACAATAACGAATGTTATTGAAAATGAAGAATCATGCGTGACAATTCTTTGGTATTGTGATGAGAAAGCTCGAAAAAGTAGGTAAATAGGCATTGAGCAACTTGCGAAAAACTAAGCTACAAGGTTTTGCGGCGAGCATTGCTCTGACTCCTCTTGCGTTGATAAAACATTATACATTTAACTGTGTTTCAAAACTCAATAATTATATATATATAATGTAGTTCTTTTGCTCATTTAAACGCGTTATAATTTCGGTATTTCCATGGTATATTAATACCATAGTATTTTTAGTTTTGTGTGGATAATATATCAAAAACATAGTCAAGATGGCATGCCATGGTTTAACATCTGATAAAATATATGTTCTGTATTTCATCAGAATTTATCGGCGAGACGGGCAAGTCAAATCTATTCAGGTTTAGAGTTCATTCAGTTTGCTTGTGCCTTGTAGCTAGCTAGATCTGCAAAAAGCATTGTTTATATCGAGGGTTTATATTAACTGCATGGTTTATAAATGGTCCGAACATTGAGAGACGGTGTATTCGCAAGATAGATTTCTCGTTTGGGGCAGACATTATCATTGTTTAAATATTATTGGGGTGGTGATGTTGCATCAATTAGAATTTAGGGCTGATTGCGAGATATTCATTGTGAAATAAAATACCATAATTATCAGTAACATTAGAATTCATGGTAGATAATATTTCGCTTTCTCTATATTTAAACGTTGCTGTGTAGTTTTCGTCGTCCAGACATCTTGTAAATATATAAAATACGACTAATGGACTTATTCACCTAAGCATGCAAGGTAAATATAATCCCAAATCCAGTTGGAATAATTGCTATCACATCTATACCAAGAAATAGATTTTCGATTGAAATCCTTTGTTCACTATTCCAGGGGACAGGGATATAGAAGAATTCAAGACATATTGTCAGAGTCTCGGTTTTTGTCGAAGGTCGAGTGTATGTATGTATGTATGTAAAACTTTATTTCGTGACGCTAGCCTCATCAACATATACGTTGGTTTTCATGAGGGGCGTCATTTTTATGTACAAAATATTTACAAGAAAAAAAGAAGAAAAAATTAACTATTTACAAGAATACAGAATACAGGAGGGTGACCCAATATTAGCATAGTAATATTAATTTTTAATATTTTCTTTAAAAATATAAATAGATTGTGCCTCTTTTGCGTCTCGAGAAAGGCTGTTCCAAAGCTTTGCCCCGCTGTATTTAAAACTTTTTTTAGGAATTCCCTTCTTGGTTTTGGGAGAGCTATATCAGTATTGCTATTTCTCAAGTTATAGTTCGCCTGTGTTTGTGCTGACTAAAGTAAGACGATACCGTCTTACTTTTGCAGTTTTCATATCTTCGGTTCGATTCAGCGTTTTACGATGTCTTTAGAGAAGTAAATTGTGTTTGTTTACAATGCTACGCCGCCAATTTAGCCCCTTTCAAATATCCTCTGAACTTTGTATTGTTTACAAATTAACAATAATACAAACTAATTGTATATTCATTTCGCTTTCCTACCTTTGGTTTACACGTTACAAACTCCTAAGTGTGACCATTGGATAGCTCTTGAACATCCTGTTCGAAAGGATGTATTTAAATATCCATACGAAATAAACTAGCCATTTTATGACAATTCTCGACTTTTCTCGTGAAAATGCCGTCTTCAATCTTCATTGCGAAATCCCGGTTTTGTCGGCGCACGCTCGGGCAACTTCGGAAGCTAATTCTCCGCGGCTTTGCATCCTAGCGTATTGAAAGTACCGGCAATCGATTCCGCGTGATGTAATTGCCTAGATGGCGGATTTTCATTGGTTTATAGCAATCAACACTGACCTTATATGGCATTTCGTAATTAATTTGCGCATGCGGGAATCAAATTTCAACGATCTCGGCATTTTGTATGCGACTTTCAAAAAATAAAAAAAAATACTTCTACTTCTTCAAATGCAATGAAACTTTCCAATAATATTCCTTTTTACATGAGCTACAACTTCGGAATAAACATTTGCTCGAAAATAATAAATCTTGCCCTGGCAATTCCGATTTATTTGTTCTAAATGTCGTTCTTGCATTTTGTCTTGTTGTTCGTAAAAGTGCATGTTTTAAGATTATAATTTTGTGTTCAATTGTAATTGTGTGAAACTCTGTAAATATGTCATTGTGTTAATTAGTAATGTAGTATATATATATATATATATATATATATATATATATATATATATATATATATATATATATATATATATATATATATATATATATATATATATATGTATATGTAGTATAATGTTGTACACCTTTGTATGGCAGGACTTAATTTGCGACTCTATTTGTCCTGTTGTCTGCGCCTTCAATTATTTTTTGATTGTAAAATTAATAAATAAAATAAAAATAAATAAATAACAATAATTGTAAAATTTTTAGATAATTTATGAACATGTATGCAAATTAATTTGGATATGTAATATGAACCGGGACAAACTAAATATAATTTTAAAGAGGAAGTCATAAGCTATCGAATGACGCGTGTCCTGTTGCCAGAGAATAAACACGTCTGGAGATATTTACATTTGAAAACAACCGATCGTAATTACGGCGCAAGCCGTAAATGACTCTTTCAAGTTGGGAGCAGTATAATCATTTAGAATTTTATACAGAAGAATGGACTTCATCTTCTGTCTTCCACTTTCTAAAGTTTCCCAACCAATAAGAACGTTAGCAGAATCAATTTCGTAACTTACGCCGGCAATTATTCTTGCCGCACGATTTTGAAATTTCTGAAGTTTATCAAGCAATTGTATACCACAAATGTCCCATAGTGGAGAACAGTAGTCAAAATAAGGCTGGATCAAGGTATTGTAGATAATTTGAAGTGAGCTTACTGGGATGACGTGCTTGGCCCTTCGCAACATTGCAATGCCAGACCCAACTTTTTAAAATATTTTTTCGATGTGTTTATCCCATTTGAATTTTTCATCTAGTAATATACCCAGACATTCGAAAGAGCTAGTTCTACTAAGAGGTTTGGTGTTCAAGAACACAGGATAGTCTTGAACTTTATTAGTAAGATTATATGTCGATCCAATGATCATGTACTTAGTTTTAGTAGGATGGTGCGCAGTTTGTTCCTGGCGAGCCACTCGCTAATTTGTTTTAAGTCAAAATGTAATTTATCAATCAGCTCATTATAATCATTCGAGGAAGAAAATGTTTGGGTATCATCAGCATATAAACAAGGGGTGGTTTTTTGGAGTTTATCCGGGAGGTCGTTAATGTAAAGAAGAAATAGCAAAGGCCCTAAAATTGAGCCCTGTGGGAAACCACAAATAATCTTTTTGGGGGACGATGTATGTCCATTTATAGTGCAAACTTGTTCACGATTCATAAGGTAAGATTTAAACCAGTTTAATTCATTATTGGAAATACCAAACTGCATTTCTAATTTGTTCAGCAATATTTTGTGATTTATTGAATCAAAGGCCTTACGGATATCTAAGAATACAACTCCGTTTAATTCACCTCAATCCATATTTGCGTACCATTCGTCACACATTTGTATCAGGGCAGTCAAAGTCGAATTCGTAGGCCGAAAACCTGCCTGATATTTTGACAGTAGCGAATTATCATTAAGATATCTATGTACCTGATTAAAAACGGATCTCTCAAAAATGTTACTAATAAATGGCAGTATTGAGATGGGCGATAATTTTCGCGTTTGCGTTTATCATCTGATTTATAAATTGGCAAGATCCAGGCCAATTTCCATTCATCAACGAAAATTCCGGATTTTAATGAGATGTTAAAAATCTTAGCTATTGATGGGCCTATTATGTCCGCGGATATTTTCAGGATTTTAGCTGGAATATTATCGATACCTGTCGATTTTGATGCTTTAAGATTTAGTAACTCAGAAATAACTTTAACTGTATTAATTTCGGTAAATGTAAATGTTGACTCGAGTGAAGGTGTCTGATTATTCATTGAGGCCTCATCTGGTGAATCATTATTGATTTCTGAGGCAAGTTTCATTCCAATATTGACGAAGAAATCATTAATGGATTCCGCTATCAATCGGTCGTCAGAAACGATAACGTCATCAACTATAAGCTAGTGTGGGTTTTCTTTTTCCTTCCCAAGAGGCTATTTATTAAAGACCAGCTCCGTCTAATGTCATTAGATTGAACGGAATCGTTGATTTTATTACAAAGTGTCCAGGGTTGGAAGTCGAGTGTCGAAGGTCAAATGTCGAGAGTCGAGGGTAAAAAGTCGAGGGTGACAAAAAAAGTCGAGAGTCGCAAAAAAAAGTCGAGGGTCGTATATAAAAAGTCGTATTTTTTAAATGTTTTTTTCACAAAAATTCGCTGGTAGAAAGCGCGAGGGTACTTTAAAATTTATTAATTTAACAAAAGTCATTATTTTAACTCGTGTAATTGATCTTAGTATAATTTTAACTTGTAATTTTTTGATAATTTTAATTTTTGAAGTAAAAAATTTCTACCCAAATACAGTAAACATATACATCAACTTTCCCGCACATGTTCAAAGATTACTTATAAATGCCAATCAAAAGCTATAGTCGGGTTCCAAACGGGCGTGGTTTATGTACTTATTTAATCACAGCAGCCCAGGCAATGACTAAAATATATAATGGTTTCAATTTGTATATTTTTTTAGGGGCAAATATACATTAAATTGGTTAATAATGGCAGTTATATGGCAATTTAATGTTTATTTGCTCCTGAAAATATACAAATTGAAACCATTATATATAGACATTTTATAACAATACACTGTCAGTATATACTAGTCATTGCCTGGGCTGCTGTGATTAAATAAGTACATAGACCACGCCCGTTTGGAAACCGACTATAGCTTTTGATTGGCATTTATAAGTAATCTTTGAACATGTGCGGGAGAGTTGATGTATGTTTACTGTATTTGGGTAGAAATATTTTACTTAAATTTATCAGAGAAAAAATTAAAATTAAACTAAAATCAATTACACGAGTTAAAATAGTTATTTTTGTTAAATTAATACATTTTAAAGTACCCTCGCGCTTTCTACCCGCAAATTTTTACTCTCGACACTACAAAACCAAAAAAATATTTAAAAACTACGACCCTCGACTCCTTATATACGACCCTCGACTTTATAAAGTAATATTTATTATGATCACATGTATCTAAAACACTACAACAGCAATGACCAAGGTTTATTGTAGTAATATCTGGCAATCTGCAACCATCGCGTAATGCTGATATATTGTGTTGACTTCAGCTTTTGTTTAATGCACTTCTGTGTTCAAAATATATCGATACTTAACTCTAATAAGCGCTTAGTTACCCTTTACTGGATCCCGTAATCCCGCAAAAGAACTTGTGCTTATGTAAAGCCAAAGGACAACTGCGTGTTTCTTGATGAGACATTTGCGATTAATGTCCGTCTCATCTCGAGAACGTCTGCATTCTTCAGTTCTTACTAATATCAACTAATAACACTCAAAACGAATTCGCTATGATTTGAGAGACTAAAGCGATAAATTTTTGATTCCAAGTTGAAACATGGTAACTCACGCCCCGTCGCGATGTAGTATACCCAACGAAACGAGACAGATCTTTGCGATTAAAGGGTTGGTCAAAGCATGCATGCCTTTTACACACCTAATGAAGGAACAAATACTGTGGTTTTGATAAGTTTACCATCCCGTTAAGTTCGTATTAGCGTTGAGAGGGACTTCTACTACGAAATCACACATTTGTATGTACACTACTTTTGTCACGTGAAGATTAAAATGGTCACTGTCCCTTTGACGTGCCGCAGGGCCTTTAACTAAATGACACTTAGTGGGGCCAAAGCCCCCCCAGCCCCTCCGTGTTGCCCCCCCAGCCCCCTATGTTGCCCTCTCCCTGTAAGTAAGCTATTTTGACTTCCAGTGAAGGTCCTTTGTCGAAAGTAGAAGCAAAAAGGGGGAAAACTGCGTTTAGAGGACAGTTATGGTATTCTCACAACAAAACCTGGCTCCGGTTAGATGGGAGATATGAAAAATTGTCTCTGAAAATGCAGGAAATAAAGCCACAGAGACTCAAGAATACAAAAATTTTCGGGAGGAGTACCCCTCTTCACCTTCCCACATCTGTAATACATCACCTACTTGTTAGTCCTCGATGATAGCCCTGGTGTGCCGGGCTTGCACAGGGACGGAAATGTTGGAGGAGGGGTTATCCAGTTTTGCATTGCTAAATTGCACGCAATGCTATGCGAGACAGGCTAAATATTTTCAGAGACCGACTTCAATAATTGTATTATTTACAATTCCAAACACGAGCTATTTCAATTCCAGTTGCATGAATATGTCCACATAAAGTTTGCTAAAAATCTTGTTTCGGTTTTAACTTGTTGTAAAGCGTTCCTTCTAAAATGTAATATCGCTCATATGTGGCGTGCGCATGTTGAATATTAGAAATATTTTGCAGTAGAATTGTAAATGCTAATGTCTTGGAAAGACAGAAAACTGAGGTGATACGTAAATCACATTATTCCAATAACCGCGAAACAACCTTTTAATGAGAGGTTTGTCAGTGACAGTTTAATAATAATAATAATATTAATGGTTTAATAGCGTTTCTACAAAGTGGCTCTTCTATGCTACATTGCTACATGACATGAATATATAAAAATTTTAAAATACAATACAATATATAATGACACATTACAACACCGCACAATACAACACAACACAACATAATACAATACGCGACGTAATACACACTTTACATTATAACACTAACTATTAAATAATTGTCTCTATATCTGCTCATAGCAAGAAGTCTAAATAGGTTGAGCAGTTTAGGCAGTATCAGTGGCGTGCTGGCTTGTGTTCTGGCAAGGAGGCCAGCTGGAAATTTGGCGCCCTTGCAATATGTGTACTTCCAAAAACACAAATTCCTTTTTGCCATTCTTTGTGCCAATTTCGGCGCCCCATTTATGTTTTGGCGCCCCCTACAAAATCTTCGCTGGGGGGGCCATGGCCCCCCGGCCCCCCCTGCCAGCACGCCACTGGGCAGTATTCTCTAATGTCCGTGCAGTTACTTATGTCATCGGGTAAGCTGTTGAAAACTCGTGCTGCTTCATCTTGAAATGTACCAGATACGAGAGGGACTACTAGGCGACGAGCAGAGGAAGATCGAAGGTTTCTTGGAAGTTGGTACTGTTCAATTTGAAGATAAGATGGCCAGTTAAAACAATAGATTGCTTTAAACGCTAATTTTGCTAAATGATAGTCCCACGTTCTTTAATGGGAAGCCAACCAAGGATAGAATGTCAGTAATACTTGCAAACTTGTGGAAGTACAAACCAGCAGCAGCCAATTGTACGTGTTGTAAACGTTTTGTTAAGTACTCCGGAATAGGACAAGAGACAACGTCATTGTTGTCAATTTTCGAGATAACTAGAGCCTGGGCGAGTTGTTTCCTGATCTTGAATGGTGCAAAATTCTTTAACTTTCTTAACACAGATAATGTGGCGTAGCAACTGGATATTTTCTTCTGAATGTCATCGTTCCATTTAAACCAACTGAACAGAAACATGACATATAGTATAACTACAGCATATAATATAATCCAGTTCTAAATTAGGTGCTTTATATCTCATTTAAATAGATGCAACGAATAATATGTTTATTTTAACAGCATAATTGATCCTCATCTGAGCTCTATCATAAAGCATCACTGATGTAGCAGGCTGATTGCTTTGCTGCTTCTTTTTACCTTCATACCCTTTTTCTTTTCTAGCATTGTGTTTGCGCTTTCTTTCTACCACCGTTGAGTAGAGCAAGTGCCAAATTTGCTACGGTAGTTTTACACAATTTCTTGAAGATTTTTGATCATTTCTTCACACTCATTTACCAGTTCCTCGAGTTGGGGCAAAAGATTGCTGAAGAACTGATTATAAAAAGTTTGGCTTAACAAACTAAAAACAGATTACAGATTTACACATTCAAATGAAGACATGCAACATTTGGGGTTGTTGTAACCATGAGCAGCGGACAACATTCACAACAATCACAATTGAGTGATAAATTAAAATTTGTTTAACTTTCAATTAAAATGATTTTGAACAAACTTTCCTTTATTACTTTTGTAACATGACCACCATCTTTTTGAGGTATTTAAAATTTCTCTCCTGCATAATGCTGTCTTCTCCTGGACATGTTCCAAGGCATCTTCATGGCTTTCCATATATTTGCACAAAAGGGCATATATGGACCTTTTGGTTCTGACTCTTGCACTAAGACCATTACCACCTCTGGGTACAGCTGCTTCGCGATTTTTAGCAAACCATGGACACTGCATCTCAAATTGTATGCTGCCCAAGAGTCATCAAATAATTCCTGGGGAAAAAAATTGATGCACAAATTTGGTGGCAAAAAAATTCCTGCATACCCAAAGCAGCCGAAAAAAAATATTGGGCATGGGACTCCCCCCCCCCCCACTCATCATTTTTCTAATGGTCCGCCCTTAGCTCTACCATAAGTAAACTAATATCATTGCTATTGATAGAATGTAAAAACTCATAGCTGATGCAATAATGCAACGCAGTCTTTTAAACTTTGCGCTATCCTTGGGATCTCTGAGTTCAGGGCTCATGTAAACACCTCCTCACTTATCTTTCGTTTAGGGTTCGTGTAAACTGCTAACTAATTTTTTGATAGGTTTTAAAAGACAGTTATGGCATCAAGTTACTTTGGGAACGAGGTTTCACTTCACTGCAAAAATTGTTCCACGGAACTTGCAAAAAAAGAGATCCTGATCCTAGCAACAATGCCTCCATCTCAACAACATCTTGCTGTAAAAGAAGAAATGGAGGACAAAGCTTATTCAAAGGTCACGAAAGAAGAAAATCCTAAAAGCAAGAAAAGTGCGAGATATTGCCCGTATATGATCCGTTGCAAAGAATGTGGGAACCATGTAGGTAATGTGACGTACGTCGCCTCCAAATAGCTTGTTTGCTACAAAGTAGATAACCTTTATCTCTCAAATGGCTTAGAGAGGATAGAAACGAAAAAACTTGCGCGGATAACAAATATTCTTCAAGGGTTAGGAGTTGAAGTGATCAAATATCTCCCATCCGAATTCACATGCCAGTCGCACCAGCCTTGCGAGCCCATGAAATACTGCGACATAACAGGCTTGACCTATACGTCACAAGAGATCGATACTTTGACACGTCAGATCCCACGGAACTACCAGCGTGAACTATTTCTGTCCGTCATGCGTGGAAATACACTGGTCTATCTCCCTACTGGTTCCGGTAAGACTTTAGTTGCAGCGATGGTGTTCAGTTGTATGAAGCAACTTAATCCCGGAAAGTTCATGGTGTTCATCGTTGATCGCGTACCACTGGCCTATCAACAAAGTGCATATTTTAAGTCTCAGCTCCCTCATTTAAGAGTTGAGACTTTAACAGGCGAAATGGTTCCCTTTCAAAAGAAAAACGTTCATCAAGCCTTAAACGATAGAGCAGTCGATATTTTAGTCCTTACTCATCAAATATTTCTTGATTCTCTGGAAATTTCTGCTATCCGACTTTCGAACATTTCAGTCCTCGCCTTCGACGAAGCGCATCACTGCACTGGCAATCACCCTTACCAAAAAGTCATGAATGATTTTTATAAAAAAGTCTCACCTGACTCTTTTAAACCTCTTGTGCTAGGGTTGACCGCTTCACCAGCTGGGGAAGTCACGAAGGAAAGAACCACCGAGAAGCTTCAAAAGTTATTGAAAAATCTACATTGCAAAATCAAAATGCCAATTGAATCGGATGATCTGGTTGCTCATGTCAACACTCCCAATACGTCATACGACGAAGTAACAACAACGGACAACCGTCAAATTATTCTTGAAAGGCTGATAATGGATCATATTGTAGATATCCAAAGAAGCTATATTGAATCCACACCAGGTTATCAACAGGCACTTGGAGGGCTCTTTGTATTTTCTAGTCATTTTAGAGGAGCTCTGAGAAATTTAATAGAGAGATGTCATGGCGATAATAGCAAGGTAAAAGCCTTGATCGTTGGTGAGCACATGATGCGTCTGCTCAGCGTTATTGATATAAGCCAAGTTCTCTGCTACAAGGACGCATTGGTGTACCTGGAGGATTACATAAACAGCATCATTCAAGCTATTTGTCCCACCGAAAGTGCTCTAAAGAAATTGATTGGAACAAAACATACATTTCAAGAACTAAGAGGACATGCTGCCAAAGAAGTTAACGAGAATTATCCTATGTCAGACCGATACAGATGTCTTGAGAATCGGATACACCAGTTTATTTATCGAGTCAAAGAAGATCCATCTTCCAGAGGAATTATTTTTGTCTGCATGCGCAAGACTGCGTACAAACTCTGCAAAAAACTCAGAGTGAATACCGACGTATCCAATTTGTTGAATCCTGCTGCATTTGTTGGCCATGGAGTTGGCAGTTTTGATGGAATGGCCTGGAAAGACGAGCAAGAAGTCTTATTACGGGACTTTAGGTCGGGAGTCATTAAACTACTTGTTAGCACAAGTGTCTTGGAAGAGGGTTTAGATGTCCCAATTTGCAATTTAGTCGTCCGCTTTGAGGGTGCAGCAACTTTGTGCGCTTTTGTACAAAGTCGTGGTCGTGCTTCGCGTAGACCTGGAAGCTACTTTGCCGTCATTTGTACCGAAAAGGAAAAAGCTTCAGCTATGAATTTAGTAGTGAAAGAAGGGAATATGAGAGATGCAGTTGCTAATGTTATGGATAGCGAAGATGCCGAACCACAAGCAAAAGAATTCAAATGCGAAGTAAAACTGCCAGATTTGACCTCGTCTGAAGTTAAGGAAATCGAAATGAGTCCCGATGTTAAGCGATACAGCCCCATCATTACCGTAGTTGTCCTTTTCTTTGAGGAACAGGAAGGTCGTGATGAAAAATCGAAAATTGTTACCAATTGCTTAGAGAGGGCGTTCAATGTCGTCCAAACAAGATCACGCCCGTCCGATTCTTTATCCAGTCTAATATTCTCCGAAGACGAAGAGTCGTCCCAAATTACTTTTATGCTACAGCCAAAGAATAACATGCACCAAGAATTTCGATCCAAGGATGAGTTCATTTGTCATGTGTCACAAGTGTGGTGTGATATCACGACAATATCGAATGAGGAACTGCTAAATGTTTGGGTGCATCCTTTACTTCCGCAAAAATCTCGCAAGCTCATCGAGTCGCTCCATATTGTACCAGCGAGATCCTTCTTTGTTGGTACTTTGGTCACTCTATCTCAGTTCGAACGTAAATGGCCTACCGACCCAATCCTGAAGGAAGTTATCATGCGTTTTGACCACAGCTTCAACATGTTGACCATATTTTTCGTATTGCGAAACAGAAATTACAAGCTCGAGGTTCGGTACGAGGAGTTTGAAAATTTTCTTCTGGTCGATAGCAGCATGAATAACGGTGATGAAATGATAAGAGCTTTCTTTACAGTGAGACATCCTCCTAGAGTGTATCAAGAAGTTGACGCCGGCGGTGATGATGGCAATAATGGCGTTAATGATGATGATAGTGATGGCGATAATGATAGCGATATTGATGGTGATAATGATGGCGATATTGATGGTGATAATGATGGCGATATTGATGGTGATAATGATGGCGATTATGGTGTTCAAGATGAAGGTATTGACGTCAGCGACATGTCGGATAGTGATTCGCATAGTCAAGGTTTCTCCACTGATGATGAATACCCAGACTTCGTCAGAAATTTTCATGATCGTTCTGTACCGAACTTTGCAGATGATGTTAATTACTGGGAAAGAGTAGTTGATGTTGAAGGAGGTGCGAAAGCATGGGGTCAGTGTTTTACCTATTGTTTCATAATTCCTTCAAAAGAGTACATACTTCTAAGATCATTGCTAACCACACTTGATGAGAGATTTGGAAAGAAAACGTTTTATAGTAGAGTGAAGAACACCTATGGAAGATTTCCAGATATCAATATTCCTGATGAACTAGATTTTGACGTCCTGTATACCTTAGAGAGTATTTTTAAATCCCACCCTTCTGTTCGTGCAAGACTTGATGAATCGCGTCTCGCTGAACTACTGCGAAATCGAAATCCGAATGTAGTTCTGGCTTGTTTGGAGAAATTGCGTAAAGCGTTAGAACGAGACCTGTTCTGCAACCCAGAAAGGACCCTAGAAACGCTTTTAATTGGAGACATTAAACTTCAGTCTAAGCAAAACCGAAATCAAGTTCCAAGTCATTGTGCTCTAATTAAACGAGTTATTATCACTCCAACCAGACTTCTTCTGTACCCATCTGAGGTTTTGGTAAAGAATCGCGTCCTTAGGCATTATGAAACAGATGATTTTCTTTGCGTTAGTATTCGAGAGGAGAATCTTTCGAAACTTTCTATGGGAAGGGGGAGTATTGATTTATTGTTGGATAACGTCAACCAAGTTCTAAACAACGGGCTGAGTATTGCAGGAAAGACATTCCAGTTCTTAGCCTCTTCAAACAGTCAACTTCGTAACCATAGCTGTTGGTTTGTGGGGCCCAGTTTTCCACCGGAGGACGTGCGACGATGGATGGGAGACTTCAGTCATATAAAGTTAGTCACAGTTAACACATATTGTTTACTTTTCTACAGTAGTTTCTCCTTGATTATTGATTCAGAATTTGACAACTCCGTCGTCAAGGGTAATCACTTACTAACGACATAACTTAGTAATGGGTAATCATTTCTGCACGATATTTGAGATATTTAACACGCCACGTTTTTCTCAACACAGATTGATTTCTCTGATTGATTCCACGCGTACCTGTACGATAAAGGGCCGCTAAGGATAGACACAGCCGTTCTAGCTTAAAATCACGAGCCTAAAACTATATATCTATATATTTAGTATATAGCAGTTTGTGGCAAGAAGAAAGAACGGCTGACGCAATATTCACAGCTTAATTACATAGGTGTGAGGTCAAGTCTGACAAAAACGTTTACTGCTTAAGCTCCCTATTTAGAATATTGGACCATGTGATGATGTAGAACAAAGGCGTGTGCAACTGTGTTGTATAATTCTTCAGAATTGACTTCTTCACCAACATTATAGCGACAAGTTACAGTTCTTTGCACGAATTTCATGCTGAAAATACCAATCCTGCATTATAACAAATATTTTCTAAGTTCAGTATCATTGTTAAGATTAATACATCCTAGGAAGGCCAAAAGAACTCAGCATGAAATATTATTAAAAGAAAGACCTTCTTTTGCTTGCAATTGTCTAGATGTGTGGCGACTTATATGGCCCGAATGGGACAATGCTTTTCTACATCCCTGGACACCGCAAGCGTAGAAACGCCTGGCGATGAAATGCATACGGAGGAAGATGACGTTATGACAGCTGACGAAGAATATTGTTTTTCTGATGGAGTGGGTAGAATATCGGAGGAGATGGCGGAAGAGGTGTGCAAACAATTTAAGCATAACAAGGCATTAATAGAGTTTACATCGTATATATGCTTCTAAGTAGTATTTGCAGTACCTTTCTTTCATATAAGTCTCAGCACTTATCAGTGAATTCACTTTATGTTCTCCAAACAATTTGGTCGAGCACCCTAAACGATTTACCAAACCGTAATTCCTTTACCGCCAAACATATAAAATATGGAAGTTATATTAATCGCACGATTGCGTGAGAGTAAATTATAAGAGCAGATTACGTGAGCGCACCACCATCCTAACTCATACAAAAGCAGTTAAAATGACAGTAAGATAATTATATGATGGTTTCATTGAATTGTACCACGTTAATTTGTTTAAGGTTGCAAAGAAATTGGGAAAACCGTTTACACCATCTGCATTTCAAGTACGGTTTGCTGGTTACAAAGGAGTACTAGCATGTGATCCTACGTTGCCGGGAAGGAAGGCGTCATTTCGTCCAAGTATGCGGAAATTCGAAAGCACTCACCATAGACTTGAAGTTACCCACACATCTCGACCTCAGGCTGTTTATCTAAATCACCAAGTTGTTATGCTTCTATCGAATCTTGGAGTTCCAGATGAGGCATTCCTTGGTCTGCAAAAGGAAATGCTTGATACAATGGCTGGTAAGTTTCAGGAAAACGCTACTCAAGATGTGGAGACCGAACGATTGAGGGATTCGGTAAAATTGTTTCAGTTGAGGCTAACGATAGTTATTGAAGAGCAATTATAATGCGTACTTTTTAATTGTCTTAAACGTTCCAATTAAATCACTCACCTTTTGCACAAATTTCACGCAAAAGTTAATGTTGTGGTAACTTGTCGATTTCTAATTCCCCTCATTGTTCAATCGGACGCTGTGGAAAGGAAGCTAAAACGAACTAATTATAGGCCGGAAGATACTGTGATTTGGAGCATAATGTTTAAAAAGGAGCATGGTGCAATACTAGTGTTTATAGATGTAGTTCAATCAAGGTTATCAGCCTTTGCTACAACGATTGTAACCAGGTAACAATATTAACTGAATAAGTGTATTTCGTGCAAAATATTTCAATAATTTTTCCATCTTAATTTTCTGTACAGGTATGTTGGTTAATGAAACTGATGCTATCACATTCTTGGGAAACGGGTCCAAGGTTGCCATGTCGTATCGCTCTTTATCAAATGGTGGCGTACAGTTGACAACTGAGCCATTTTTTAAGTCCCTGTTGGTCGCTATGCATAGAAATCGTATTCATGAACTTCTTTCCCGCGCTCGAATTCTTCTACCACCAGATGAAGCACGCTTAATGATGGGTGTCATGGACGAGACAGGTGTATTACAACCAGGACAGGTGTGTTGTTTGTCATAATCTATTTTGTAATAGAAGCAAATAATCGATTCTTTTCTTGCCTACTCTACGTCTTTGGCGGTTGAATATATAACTAGAAATACATGCATGCAGAATCCCCTCGCCTATTTGAACCAAATAATTTACTCCCCAAAAGTTATTGTAACATGAAGTACTGAGTCGACGATTGTAACCATGGTAACACGCAACATTGTATATCTTTTATATTTTAATTTGTACAAAATATTATTTTGTTTTTACCTATAAAATTATCAATTGCCCAACTATAGAATGTGGGTATGCTATTATGTACTCTTTTAGCTTTGATTTACTGTAACATTCAACCTTAGACGTTCACAAAACGTTTCGAAATTTTCAAACAACTTCAACTGCTTTTCGAGGAGTATTTTTATACTTCGTTGAGATTTAATGTTTTTTTATTTTCCTATAACATATTTGAATCAATACTAAAATACTCTTAAAGATCAATCAATGTTGTATTGACCACACAGAATGATATACACGTACTATACTGCATGCTATGTTAAAAAATCGGCAAAGCAAGCATGCAAAATAGACACTTAAAAACGTTTAAAACGGTCTTTCGACTGTTTTTCCTCTTGTTAATTTGTCCTCTAAATAATTTTCATTTATCTTGTTTTGGAGACTTAACATATAAACTTACTTACATGGAGACTTACTTATAAAATGAGTGCAAAACTATTTTTGAAAAAGGTTTGCAAAAAGGAAGTGTTCTCTCGGCGAACTCGCGCGTGCATAACTTACAAAAAACTTTGCATTCCACAATGTTTTCAAATACTCGGGTGTAAATCTCCGATCGGAATTAGTACCCTCGCACGGCGCTTCGCGCCGGCTCGGGATTACCTGACTGTGCTACTCGTTCCGATTCTTTTGTTCATCTCCAAAATAATTTAAACCCTGTATTTCCGTATTTTGTATATTTAGGTTGGAGTCACTGGTGACAAATGCGCTAAGCTCGCTTTCCCTTACCGCTGAGTTAAACCCGCTTCTATAGTCAGTGCTGTACTAAGAACGTTTCCGACGAAGGGCAAAAGGCAATGTTAGGGCTAAATCTCGGCGAGCGCTCAAAGTTACTAGTCTGTCGCGCATTTTCGATTTTTGGTTGTTTGAAATTTTGAAACTTACCGACCTAGTTACTTTTAAATTATCCGTTTTAACCGATTAATTCACCGACAGTTTTAAAAAAGGTGGTATAACATTCCGTTTAACCACCCTCTCGCTACCAGGCAGGTGTATCATGATTTTCTCCCTCCGGAAATTGCATGGGCAAACACACCCTGTGTAATTGACATTAAATAACAATTATACCACGAGCTAGGGTCGTACAGTATATCAGCTTATAGCTGATTCCTCATTTTAATACATAAAACTTATTAAGCCTTATCGCCCTAAATCTAATTTTTAAGGTTTTTGTTCAATATTCTGCGGTTTCAACGGAACGGGATCGAGAACGCGAATTTAACCTGAACGATAAAAGATGTCTCACTGGTTCAGTTGTGGTTACTCGTAGTCCCTGTTTACATCCTGGTGATGTTCGCCAGTTCGAGGCTGTGAAAGCTCCGAGCCTCAGTCATCTGGTTGATTGTATTGTTTTCCCACGACGTGGATTGCGTCCCCACCCCAACGAAATGTCAGGTAAAATTATAAAAAGTTCACAGCTAAAAATACATCTACCTAAGAATTCGTAATTCTTGTTGGCCACGAGTAACTTCGTTTTATCGTTGTTTATTGAGTAACAATAAATAATTTTGTGCAAGTTTTTAAAAATTTTAGATATATCTTTCTTAAATGTTTATGTCGGTTACATTTGAAGATTGATTTCACTTTACAATCTTATTAAACTGTGGTTTCTCCAAGCCCAGGTGCAGATATATTGTTATCGTACGTGTTACTTTCTCTATGTATGTGTGTGTTAGCTTGTAGCCACTCGTGTAATATGAACCTAAATATAATTTAATAAACAATTATTGCATGAGGTTTTTGTGATATCCGGAATTATCATGTGAAGCCGAAGGCTGAGACAGATAGCACTCACCAAGACCTTGTTAATTCCGTATCTAACAAAAACCGAATTCAATAATTGTTTTATTATACATTGCATTGTTATTACACTCTTTCGATAAACAACGATTTAAATTCTGTCGCACACAACGCTTAGTTCTAAAATATTGAGGGAAAAACTAGAACAACAAAATATTAGAACCCTAGCATGCCGTTGTGCGTTAATTACTCGGTGCATGAACGTAATGTTTTCATAATCATAAAGATCGGGCCTTTAGCTGCTGGATGACACGTTTTTCATCCAATATGGAGGGAAAATGAGCAAATACGAGCCCGATAAAAATTCCTTGTCGAGTTGATAAATTTCACTTCAATAATATGCCTGCGTATGGATAATTATCTACCTCGTCCTTAGGACCTTTTTCCCGCGGGCGGGTGATATTTTGCCTCAGGGGAAAGAGTAGACGAAGGGCCTGCCGATTAATGTTCGAAAATCGGGCATAAATGTCGACAATCGGGAATCCAAAACCATCTGCCTGAAATATTGCCCATCACAGCGTAAAACGATACATTTTCGTGTTTTCCATCTTAGATGGGTATGTATAAGTTATTGCTGAAATATGATCCATATTAATCGAAATATGAAACGTTGAATCAAAGTGTTTTTGTCCTCAGTCTCGATGGGCGACAACACCGAAAAATGCACTGAAAATGCGAAGGGTTCAGTAGTATGAGTATGTATTTGACTACGAATATGTATAACTTGAAAGGAAAATTATATGCAAAATAATAACAAAATATGTATAACAAATCTAAAAGTATATATGCGCATTTATTTTGCCATCAGAAGCGTGACAGTTAGGGCAAAGTACTTTCCCACCTTCCTTAGCCTTTTGTAAGAGCCTACGTTCATGAGAATCATTAACAAACTCTTTCTCCGGACGATTATGGTCAAATAAGTGGTGAATAGCTTCTGCCGTCTTGAGAACATTAGTCAGCAGGCGCTTCCCTTCGCCTTACCCGCATTTTTTATGCCGCCCATGCGTCCCTTCCCTAATTTTCCAAGCCCGCTCCAATTAATAAAGCGCCTGTGGAGGAGGTAGGATCATTATTATAAACATCTTGTAAGCTCTAAACTCATTGACACGTGATTAATTGCTTTTCCTTTTGTTATGCACTGCTTTAATTTGGCACGGAGCTGAAAATATACGATTTCGACAAACAATTTTTATCGGACTCGTATTTGCTCATTTTTCTCCATATTGGATGAAAAACGTGTCATTCAACAGCTAAACGCCTGATCTTTCTTAATATAATCGCTCGTTTACCAAGTCATTTACGCACAATAGCGTGCTGAAGTTGGATTACCTTTTTTTTGAGACACCCTGTTTCTTCTGATAAAAATTTCAAAAAAGTGTACTTCTTACGCAAAAAACTTTAAAAAAAAACATCGTCTATTCGGTTTATTCATGTTGTTTTTTCTTGTTTTTATTCTTGTATGTAAGCTGTCGCTCGCTAGAAAAGTACGTACTGCGGGCTCAACCTACAGATAACTTAGTTATCTGTAGGTTGCGTGATTGCTATATTTAACTGTAAGAAATTAGTGACTACAATGTATAATGATATAGACTAAATGTATGCAAAACAGCTTTATAAATGTGTTCGTTCTCTTTCGATGCGCGACTCGAATCTCATACATGTCTGCAGAGTTCATAGACGTGTTCGTCAAAAGCGCGCAGAATTACTTAATTCGATGACGTAATGTAAGTGATGAGGTTTACATGTAGTAACATTGGATCACCCTTGCAGGTTTTCTAGTTTAAAAGTGATAGCAGCATCCAATATATACCCAGGTTGCTTTAGTTCTCTTTTTCAAAATACACCGCCTCACGAAATCATTGCTACCAAAGTTATGAGTTCAAGAGAGCAGTTTAATACCGATAGAGGATAGAGCTACCCAATATAAATACAGTTGGTTTTATTCTTCGTTGTATGTCAATACGCCCAAAGTCTTTGTTGGAGTAATGTTTTAATTTTTATTGTATGTAGGCGGTGATTTAGACGGTGATTTGTACTTTGTTTGCTGGAAACAAAGTCTGTTGCCAAACAAGCCAGATTTTCAACCCATGGATTACAAAGCACCGCAGAAGAAAGAGGAATCAGAAGCAATCACATCCTCTCACATGACTAAGTTTGTGGTCGATTACATCCGGTCGGATCAACTAGGAGTTATTGATAACACACACAAGGCACTGGCTGACCAAGAAAAATATGGAATTCAATCTGATATCTGTCTTCATTTGGCGGAACTGCATTCCTTGGCTGTGGATGCTCCTAAAACTGGTATGTGGCCCAAAATGCCAAAGACAAACCTAAAAGAATATCCCGACTTTATGATGAAATCAGATAAGCCAAACTATCCTTCAGACCACGTGCTGGGAAAGCTTTATCGGCGCTGTCAGAAGTTTAAAGATACGACCTCGGAAAACTGCAACCAAAAAATGCGAATAGATGAATCGTTTCTGTTGCCAGGTAACGACAAGTATATTGGCAAAGCGAGAGAACTGTATCAGCAATATCGTGACAAGATGGAGACATTAATGCGTCTGTATGGTATTCATTCTGAGGGAGAAATCTTGACAGGTTGTTTCTTAAAGCTTCGGAATCGCTTGCACAAAGAAAAACCAAAGATTGCAGACATCGTAAGCGAGATAGTTTTTGGAATTCGCCGTGAGTTCCGGCGCGAATTCTTTGAAGAGTTTGGTATGGACGAACAGCGGCTAACCCAAAATGCGAAATTATCAAAAGAGGTAATTATTAGTTTAGAAATTCAGTATGGCGGCCATTTGTGAGTGACATGTCCTCATAGGGAAATATGAACCATGACACTCACAAATGGCCGCCATATTGAATTTATAAACTTGAAACTTGCGTTCCCATGGTGCTTTTCGCGCTTCGAGTTTAAGGTTTTAGAGTTTAACGTTTGGAAAGGACAACTTTTTTTGAATTAGCTGTATATATATATACATATATATATACAGCTAATATATATGTATATTAGCTGTATATATAACTAAAAAGGTCACTTGGTGTTCGTCCGTTTGTCTAAAAAGGAAGAAAATAGGTAAGTATTGTGTAAGGGTGAGCACGTACTTTTGAAATAGCCAACACAGCGTTCATTTTCACATATATATAAAATGTATAAAGTGTGGTAAAACACACGTATTTGTTTCTAATTGAAACACAAACGTTTTCGCTATAAGCTCTTCAGGTGCTATGAAATTTAGGAGTGATGATGGCACTGATGTCTGCATAATTAAAACTAGTGATGTTATTTACAGAAATATTTTTTAGAATACATCATTGCTAGATTATTATAAAAGTCTATATATCAATTATTGATATAATGCTTATTAGCAAATAGATAACATTTTGATGTATAGATACACAGTATGACGTCATAACGTGGTAAGAACAAAAAAGTGGCCCACGAGCCGCCGGGGAGAACCAAATCGAATATTAATATTCTCCCAAATTTTGGGAAATTGAAAAGGTCGAAATTTGACAATATCACGCGTATATGATCTACACAAATAAGGGAACAAGATTGGTTGGTTTGAGTCACGTGCTGAATTGTGATTGGCTGGCCAAAAGTGAAGAGGCATGGCCGCTAAGCCGCGACTGATCAAATTTTAAAATTAACTAAAAAATTCAAATAATTTTATTCATTTTAAATAATTATATATATTACAAAACATTATCAACACGGTTGGAACCGAGCGATCGAAAGTCAATTATTCTGTTCTGAGCGATTATTGTTATTAACCAGCACCTTGAACGTTGCCTGTATTATTCTTCGTAGCCGAAGATTGAGACTGCTCGAGAATTTGGAAAAACTCTTATTTTCTACGTTAGCAAACCGGCTTTATATATGTTTTGTGTCTTTTGTTGCTCTTCGTATTCTTCAAGAGCTTTTACTTATAAGTCTTCCTCTATATCTTCATTTGCCCATTCAAAGAATACATTCCGTTGAAACTTCAAATATTTTCGCCATTTTATATGTAAAAGATCAAAACAATGTTTTTGTGACGTCATTCCGTTCGTCAGTCCTCTAATAAATCATGGCTCTCAACCAATGAAATCGCTTGAATTATTTCAATTATTATATCATAATTAAAAAAACACATAACTGAATTATAGTATAAAGAAGCTGCTAAAGAATAAAGAGTTTCATTACGAAAGAAGCATTGATTCCATTTTGGACAGTGTCAGTGTATATATTTAGTTAATTGATGATATTGAATATCTGGTTATTGTAATTTGATATTTAAGAAATAAAAAACATTTTCCGTGTTTCTATTTAACAATTAGTCGCCGAAGGCGAGGTGATTACAGGCTTGTAATCACCGAGCCTGAGGCGACTAATTGTTTTAGTAGAAATTTCAAAGAGAAAAACAAACACAGAAAGTTATGAGGTCAGTTGAAAAGGCTATAGGACAAAATTCAGCGCTTTTCTCAGAGGCCGGTAGTTAAAAACATGCCGGCAAAAGACGAGTGTCAAAAACATGTCGAAGCGAAACAAAAACAAACAATTTCATCAGAAAAATACTTTGGAAGGGCTCAAATACAAAGTAGAATGGTTTTAAAAATATATCACAGCTAGGTTTTTGCTGAATATAACGATATAAATGAGGATAAAACGAATAATTTTCAAAATAAACACTTGTGGTTGAGCCGTACAGAAAAAGTTTTATATATGTTCATTTCAACAGCGAGAAAACGCTGCCTTTCATGGAAGAAAAATAGTGTATTTGTTATCGCTTACCATTAAAAATGTCAAAAATATATCCTCCTTTAATTTAGCGGCAGTTTTTTTCATTTAAAACTTTGAATCAGGCTAAAAAAAACGATTTTTGTTTTAAATTCGGCAGCTTGCGAAGAAGCCATTTTGAAAAAAAGTGATAGTCACTGACCAGTGACTATCACTTTTTAGAGGCTCAATTTGGACCAATCAGCATGCAGGAAAATCGATAGTCACCTGGAAATTTCTACTAAACACTTTTAGCATGTATGCGTGTATTGATAACATTTTTGCACAGCAACAAAAATAGGCTTTTGGCTGTCCAAATGATACCATTTTCTAACAGTTATATGGGAAAATGACCAAATTAAATACGAATCTAATAAATATATATTGCCGGTCAAAATCATATTGGCTGCAAAATAAATTGGGAATTGGGAATTGGGTGCAAAATAAATGTCACTTGGATCTAAAATTCATGAATATTGATTTTAAATGCCCTAGCATATGGAATAAATGAAGTAATGTTTGGTAAGACACATTCTAAAATAACATGTATATAACGCGTGCTCTGATTGGTCGAATCCCGTGTTTGGATCAGGCCATCCAAACACGGAAGACTATTGTGTTGTTGTTATTTTATAAAACAATTACTTTATGGTTTCCGTGTTTGGATGGCCTGATCCAAACACTTGGGAATGTTGCTCGAGTTAAGAAAAGCTCGCAAAATCACTCGCCTTCGGCTCGAGATTTCGCGTGCTTTTCTTAACTCTCGCAACATTCCCGCGTGTTTGGATCAGGCTGCATCCAAACACGGAAACCATAAAGTAATTGTATATTACTTAATTATTTGCGATCGAAAATGTTTAATCGGTTCCTATTTCCTTATTTTTGCCTGGCATGATACAAAAAAGGCGCCAATCAAAAACTAAAACCCTATTCTTTTTCTAATATGAAAAGATCGAATCTTGCACGCAACATTGAACGCACAAGAGCACGCTAATATTGGATTACCTTTTTTGATACACCCTGTAGTTAACTTGACAAGCTAAGTAAACTGAAATAAACGAACCAAGCTATAAATCTATTAGTACGTCAATTGATACTTGCCCCGGCGGCTTTCGGGTCACTTTTTGTTCTTACCACTCTATGACGTCAGACTGGGTATCTATAACTGAACAGACAACGGCAAAATGTTATCCATTTGTTAAATAGATGACAAAGAGTATTTTTTATCTTTGTCGCCAAATATTTGCAACAATCTTTCAAAACCTAAAATCGTTTTGCCGTACCACCCAAAATAATTTTCTTTTCGCATCGTCGCTTATAAACGAAACTACCCTTTGAGTTGTATCGATCTTCATGGCGATTGAAAATCACAAAAAATTAAGAAGATGGTCAATCAATACAACGAAGCCCTGGATAAATTGTGTCTCACTACCCTGGTTGCAAGAAGACTGCAATATTTTTAAAAATATAGCCAATGACCCCGTGAACAAACTACATTACTTATTGCCTTCAGTGATTTCTTCAGAAGTATGGCTGCGAGAAAGAAGAATGTTTCAAATTCCAAATTTTAAGACAAACAGATTTAAGAACGATTTTATTAATTGTAGTTCATGTAAATACGTAATTGAATCGAACTAATTTTTAATATGTTTAGTCGATTTTGACTCATAACTACCTTTTCAAATTGTACAACTTAACATTATTCAGCCGAGGTGTAACACTTAGGCGGCGAGTTTTTAAGTTTAATAAATCTCTCTATCTATCTACATATATTTATTTGTGCCGATAGAAATCCTCGTATTAGCGTTGTTTAAGGAACGAGCTAGACTATATAAATATATGGAAGTATGGTTGCTAAAGTTTTGCTTATAATACAGGTTTATCTGAAAGCGTCGGCCTGGTACGCAGCCACTTACACATATGAAGAAAACTGGGAACAACTTCAGGAGAAACGTTTACTTGGTCTTCCTTGGATTATAGACGACGTCATGTCAACAATGAAGAGTCAACATCCGTCCCATCTTTTTACTCAAAGCTTGAATGTTAATGCGACAGTCGGGCAGAGTCTTGTGAGATTGTTCAATGAAGAGAAGACTGAGTTGCTTGAACAGATAAAAGAGAGAATACGGGTGAAGAATTTGATTGTAGCTCATCTTCAGCCGTTAAAACAAAACCTTTCCACTTATTTAACTGGAACATCAAGAACGATGTTGTTCCACCAAAAGTCAGCCATTCAACTCTGTGTTCTTCCTAATAATGAAACTTCTGAAGCCGTCATAGATATCGAGGCTGAGCTGAAAATTCTTGAGCAGCTCGTGCGTCATTTGAAGGCGAAAGAAGTTACAAGAAACACTGAAGATCAAGAAATACAAAATCCCTTTTATGAAGTTCGTCTACAAGATAAGGAGCATTTTCCAGTAAGAATATGGCATGTTTACAAATTAAATTGTTGATTTCAAGTTGTACCAACATTAATGGAGAATTTTATCAATAAATTAGTGGTTTGTATCGCACTATCATTATGATATGACCTAGAATTTTTCGGATTAAAAGTCGTATGTTAGTGTACGTTTGTGTAGTGGAGCTCTAAAATATGAAGCTGCCTATATTTCTTCCGCGACTGGGTTTTCTCTGTAGGATTTTTGGCGGAGAAACAATTTGTTCTTTCAACCAGTTTTTACAATTATATTATTGTATTTTGTTTGTATTTTCGTCTAAACGTAGCGATATAGAATATCGTATTATTGGAACTTTATACCACACACATAATTAACCCAATTATTCAATCACATCCTGATCATGACAATGTTATAATCCAGTGTGCTTGGATTTTTTTGTTTGGAGAAAGTTTCCCTTCCCTTCATACATTCTATTCTTACTAATTTCAAGCGATTTTACAGCAATTGAGAGGATCCTCCCCAAAAGAATATTAATTGAACTGATTTTCCCTGATATTTCTGTTATTTTATATAATAGTGAAAACACAAAGAAATCGACTATTAAAACATCGTTTCTCCCTTCTCTTTCCTAATTTTCTTTAGATTATTGCTTGTAAGAAGCCGACTGACAAACTCAGCACGGAAACTCAATGTTCCTCTAACCTCGTTTGTGAGCTAAGCGCGTCTAAAGTCAGTCTCCTGGTGGCCATGGTACTCTCCAGCTTCGCTGAAATGTATCCTCATTTGTTGCTAATCCTCCGTGTAATTCACAAGTGGTGCAATGGGACGGGTCTCTTGCACAACAGGGCAAATGCTGAAAACATTTCGAATATACTCAGTATCCTTTTCCTCACTCAGTGTATAGGCCGGGGTGAAATTGAAAGTCTCCAAGCAGATGAAGTTTTACAAAAGTTGGATCAACTTCTTTGTGGGGAAGGCACAGATGTCAACTTATGTACGACGTTTGAGGAAATTATGAACATCGTGGGTAACCAAACGATTACTGAACACCGAGAAGGACACTTAAACATCACTAACCTTGGTCAAATGTTAATGTCATTCTTTCAAAGTTATGAGACGTCTTTGGACATGATTATCCCAGAACCATTCGCCCGCATCCTTGCCGAGGAGAACGTTTCTCAATTGATTGAGGATGACCACATTGATCTCATTCGAGATCATATGCAACGTGCTTATCAACTGTTGGCGCAGTACGGTGATGTACAAATAATGCTATCCTGCTGTATATCTGAAGATTATAATGTCATATTCCTATCACCTCTCCTTTCATTCTCTGTATCAGGCGTCGAGAAAAGCAAAGCTAGAGAAATTGCAAAAAGGACCGGCGCAAAAAGTGTTATCATTCGACAAACTCTCCCTCGCTCTCAGAAATCCGCTTTTCTAGAAGTCAGAGGAAATGAGCCCGCAATACGTGCCGTGCGTCGAGAATTAGATAAAATGACTGTTCAAGCGTCTGGGGATAAATGGTCTCTTATGAGTGGATGTTTCGTTGATGGTGCAAATTTAATGTTATTCGAAGGTAGTGAAAATGTAAAAGATTTGATCACTCTAACACCATACATCGGATCGTGTCATCAGACCCACGACCGTCTACCACGTCATCTCGCTTTTGTAAGGAACCCCACAATCGCAATCTCCCAGTACATGTTCAGTCGCTTTGCGGAGAAATTCTTGCAGCAGTACCAGGTGCTTGAAAGAGATTTTGTTCCTGAGCTACATGGTGTATACGAATTGGCCGTCCACTTTGGAAGAATGTACTTGTTTAGTGTACCACATCTACTGCTAGAAGATAGCGAGTCTGTGTCCATTGCTATGCTCAAGGCAAACAAGTCTAAGATCGGAATCGAGCAAAAGAAACGGAGTGCTCCTGCAGCAATAAACTATGTCAATCAGGAAGTGGAACGTCACCGTAGAAGAAGGAGAAAACCGAAAAAAGATATCAAGAACAACGAGAAGACGAACAAACGGAAGCGTGGTAAACCTTCCAGAAGTTCATTCTATACCATTGTCCATTCTGCAGATAGAGTTAAGAGTTTCCTACGATCTTATGGATTCCAGGCTGATGACGCAAACTCCACGGAGACGTACTCGGTGGATATCTATCGGGAAGATATCGAATTTTACGTCAAATTTGACAGCGCATTAAGATTCACAGAAGTCAGATTCCCTAATCTTCGTTGGTGCGTCACGGATATAAAGAGAAAGTGGCAAAGTCAGCAAAACCACTTGAACAGGTAATTATGTAGTTATAATTATGCCGTCAATTATATAGCTTGCGTTTGTTAGAACTAAACATTTGCTACCTTCTTTCTTTAAATAAATAATTGGGAACCGAACCTCATAAACGTAAACGTTTCGAGTATTACATTACGTGAATAAAATATTACGTGAGTAAAATCATTGAAAATCTTTCTGAGCAGTAATATCTCGATACCCTATACGATATCATAAAATGTTTGCTGCATGAATACATGTGAGATTATATACATCGGAGAATCTCTTTTAATCATTCCGTCGAAAATAAATTACAATTCTTAATTCATTACATCGCCGTTGATGGATTAACTACGCCGTGTTATTTTAGCAATTTAGGGCAACAAAATTTATACGACGAGTCTAACGATTTGCAAGTCGATCTTCCTCCAGATCCTCCTCCAGATCCTCCTCCAGATCCTCCTCCAGATCCTCCTCCAGATCCTCCTCCAGATCCTCCTCCAGAGCCTCCTCCAGATCCTCCTCCAGATCCTCCTCCAGATCCTCCTCCAGATCCTCCTCCAGATCCTCCTCCAGATCCTCCTCCAGATCCTCCTCCAGATCCTCCTCCAGATCCTCCTCCAGATCCTCCTCCAGATCCTCCTCCAGATCCTCCTCCAGATCCTCCTCCAGATCCTCCTCCAGATCCTCCTCCAGATCCTCCTCCAGATCCTCCTCCAGATCCTCCTCCAGATCCTCCTCCAGATCCTCCTCCAGATCCTCCTCCAGATCCTCCTCCAGATCCTCCTCCAGATCCTCCTCCAGATCCTCCTCCAGATCCTCCTCCAGATCCTCCTCCAGATCCTCCTCCAGATCCTCCTCCAGATCCTCCTCCAGATCCTCCTCCAGATCCTCCTCCAGATCCTCCTCCAGATCCTCCTCAGATCCTCCTCCAGATCCTCCTCCAGATCCTCCTCCAGATCCTCCTCAGATCCTCCTCCAGATCCTCCTCCAGATCCTCCTCCAGATCCTCCTCCAGATCCTCCTCCAGATCCTCCTCCAGATCCTCCTCCAGATCCTCCTCCAGATCCTCCTCCAGATCCTCCTCCAGATCCTCCTCCAGATCCTCCTCCAGATCCTCCTCCAGATCCTCCTCCAGATCCTCCTCCAGATCCTCCTCCAGATCCTCCTCCAGATCCTCCTCCAGATCCTCCTCCAGATCCTCCTCCAGATCCTCCTCCAGATCCTCCTCCAGATCCTCCTCCAGATCCTCCTCCAGATCCTCCTCCAGATCCTCCTCCAGATCCTCCTCCAGATCCTCCTCCAGATCCTCCTCCAGATCCTCCTCCAGATCCTCCTCCAGATCCTCCTTCGACATATTTTCTCCCAGGGCCAGTGACCTTCGCGTTAGCAACCATGCATGACCTGCTATCATGGAAAAATTATGTGGACACTTAGTTGTGAACTAAAATACCACTGTTCATATAAACATGTTTGGATCGTTTTACTCCCAGATCCCCTGTACAGTGTTGGTTTTCACATGCAATGGATATCACAAAGCATTACCGTTACCAGTTTGTGATCGGAAAAGGCAATTATAAATATTTACGCACACGCTGTCCAGACTTATTTTTTTGCCAGGATCACAAATATTTGTCCTATAACACACATCACCCTGTAAGCCATAAAATTCGTGAATGCAAAAATTAAACTAGAATAGCGTGCGAAAACATGAATGAAATTAAGAAAAATTTTCATAACTAAAAACGTAACAATTGCCTTGATGTTAAGTACACTTGGATACATTCTACTGTATGAAAGCAACCTCAAGCTCACATAATTTTCTATCTGGTACCCCAAACATACACTTACGTATATTTATGTTTCTTTATTTAGACCAGACGGCGAGCAAGCAGGTCAAGAGTTGATTCTCGATGGCCGTGAAATTGACATGCGTTTCTTATTGCAATCCGGAGCAACTTTGAAGGCGGACAAGACCTATGACACAAATTACGAGCAATATATTCACATATTGAAACCGGTTCCTAATGATGGAAAGCCGTTTTCTGTTGATGAAAATCTCTGGAAAGATGTGAGGATGATTCGGTTCACCAAGTGCAAAGAGTTCAGAGCATGCGAAGATGTTCAGGATGATTTCCTATCCGCTTTGACAGTCTATCTCAGTGAAGTCATAGAATACTCAAGACCGTGTGAGAAACCCGGTCACTTCAAGACTGAAGCCACTCGATGGGAAGTGTCTTTTAGGACGCCACTTCCTGAAGATTTTGGAACAAAAGCGACACTTAGAAATTATCTTCGCAAGATATGGGACTTTGCGTTTGCGTTATCAAATTACGTATCAGAGTTTTGAACAACAATAGATCATTAGTTCTTTGTATTGGCTTGAATGGCGATAGGTAACTCGAAGTGTTCTTCCAGTTACTTGGGCAAGCGTTTACTGAAAGCGTCAGGAAACTGGGCAGTAAACGCCAAATATATTTTATATATACAGGCTGTATAAAAAACGCAATCGTCGATTCAAATGTGGAATTTGAAAAGATTAGAGCAGTAAACCTTATATGTTTACATTTATTGGAAAGCTTAGCCATTCAGCTTTCCAACGATGGGTTACGTTTTAAAATTGAACGGTTGGTTCGCGAAAAATAATACGTTAAGCAACTGAGATTGGAAAGATGAAAATTCTAGATGCAATAATAGAGCGGTCCTCAAGTAGACAAACTCATTTCGTAAAAATACCCAAATATCAAACCTTTTTGCTGATAGCAGATCAAAATCAAGTACAGCTTTCTATGCACCATTTTTAACTTATTACTAACTTTCCATACACAACTGTACTGGTTTAAACTGTTTAAGCTTGCGGCAACCAACTTGCCAATTTCTGTTTACGTTACAATCATACAATTTTATTAATTGTTAGCCTACTTAATAGTCGGATTTGGAATTCTTAAATCTTCTCGTTTAAACTTTAATACTGTTGTTTTCATGCGAAACAAAGTACTAAGAAATCTTTAAAGGACGTTTTAAAAAAGATGTGGAGCTGTGTAATTTACATTATACTAATAAATCGATCCCAAAAAGTAATAAAAGGAAGCGCCGTGTACTGGCCGTCAGAAAGCGCCGTATGTTAATTGTAACGTAAACAGAAATTAGCAAATTGGTGGCCGCAAGCTTAAACCGTTTAAACCAGCACCGTTGTGTATGGAAGCTTAGTAATAAGTTGAAAATGGTGCATAGGAATGTGCATACTTGATTTTGATCTGCTATCAGCAAAAAGCTTTGTTAGTTTCGGGAATTTTTACGAAATGAATTCGTCTATTTCAAGGCCGCTTTATTATTGTATCTCGATTTTTCACCTTTGTGATATTTTTCGCGATCCAATCGATCCAATTTAAAAAGTAAACCATCGTTGGAAAACTGGATGGCTAATTAAGCTTTCAAATTAATGTAAACATATAGGCTTTACTGCTATGTTATTTTTAAAATCCACATTTGAATCGTGGATTGCGTGTTTGATCGAGGATTGCGTGTTGAATCGAGGATCGCTACAAATACAATAATTCTTCAATATTTCTTGAATATATAGCACAAGATTGAACATAGGTAAATTTTAGTGACATAAGTTCTCACTTTTACATCCGGAGTGTGTATATACCCATTGTCATGAAAAATGTATATTTTATAGCTTGTTGAATGAAAAAGTTTTGATACAAAAAACAAAGCGAATTAAGCAACTAATGTCTACAACAACGTGTTCGTAAGTGCCTTTGGGAAATGTCTCTAGTTAATTATTACTAGTCCGTTAATTCATGTAACAGAATTGTGATAGTTCCATGACATGCATGCATCGCTGTACAACTGACTTCGTTTTTGTGATCCAGACGTTGGCTTACGCCTGTATTCTAAAAGCTCACTCACACTCACACTCAAAGAGTGGAGGTTCAATCTGAGCTTCCCTTGAGTGTCAGTGCTGTTTTTGAATAGCTGGAGGGGTAGTGCCGTACCATACTATGCGACTACTCACCCACCAGCTATTCAAAAATAGCACTGACACTCAAGGGAAGCTCAGATTGAACCTCCACTCTTTGAGTGTGAGTGTGAGTGAGCTTTTAGAATACAGGCCTAAGAGTCGTATAAACTGTCACTGGCAGCAAAATATACAAAGGAGTATAACAATACGGAATCACTCTCGCTTCCATCACACCAGCTACTCCATTGAGTCCAGGAATAGTTGCATGCCTTGGTTGTTTAGGCCTTAGCGCTGTTGTTGAACAGGTCGACAGGGTTTAGTATACAGGGACAATCAATACCAATAGACAATACAAATATGTGGCATACAAATATGTGCGCGTAGTTGCTCGATCTATAGCTTGTATTTTCTCAACGATCGAGTATTTTGTGTGGACTTTTTCGCTTGTTGAAATTGACTAACCCGGGCTACAATGTCTTGCTCGATTTTTATAAGCAAGTGACCTCGAAATGCAATGTTTTTAAAGAGACTTTAAAATGCTTTGGCACGAAGCAAAAAAAAACAACAAACCTTCTTATTTCACCCCCGGCCGTCTATGCTACTTTGTAAAAAGACCAAGCTAGGAGAAAGAATTTGCCTATGTTTCTACTATTTATTTAATTCTACTTTCCCTTGGTCGGTTCATTTCCTGTCAAAATAGTAGGTTTTAGCGTTGTAAATTTATGAAACTCATAGCTAGAACTTGAGTAAAACTGTTCCCAATTTAAATGGTTTTGCCCCAGGCCAACCTTACATATACTCTATATAAATAATGTAAACTATTTTTCACGTTTGTGAAGCATTGTAGTCCAAATATTTGATTGATAATATAGATAATAAAGCTTTTTCTTTCAAATTTAACGGTAGGAATTTGACTTGGAATGCATCCAGATGTGCTCTACTTTAGTATTTTACTCTGTCTAACGCCAGACGATTTTACTCGTCAGTGGTACTGGTAGGGTACTGCCAGTTAATACTTTACAGTAACAAAACTATTAGCCAGTGTCTCTTGTTAAACAAGTTGGTAGCTGGCGAGGCATTTACAGCTGTTACTTGTAACTAAAGCTAGGGGATCTGGGAGGTTAAGAAGGTGGTAATGTCCCATTCGAACGGTAGCACTTGAACGCAACGCAATCACTGACCTTTTGAGATTTTTGTACTAGTATTTTGAATATATGTTGCCTCCTCCCCAAGATTAAGATACAGAGCTGCCGAGGTGTTTTGTTGGGACCAGGGGCAAACATTTCACAAGAAATAGGTAGGTTTACAGAATGCCCTTCTTCAGAGTTCCGGCACTCCATTTCAAATTCTGACCTTCGATTTTTGCCCATTCTCAAGTTGGGTACCCTATTATTTTCTGGTTTCTAGCGGTACAGGTTGATTGATACACCGCTCATGTTTTGTTACTTTCAAACTGTTAAGTTTATATCAAAATTACTTTAAACTTACTAGAAAGTCTTTTACAAGGTCCTAGTGTTTCCGGGGTAGTGGCCTAGTGGGCTGTCAAGCATCCATTCAGCCAGTTACTGCTGTTAAGATTTTTTCAGAATAGGAATGGTCAGTAGAGAGGTCACTTACAGATGCTGCCTTTTCTTACACAAATAGCGTCAGCCCACTCATCTACAAGTATCACCACAACTCCCATGCAAGCTTATTTGGTTGTAGTGATTGACATTTGGGTTCCAACCTTAGATGAGGAGGCAAAAAATGAAGGGCCCTCATTAATAAAATATGAGTACTATAGATGGTATTAATAACAGCACTATAGATGTTTTATTTCTATTTTACCTACACAATCTAAAAAAATTTGCCCCAAGCCTGGTTGCCTTGCATCTTAAATGTGGGAGGATGCAACATTTATGAACTATGTTATGAGATATGAAGTACTGTAAGCAAGTTACGTATTCGAACAATAACCAAAGACACTGGCATAGGAACCACAGGGGCTGGCCCTGGGGGAGCCATAAAATACACTTACTTACTTAAATATATTCCCTATATAATATGAATGAAAATATAGCTTAATTATTTGAGATAGTTCATGAGCTCTTTTCCATTGCCAGGTAGTTCAATTATCACTAATTTGTTGGCGATTATCGCCCCCACGAAGGTATCCAAACTACCAAAACCGATTATGCAGCAAATTTTCCCACCAAAATTTGCTGTCCCAGTTCTTCAATTCAGTGCCAGAACTCAGAAGTCTCAATTTATTAAATTTTCCTAGGGGAGCATACCCCCTCCCAAATTCCCTTGGTTTCAGGCCCCTTAAATGGTAAAACCATAAACAAACAACACCAGTTTGTAGGATTAGCGGGGTATTAAGTGTTGCTCTCCAGAAAGACGAGGAAGTTACACTAAAACCTCAAAGTGTTGGTGATTGTTGTTGTGATACAGTATGGCATCAAAATGATGCATTACTACCTACCTTCTTAACCCCCCAGCCAATAACCCTTCAATTGAAAGCAACAATCCCAGACAAAAACTGTTGTGATACTGCCCAAATATTAAATGAAAGCTTTATCCCCCTTCCCCCCTTCCTCAATGTCGGTAAAAATCGGCAAATCATCAGGTGAACAGCGACAATATCATGAGTTTGCAACATTGAATAGGGGTAGCAGGGGAAAACCCTATGTGTCACAAGATTTTTGACGCAGATTGCAATCCAAGACAAAAACTGTTGTGACACTGCCCAAATATTAGATGAAAGCTTTATCCCCCTTCCCCCCTTCCTCCCTTCCTCAATGTTCATAGCCGAAGTAAACGCCTCACCGACCATCTTGCTTTAATCAAATTCTTACCATCATATTTATACCTTACTACCTGTAGCTAAACAACTATATTATCAATCAAATGTTTGGACTACAATGCTTCAAAAATGTGAAAAATAGTTTACATTATTTATAGAGTATATGTAAGGTTTGTCTTGGGCAAAACCACTTAAATTGGAAACATTTTACTCGGTTCTAGCTATGAATTTCATAAATTTACAACGGTAAAACCTACTATTTTGACAGGAAATGAACCGACCACAACAAAGTAGAATTAAATATATAAACAGTAGAAACATGGGCAAATACTTTCTTCTAGCTTGGTCTTTTTACAAAGTAGCATAGACGGGGCGAAATAAGAAGGTTTGTGTTGATTTTGCTTCACGCTAAAGCATTTTAAAGTCTCTTTAAAAACATTGCATTTCGAGGTCATGTGCTTATAAAAATCGAGCAAGATATGATAGCCTGAGTTAGTCACTTTCAAGAAGCGAAAAAGTCCACACAAAACACTCGATTGTTGAGAAAATACAAGCTATAGATCGAGCAACAACGCGCACATATTTGTATGCCAAAATGATAAGCAGTCTAATGTTTACTAAGCGTACTCACCTGAAAATGTTGAGAAGAACCTTCCTCTCAGAACATTTTGGGAGCCTATTGCTCGCTTCCTCGGTTCTATAGAATTTACTCGGCCATTTTCGCTCCGACTTCGCCACACTTTGGTCAAAGCAAATTTATAGCATTATAAAGATATTTCTTGTTAAAAAATTATCAAACCGGGTACGAATAAAGTACTTAAAAGAAGCAATATTTCTTGCATGCAAAATGCTCGCTTCGCGGCGGCCATTTCACTTGCAAGTGCAAGGTTACCATTTTTCCCACGATGCTTTGCTATAATGCAAATTATCTATTGGTATGTTGCTTTCTCTTTCTTCGTTTGTGAAGGACCGCTGAAATCAAGTTGAATGGTGGGAATGTCTACGCAATCAGTCCAATTCATATATTGTGAACGCGTCTGTTTGAATCGCACTCGGATCTGATCTCCTGTCGAAATATCAATCTAGTTGACGAGTCAGGCGGGAAACAATCCGATCGATTTAGCACTCCTTGATTAGGTGCTTGATGACAGTCGTTTTGGTCCCCTATTGTGCCCAATTCTACGTCCACGACAACATTGTTCTTCCCTGGAAGATGCTGAGCTAGAAGATATAGGCGTTTTTTCTCACATTATTTCCATATTTCCAATGTCAATTGGAGCAACTGAGGGGAGTGGGTTCCTCCCTTGTTATTCAGTTAAGCTACTGTGGTCGAGCATACTTTGGAAGTACCCGACGAGATTGTCAGGTCGGCTGTTAGTGAAAGAATGGGACTAATCCTGGAGATAGCAGATTTGTTATCCACTAAATCTGATCCAATTTTGCCCCGCTCGAAAGATTTACTTGAATGTTGTAATCGGACGTTTTGTGTATATATAGCAATGGTTAAAGATCATGTTACATGATATTGCATGGATGATGTAAAGTTTTGTGCATTATATCCATAGTTACTTCACTAATATAGTATTAAATAATATATGGTCGAGACCTTAGTTGACGTTGCATGCATTAGTAAGCAAATAGTTGAAGAGATTCAAGAATAACAACAGGAAAACGCCTTGTCCCACAAACTAACGTAACGGACATAACTTGGTTTGGCTTTGGTCGATTTGTGATTGCTGTAACTCGCTTTAACGTACTTTGTTGCGTAGGGGAAATATGTCATGGTGTTGTAGTTTCTTCTTCTAGTGAAACGTACGTATAAAACTGTCAGCACAACTAGGTAATTCATGCATTATTCATAAGATATTATTCTGAATATAGCATCACCGCTAAGAAAAGAAATATACAGTATTAAGGTGGCTCCCAACAGTTATTTTAGTTTTATAATAAATCGTTTTTAAACGAGTATTATCGCAGATGACGAAGTTTTTTATACTCGAGGGTAATATTCATCATCAATGGAATATTTAAAACCCGGTTCAGGTAGTGTCATCGTTGCCACGGTAACAAGACGTAAGCCTGAAATGTGGTTACTATGCGCATAAAATTGTCCGTATCTAAAAAACAGTCGGTGACCCATCTTTTTTATTTCATATCAGTTTTAAGCATAATGTTCTGAAACTATTATGAAAGTTTAATCAAAATCGCCAGTGTGCAATTTTTTTAAACTCGAAAATTTTATATAAAGATTTCTACACTGGCGATTTTTTTAAAAATTGAAATATATGAAATTTACCAAAATTAAAATTTATGGTCAAAATTTGAAGATAGGTTACCGATAAAACTAAAGAGTAAAACGCATATAAAGGTGAAAAATTGGGTCAACAGCTTCACGAAATTTCCCTATATAAAAACGTCGCTGACTAGTTAATAATAGTTCGCGGGCGCAAGTTGTGCTTTCATCGTGCAAAAACGAGTGGAAAATGTTGTTTATATATTTTGATTTTGACGTTTATTCAATATATTTGAGGGCCATGGACAACCAAGAAATACTGTGAAGGGTTAGATCGATTTAAGTCCAATTGAATCCTGCCATTTACTCAGTTCACGAGCTTCAACAGCCGTACAGCTGGACATATCTTTGCCTAGTTTTGTAATTTTGCTGAAGATGAACAAGTCGGTATTTTGCCATAGAACTGTGATATTTTTACTGTTTAACTTGTAAAAAACATGCAAGTATCACTAAACGACTTTGATAACCTTTAACAGTTTTTATACAATAGTTAATAAATGTTTAATAAACTCTTATTAGTGAACATTATATCTAAAATGTTTTTGAAAAATTCACTTTTATATTGCTGTCAAGCTTTTTTTATCCAAGCGATATTTGTATCACAGTTAAAATCACTCATTGGTGTTACTGATGCTTTGTCACGTAAAACTGAGGATTATTCAAAGCTTTTTCATTAAAATTCTTTCAGAATGGTAAAAATTATTTTAAAAAACCGGGCGAAATATCTTTGTTTTGTTTTGATCGTCGAATTTGCGTGGGAAAGTCCACGTACTTGCCACGCGTTTTTGACTCTCGTCCCGCGATCATCTCATGCATTACTGTAGGGAGCCACCTTAAATAAGTTATTGAATTATAAAAGAAAGCGTTAGAATTGAAAAAATATACAAATCACTGTTTAAAGACAAAGTCAGAGAGAATATGGAATTGTCGAGGTTGAAATGTTGTGCCTAAGACTATTCATACAAATGTACAAATGTAAGGAACAAGCATTGTAAGGGGATTATGGTCCATTCTCTTTCGCTCTGAGGCAAATTTTTACATAATCAGTTTAAAAGTCATAAGTGTACGTAGAATTTACTTTTAATGAGAAAGGGGGATTTTCTATCGACAAAAAGAGCGCACTTTCACTTGACGAAAGGGGCACTTTTTCAATTTTGGGAAAAAGTGGGGTTCGGTGACGTTGTCAGACAACGTCTGACGTCCGACCGCTGGCGCGAGAAATGCACGAAAAGGCATGTTGTCCCCCATCATTTCCAGCAGTTCCAATGTTTTCTGGTATCATTCAAAGTAAAACGTTTTAACAACAACCAGGGTATCGAATGTTTCCTTTCCAATTTACCATTATTACGAATGTCTAACTATTTTTTACTTACATTAATATATTTTTGTAATTGCTCCACTGAACTGGACCATTTGACCAATGATTGGCCAATCATGCCAGAATTACCGATTACACTCATTGTTCCACGTCCCAAATGTCGATATTCCAATTATAGCGACTGTTCACATGAGTCGGGCTAGTCCGACAAGCGTTGCTAGCAAGAAATTCATGTGTGATTTTTGCGGGGATGCGAAATTTGTGTATATATATTTGCAAAATACTTTTGTCATCGGCAACTATTTCAGGGGGTCTAATTTCACGCATTCTTTGGGTCAGACTTTTTAATCTATTTCTAGACGCAATAAAGTAGGTACTGCGCATGCAACACAGTTTACAGACCGGTATACAGAGCTGGCCCACTGATCTGGACATAGACTGGATAACGCATCTATTGTTGAAAAGTGAAGCCGGAATAAATTGCCACCACCCGACTCAAAGGTCCCAGTTTACTATAGATTTGTATTACAGAATCATAGTTTTCGCGGGTTTTTTCCTTTTACACGTTTCTGATAGGACCAATTTTCTTATCACATGGATAAAGAAGTACACGAAAAGTATTTTGTGAAAAAAATTCCCGTTGGGAAAACAGGATTTGAAAGTTCGAAGGAGTGAACATCTATTGCTTTGCTTTGATAAACAATGTTGTTCTGAAACATATAACAGGTCATTCCATTCAAAATCCACTCAAGACATGGAGAAACTGCTACACAAATTGAGTACTTTGGAAGTTGGATAAATAAACCTACTACACTGTGAACAAAACGAAATTGAGGTAAGTCTTCAAGGTACATCTTCAAATATTTCATGGTGATTCATTGATTTCGAGATATTCTTATGCATATAGCTTTGGTAATGTGGTGCATGGTAAACAAACAGATTTATAAGTTCAGTCCATCTAAGTAAACTAAGCTTACCATGTACTGATGAATTGTATTGTTAATCATTAAAGAGGTGTGTTAGATTTCCTACTTAGTTTGTTGCCACAGAGGTTTTGTGTGGCTTCAGGCTTCTTTGCCCAGACACTATAGACTCACTTTGCAACAACACTTGTCAGTCCATTTATAACCAAGTTGTGAATGTGATCAACTGACATCATGAATATGATCTTCAGCCAGAACCCTAAGAGGTCTCAACAGGATGTTCCCCATCACTGTTTCTTATTCACAACCAAAGCATACTTCTGACACAACATTTTTGAATGCAACACATTAATTAAATAAACTCAGCTTCAGCCCTGGTCCAAAGATTTCCAAAAATTCCAAGAAACCACAATATAAGTCCTATATTATATTGGATGGTAGACTTTTAGGATCAACGTTTGAAAAGGCATCAACGTTTTAAATGGTTTTTGAAAATGGCAGTGTTAGCTATGGACGAACTTTATGATATGTTTTATCTTGCCACAAGAGATGTTCTTCACTGCATGCAAGTGTGTCAATATTGGAAGGTATTTTTGTTTTGATTTTTGTTCTTTGTTTACAGTAAACCTTAGACTATAAGCCCAGGGCTAAATTCGTTCTTAAGCATTCTTTGATGGGTCATGCGCCAAGGAATGTATCTACAGGGGCCTGTATAAATGCTTTTGAAAAGTCTTTTCTGTCGTGATTTTATGCTATTTTTACTCCAAAAATAATTTAGATGAAGATAAAAACGTACTGGATAAGAGTTATATGTAGGAAGTAAATTATTCTTATTTTATACCAACCAATCAATCAGTTCCAATAGAAGAGATTCACAGTAAACGGGAATCGGAATGTTGTAAGACAAAATATTTCAGGAACCAATAAGGAGCACTTAAGCAGTCAAAATAAGAATAGTATGTTTTCATGATGATAATATTTAATTGAAATAAATATTGCCATAATAAGTCATGTGGTTCGTATCAACATAAATATTGAGCGGACGTTTTAGTAACTAGCTCAATGACTAATAGTTTGAAATAGCTCCACGAATCTACATTGCAAGTAAAATGGCGCTTTACATGCAAAATCAGAAACGCTTTGCTGCAATATATCTTTTACGTTGCGTACCGTTATTATTTAACAATATTTGGAAAATAAAGGAATTTGGGATTAGAAAGCGTGTCAAGGAGACAACTTCCTTTGACGTCATAAGTACATTTGAAATTTTTAATTATTTACATACCATTAAAACTGGACTAATCTTGAAGATATTCCCATAGCAACAAAGCCCTTAGACGTAATTACTATAGGCATGCCGCGTTTTCGGCTTATTATTGAGATGGCTTGCCTGTACAATTTCCAGAAAAGTTGTTTGTATGAGAAAGGCCCAATTTTTCTATTGAAACACTGTTTATGTTGGTGCTACTAAAATAATTTAATTATCTTAATATTTCTGATATACGTAAACTGATCCGGTCATTATTCTTCTGTCTGGGTGTGCAGGGAAGTTAGTTACTTTTTGTCGAAAGTAATAGGCATGTTTTGCCAAATTTTATTTGAAGTAAAGCTTAGTTCATTCTTGTTGAGCCAATTCTGTTTTAGAGTGATTGGGTCGTTGTTTAAAACAGAAATCCTATCATGATAATCATCAGCATAAAATTATATCAAATTGGTGTCACGAGCGAATAAAAAAACTGATGTTGAATTTGCGCGGTATAAATTAATAAATTATTATATAAATTATGAATAACACCCATCTGATACTAATTCCAGTTAGGTAGGTCATTTACCGTTTATAATGAGAACAGTAGTGAAGCTAGAATAGATCCTTGAGGTACATAGACAAGATACCTTACAACTATCTGACGATATATTGTTGATAACTTTAATTTCAATGCGCTCTGAGATATAGTTTCGAAAGAGATCTACAATTTTCTGGCTAAAACCATAACGAATTAATTTGACTTCTGTAGAATATTATGTTCGATGGTAACAAAAACCTTCTTAAAGTCAATAAACAACACAGCATTCACTAGACCGTCTTTCATATTTGTATAACATTGAACTGTGGCGTCAAGTAGCGCTGTTAAGGATGAATGTATATAGAGGCAGAAATCCTGACTGCCTATGATGCAGTAAGAAGTTTATTGTTATTGGTTATCTCGTCAGAGGTAATTTTCTCAAAAACATCGGCAATTGCAGAAAAGACTATAATATGACAATAGTTGTTAAGATCAAGTGTGAAATCCTGTTTGTAAATTGCGATTTCCTTGCACTTTTCCAGTCCACAGGGATAATTCGTTTAGGAATCATCAAATTATATGTATGGCTATTGAATCAAAAGTAGTGGCATCTTTGAGTTTTAATAGTCGAACTGCATGGAATTTTAGAAAGACCATTTGCCTTACATGTCGATAGTTTATCAATTAATCTAGAAAGTTATACCGAAGATACTTCATGCAATTCAAAAACTTGATTGCTCTGATGAAGATCGGAAGTTGAGCTCGAAATTTGAGGAATTTGGTTTGCTAAATTGGGTCTAAATCAGTAAAGTGTTTGTTAAAAGCACTTCTCACAGCCACAGGATCAGTAATTTCGTTGTCGTTTACCGCGATTTTAGGTATACTAGAAGAAGAAAAAGACTATTGATACCTTTCCAACTTTCTTTAGTTTAGAACATTGTTTTGTAATAAAGAGTCATTGTATTGTGTGTTATTATATGTCATCTTATAGTTAACTATATTTTCTTTCATTCTTGAAATGATCGAATCGTTTTCATAGCGAAATTGAACTGTTATGGGCTTTGACTGAACATTGGGTGTTTCCTGATAGTTTAAATTAGATTATGATCGCTAAGTCTAATGCCTGTAACCCAAAAGTTGTTTTGCTCTTTTTAGAGAAAGAGGTTGATAAATGTAGTTGAGACACTTTTAACTATAAACGTTCTTCGATTAGTTAATTATATTGATATGACTCCTATGACTCAATGAGGTCGTGTTTTGTACTATTAACAAATATGGTGGCGCTCACGTTATTATTTAAGTCACCAATGATGTTGTCTTCATTACCAAGAGATTTATTTTATTTATTTATTTATTTATTTCACCCAATACAGGTAGGGCGTACCCACAGAGCCGAAGCTCCAATAACGGGTTCCCCATAGGTACAAAATACATAAAAAATATCATATATACAAAGAATTAAACACTAAATAGTACATCACAACAAAAAGTGAACAAATATAAAAAGGTCAATGAATAACCTCACAATATAAGAAAGTGCACTAGCAGAGATTCAATTTTATCCAATGTAACTTGTACTTTTTCAAAAAGGTTACGATAACTTTTGGTTTACTGATTTCATCACAGAAAACTTAAGGACTTTATCATTAAGATCATATCTTATTTTCTAACCATTTGAACCTCCAAAATACATCTAGGAACGCCACCTCTGTCTTGTTCGGTCACTTACAAAAACATAATTTACAGGAATGTAAAAACGTACTGGAAAAGAGTAATATTTAGGAAGTAGACAATTCATACTTTATACTTATCAATCAACCAGTTTCAAAGGAAAAGATTCACAGAAAACGGGAAACGCGAGGTTCTAGACGCAATAAAAGAGCTCTTAAAATCTAGCCAAATTCTACTAAAAATAGAAATCATGCTGTTCGTACCAACATAATTGCTGAGCGGAAGTTTTAGCAATTCAATCACCAGAAGTTTAAAATAGCTTCGCGACTCTACAAATGACCCTTCACATGCCAAATTAGAAACGATTTGCTGCAAGATATCTTTTATGTTGCCTGCTGTTATTTAACAAAGAGTAATTTGGAGTTAAAAGCGTAACAAAGAAAGAACTTCCTTTGACGTCATAGGAACATTGAAACCCTAAAATTCGTAACACAAGATTGAACATAAACTCGTTCATTAGAGAAATTGGACATTTTTCGTACCAAGCAACTTTTTTTGGAAATCAACAAATTATACTGAATAATCTAAAATAGCGAAATTGCAGTATAATTCCTATAGTATAGACAAAGTCTGCTGTGTCACAAAATGCGCTTAAGTGTTGCGTGGGCATGGCCAAAAGTGCTGTAATTAAGGGCCCTTAATGATGTCATGAAAACGGCTTTGTAATGCCTTACAATTGACATATTTAACACATGCCACATTTAGACATGATTATAAAACGTTTGATAGCGAAAGGCAAGCGATCATCGAGTATTGCTTCAAGACGGTGACCGTTACCGATTTCATGCAGCATTGACGCAACATTTTGAAAACGCCAGGTAAGTCTTTTATTGCTAACACTGCCAATTATTGTATCCTTTATCGGGGTTGCAGCGGAATTATGGTGTAAAAATTCCTTCAATTTTCGTTTGGGCAGGGGATTTTTTTACTAATAGTATTGTTGTGTGTAAGAGCGTCTAAAGGCGAAGGATAGCTACGTAGAATAAAGCCATATGTTTACATATGTTTACAATTATATTTTAATTAATGTTTATGACTCCATCATTCTCCCTCATATACTGATTACTGCAGTTTAGTTTGGCAAAATTGTAACTTTCTGGCAGATAAGTGGCAGCTACATGAAAATAGTGCAACGCACATACTTACTGGTAGATCTTATGATATACCTGGTCAGCAGTGATTTCGTTTGGGCAGGGGATTTTTTTACTAATATTATTGTTGTGTGTAAGAGCGTCTAAAGGCGAAGGATAGCTACGTAAAATAAAGCCATATGTTTACAATTATATTTTAATTAATGTTTATGACTCCATCATTCTCCCTCATACTGATTACTGCAGTTTAGTTTGGCAAAATTGTAGCAACTTTCTGGTAGATAAGTGGCAGCTACATGAAAATGGTGCAGCGCACATACTTGGTAGATCTTATGATATACCTGGTCAGCAATGATTTTAAATGAATGTATCAAAATGACAGACATTGAGGGAATGAAAGGAAGAACAAAAGGCTTTTATTAATTTTTATCATGATGTGATGTACAATACGAATATTTAGAGAACTAACCAATGAATCAGTTCAATTTAAAATGCAACCTGAGAATGTGGAATTTGGTAACATCCTTGCACATTTGAATCCTTACAAGTTACACATGATTAATTTTCTCTAGTAGCACCAACATAAACTCGGTCATTACAAAAATGAGCCGTTATCAAGGCAAACAATTGAAAATATTACATTGAATTCATCCTAACAGTCAGTCGAATATGCGGCATAGTTAGCTAAAGTAAACTGGCCCCAGGGCTATGTTGCTGAGGGAATATTTAATCGCTTACAAGTCACATTGAATTAAAACATTATTTTTAATTCATCAAGTTGTTGCGAGAAATTGTGAAAAGTCTGTTCAGTTTACAGAAATATATAAAACCACTTAAAACACACATGAAAAATTGTTGACCATGTGCCGGCTGTTCAAACCATGGTTAGCGTTAACCCAGGGTTAAAATTTAATCCACTGTTTTGGTTTATGTGTTTTTGCACGTCTGGTGATTTCAAAACTTCAGGAAATAAAACTTCATTTGATCAATTGGCAAAACCTCTGAAAAATATTTCCAAGTTTTTAAAAAAGGGTTGGGAAGTTTGCTTTGAATTTTACGTTGACACGGGATTAAGCTAACCTGCTTTTGAACAACCGGCCCCAGGAAATGAAAACTTAAACTCAGCAAGCGACTGTGCCCTAGTAATTTCATTGGGTATGCTATTCCGCAAAATTGCACCTTTATAAGAGAAATATTTTTTCAAAGATTCTGTCAAGGGTCTAGCGACAAAGTATTTGTGGTTAAAGCCTCGGATGTAATGTTCATGGTTTCAAAGAAGTAAGAATGAATTTACATGGAAGATAACTCGTGATCATATTATTTACTGTTTTAGCTTTCTTAATACTCCAATCACTTTGACCCCCAATGTTTTAGGACGATGTCGTCTTAGAATTTTGCAATTTTCATATCTTCGGTTCAGTACATGCTATGTAGATGATAATAGCACCGTTCGATTCAGCGTTTTACGATCTCTTTAGAGAAGTAAATTGTGTTTGTTAACAACGCTACGCGGCCGATTTAGCCTCTTTATAACACCTCTGTAGTTGTATTTGTTTACAAATTAACAATAATACAAACTAATTACATATTCATTTCGCTTTCCTACCTTTGGTTTACACACTACAAACTCGTAAATACCAGCATTCGACGGGGATTTCCAATCCATTTAGTTTGATACCATTTTTTGTAATCATAAGACAATAATCTAGCCCTTTTATGGCAATTCCCGTGAAAATGTATTATTTGTTCCGAAAGCCGGTTTTGTCGGCGCACGCTCGGACCATTTCGGAACCTAAAATCTCCGCGAATTTTCACCCTTAGCGTATTGAAAGTAGCGGGAATCGATTCCTCGTGATATCATTGCCTAGATGGCGGATTTTTATTAGTTTATAGCAATCAGCACTGACCTTATATATGGCATTTCCTAATTTACTTCGCGTGCGGGAATCAAATTTCAAAGATCTCGGCATTTTGTATGCGACTTTCAAAAAATAAGAAAAAATAGTTCTCCTTCTTCAAATGCAATGAAACTTTCCAATAATATTCCTTTTTACATTAGCTACAATTTGTTTATTAACACTTGCTCGATAATATTTATTTCAACAATAATTGTAAAATGTTTAGATAATTTATGAACATGTATGCAAATTAATTTGGATATGTAATATGAAGTGGGACAAACTAAATATCATTTTAAAGAGGAAGTCATAAGCTATCGAATGACGCGTGTCCTGTTGCCAGAGAATAAACGCGTCTGGAGATATTTACATTTGAAACAAAGGATCGTAATTACGGCGCAAGCGACGTTCAAGGATAAAGAGTGAATTTTTGTCGAGAAGCAATAAACATAGATGTTTCAATTGCATCAATTCAATTTAATTCAAAAAAAGCGGAAGTTTTATAGTTACTACTCAACAGTCACTAAATATATCTTTCCGATTGCGTGCTGTTATTTTTAACAAAGTTTGGAAAACAAAGTAATTAGGCGTTAAAAATCGCTCTCCTCCGCAGAAGCTTGTGAGCTTTCGAACACGGAGTTTCGTGAAGCGTGGTGGGAGAGCGTTCGGTCTCGAGCATTTTTGGTAGTCTTACACGGCGTTTTAAAAGAATGGGGGGGGGGGAGCAAAGAATGAAGGGAAGGAGGAAATTGGGGAAGCATCTGCCATATAATGTTTTCAAGATGGCTACATTTGCATAAATTCGGAATATACTAAATAGCATTATTGTCGATATCAAATAGACCATTTCAAGTCTACCAATTTGAGCGCGCCATGATGAATTCATTCCGCCAAGTTCAATATTAGCAAATACATGTTATTTCATTATGACTATTTGAAGTGAACAATACGAAAAGAACAAGTGCAATGTGAACGACAAAACGTAAAAATCCTACTAATATTCGCCACGCACTTTGTAAAATATTCGACATGCTTCAGTTCTATCCCAGCTAGCACACAGCGTAATCACAACGTTGCGGGAAAGTTGTAATTTGGTTAGGTCTGTCCTGAGTACTCTACAACCTTAACAACACGTTTTCGCAAATACATTTTGCATTTAGTTAAAGTGTTATGTGTGAAAAACGTTGTAGGCATGTTTTACCGAATGTCACGGAAAGACTTTAGTGCAACCTTGTCCGTGGAACGTTAAAGCGGAAGGCTGTTTTTACCAAAATTAGCAATCATTGTTCATCACCAGTATTTAATCACCAGTATTTAATCACAAAGTTAGACTTTGGCCGCGATAAATAGACCTCTGCACAGATGTGAGGAATGGTCATACTCCTCAGTTGTTCTTAATAACTTAATGCATCAATTTAAGTTCAACAGCGGTAGTGTCTCATGCAAGATGTATATACTGATGAAAGTAAGTGGATATATTGCTGTTTTGTATATTCCCAATTTTAATCAGTTACTAGTTGTTATTAGTTTTGAAATGTATCAGCTGATGAGCTTTGGGATATTGACGATACCATGTTTAAAACAGCAACTCTTCAAAATTTTAGGATGTGAAACCAGTATGCCTGACAATCAAACTAGAGTAGCTAGCCACCGTTTGATTCAAGTGAAAGTTGTTTATAAGCATGTCTGTTTTAAAGCTAGCTAGACTAGTCTTTGGCATATGTGATGAATGTTCATGCAGTACGTGGTTCGGGATACGACGTATCCTTAGAAAGCGAAGCAGGGGCGAGACTTAAGGATGGTATGGCGGAGGGTGACACCACGCAAAACAAAAATAAAACCGATTCGCAGAGCAATCAAAGATCTTACAAGCAACGAAGTAATGGTGCAGTTGCCCAAAGGATTTAAAAGAAAGAAAGACCAACAGAACAAGATTAGTGGAACTCAAAATTGATTTCCTATGTGATATTTTAAGTTTTACGTGATTCTGTATTGATTTTGTACAGATCAATACAAAATACGAATAATACTGTTCCAAAACATATCAATTATAATAATTGGTAAGAGTTGTCAATAAGTGACCTTAGCACCTGATCACAGCGACATATACTTTACATGCTGAATTTTTACCTGTAACTGTCATACATATTGTGATTTATAGTAGAATAGGCATAGTTAAACATCAATAGGCATTTTTTTTCTCTTCTTCAGTCTTCGCAGTAAATAATGATTCGTTTGCGTAAGTACGATCGGTAGGTTTAGTGGTCAGCAGCTTTTCGTTCGACCAAATAGTCTGGAAAGAATTATTGTGACATTGCTCTTAAATCTTCCCCCAAAGTGTATGAAATGGCATTTCTGGGAGCATGCCCCCATAATACCCTCCTAAAGGTATCGCTCCTTCAGCACTCGATACTAGTGTCACTGCACTCTCGGAGATCTGCACTCTTGGAGATAAATGTATGTATCTGTAGCCCACTCAGTCCCAAAAATGCTCCGCGATCCGTCATAGCGCTGCAAGGCATCATAGGTTTGCAGGGAAATTCTACCAGGCACTCCCCCCAAACGAAAAAGTGGTAGTTTCGCTCCTGATGCGAAGTCAAGGATATATGGGACACAAAAGAATAGTCTACATTCATATATTCATTATATATAATGCGTTATTTATGGGTAAATGTCGACTTTACATAACCTACTATATAATACAGTGATTGCGTGATCTTATACCTATAATAATTAATTAATCCGATAATTATTTAAGTTAAAGGGGAAGTCAGAGTTCAGGACAAGTTGGGCTCAAATGAAAGACTATTATCCACAAAGCATAAGGATATAATCGAATTTTAGGCACTAAATTCAGCGTCATTTCCCGAACCTTTACTATCTATATGGACCTATTGCATGTCATAATCATTAAGATTTTATTACATTATTTTACTTTAAAAATAGATGTGTTTAAAGGGTGCGTTTATACACGCTGCAATTTGTCAGGCCGATTTTGCTCACGATTAGTCGTGTACGAGAAATCGTTCTGTGTAAACAGCCATTCGATTTTATCGAAAGTCCTGCCATCCCCGATTTGAAAGATCGAAAGGAAAATCGATAGCAAAGGTACAGGTTTTTAAGGTGGCTCCCCACAATTTTTGAAATGTGGAAATTAAACTTTTTGAATAATTTTTACTTGCTACAAAACAAAATTATATGATTTATATTGAGCAACATTCTAAGAGCTGAAAATTGTTCACAAAAATGACGTCGTTTCCGTTGATATTGGCTTTTAACGCACTTTACTCTATAAAACGTCTGGTTACCTCCATTTTTTAAATCATGAAATGTTTTCCTGTAGAAAAATAATTATAATTATCTGAACGAGTTTTAAAAAAATTCTATTGAGCCAAAAATAATCATAACGAAAAATCATGTTTATTAATTATTTTTAAATTTGACTCTATAGAATTGTCTTAAACTCGTTCAGAATATCCATTTTTCTACAGGAAAATGTTTCATGAAATAAGAAATGGGGTAACCAGGCGTTTTTTCGAGTAAAGTGCGTTAAAAGCTAAAATGTCGGCCATATTAAAACGTCATTGTTACCATAGTAACGGTAATGACGTCATTTTTGTGAACAATTCCCGACTCTTAGACTGTTGCTCAATATGTGTGGTACACACTGATGGGTGTGGTTTCACCGCTGAGCCGCGTGAAGTTATTTTCGGAGACTTTATAGCGAAGAAACCACATGTTTTTCATTATAATCGTAAATCTTTGAAATTTAAACAGTAGCTACGTATGTTTTTAACCAGTTTCTAAGCTTTCTGTTACTGTGTTGAAAAAACTTGCATTGACTTAAAAAATCTGAAATTATATTTTAATTATATTCTCTTCAAGGCAGTCTAGGACTGTCAAAGTAATATAATATATAGTCTTCAAAGCAATTGAAAGTGCGAAACTTATGTTATTCCTGTAGTGTTTGATATATTAAAAACTAGAATACAGACAGTTTAATAATACGAGTTGACATGAAAAATACATGTTGTTTGAATGTTTTTAAAAGTTGTCACACCGATATCGATTTTAACAATCAAAACAAATTGAAGAGACGTTGGTTTAATAGTATTTCTATTTCCATGGTAATTAATAAATGCATTTTCATCTCAAACAAGTGAATAATATTTGGCACAAGCCAAGAAATCGGAAAAAATACACAACAAAGAACCAAGCACAAAACTATACACACGTGTTGTTCACGCATTATAATTCAGACGCATGCGCAAAATGCGATCATGTCGAGTCGATTTTTTTGACGTCAGCAACTTCAACTGGGATTTAGAGCTGTTTTATAATATCCAAATTTCAAAAAATTCTCCAGATAAGTTTCTCTGTATTCGAAATTCCAAAATATCTCGAAAATTTATTTGTAAACTACCCTTCAAATTTTGATATGTTTTTCCTTTGTGGACCATAAATCTTCCAAAAAAAGTTCAGAAAATTAAAATTCACCGAAAGAAAAAAATAAAAATATTCGATTCAATCTGAAATTAGACAATATAAGCGCAAAAGATAAGACACTATGGTTGCCATAGCAACACTAACACTATTCCTGTTTGTCTTTACACACATCTTTACATTCGTGGAAATGTTCATTTTGCCCTGTCATAAGTGTATCTAATACAAATTTGGTTGAAAGCGAAAGTTACTGAAAAGTACACATAGTTTTACAGGACTGTAGAGAGCCACCTTAAATGGTCTTTTTTCTTGTTAAAATGACTTGGTTATTTTAAATATTGAAGTAAGTCGTTGCTAAATTTGGAAGCCACCTGATTCGAAAGAATTCTGAAAGAAAGCAATTTCTGTTAGGATAGTCCTTTATACAGTTGTAACAACGAATTTATAATGGTTTTTATTATATAGATATTACAGGTATTCCAGTTAAGATTGTCACAGGCAATAGTAAGATCTAAAATGAAAACGTGAAATGCATAATTGGAATGACATGTTTCGTAGGGTAAAAAGTATAATAAATCACCTTGTGCATGAGATAAGAAAGTAGTGAGCATTTATCAATCATAAACCAATCGCTTGTCATAGCTACAAAAATACCCCCCGCGTATTTCTTAGGCTAAAAGCGAAGGCTTACGAAGAAGAAAATTTTTTTTCTGACAACAATTATAGGACCCGAAATGAAAGCTTTTCAATTACAAACTTCAACCGGTTTGCCGTTTCTGTATACGTTCTCTCGTCATATTTGCCGAAACAAAAAAGAGCCATAGTCATAGCCAAGGCTACTTCATAGACTGAGACTGCTGTTAAAAACAAAAATATTAAAATAACTTATACCCATCTTGCTGTTCGCGCTTAGTTCGTACATTTCACTACTTATTACAACCTTAAGTGAAATAGCCTTTAAACAATGCCCCTTTCTATATTTTGTGGTATTTCTACATGCGCTTTAATATAATAATCAGATTTTGATACTGGATTGAATAACAAACATATCCTGTCAATCCAACCATTTGTCTTCTAGGATCTCTAAAATTGGCGACACCAATATTCCAACTTCTCCAGGAAATTATAGAAATTACGTTTACAATATTTCAATCATTTTATAAGGATTTTTTTTTAAATATTGCCGAAATTGCCTAAAACTTATGATCTCTATTTCCTAACGTCGAGATTTCATTTATTATTAAAATTAATGAAATTCAGGCAATAACCTGGGCAGGGAATCACAAATTCATTATTTGTTCTTTTGAGGAAAAAATATATAGTGCATTTTCCTCTCCCTGACAAGTTTCCTGTCTCATTTTTTACATGAAAATAAATTTTGATTATGGGGATTTTTCCTAATTTGAATCCTAATATTGAATCCTATTCCTAAATTGAATCATCGAATCCTATGATGGAATAATTGAATCCTATGATTGAATAATTAAATCCGATTCACTTCGTGTCACTCGTTACGAATAACTTCTCTCTACTTCAACAATCGCCTTTCATTATAGTTCCATTGAAATTAGCAATGATTTCGCAAAATCTTAATTCGTTAAACACGTACTTGGGTTTTAGTTCCAAGACTTACAGATTTTGTTTCGAGAGCTAGTTTTTTTATCCGTCTATTCCCTTATTACATGAACAGAAAATTTTTCTAGAGAAAGGTTGTTTAAAGAAATAGAAAAGGTAGAATATTCAAACCATTTTATTATCCTCAAGCAATAACAGCACTTATATGTGGTATATGCAACATTAGGCCGGTATGAAGATCTTAATTACCGTGTGGAAATATCGCGCAATTAAAAACTATTAATTACTAACGAAAGCTTCATTATTATATATTTAATTCCAGCTTAAAATCCGTTACGATGAGTGAGTATACAGCTATTTCAATTAAGGTTGTACCCGACCAAAGCGGAAAAGTCGAGTACGAGAGCGTAAGGCTTGCTGGGAATCGCTAAAATATTAATGGCCAAGAATTTGACAAACCTCAGTGGTTTCCTAAGAAATTAGCAATAATAATTCAAAGTAGAAACGTGTTAAATATTTTGTGGGCTGTTCTTTGTGGGTAATTCCTTTGAGACGTTTTTATGCATCAGTGGCTCAGAGCTGTGAATGAATCAGGGCACGGTTAATAGAACTAGATGGTTAGGCTAGCTGGAACACGTGACAAATATGTTATTGTCCTCTTTTTATTAACGTCACGTGACGAGATAAGGGGGCGCTTGTTATGGAAAGTGCTGACAGATATATTGTTGACGTCGTGTGCGTATCAAATATCTTCGATTTTTCGACATTGTTTGACCTAAATTACAAACTTCACAAGTAACATGTTGTAGCCATGCCTTAAAGAGATAGTTTTGAGGTATGGTCGGTCAAAATTGCGCGTTGTATGGCTGCTCAACTAGCAGAACACACGAAGGACGTTCGCTCTTCAAGATACCAGTTGTTGGCGCTGCAGACGGAGAAGAAACGGCAGCATTAAAGAAAACAGCTCGTGAAGAATGGCTTCGTCTGCTGTGGAGAACAAGACAAGTCACAGCTGATTTGAAAAAACGCATTGAGGCGAACAACATCTTCTTTTGCGACCTTCATTTTAAGCCCGAATGTATCATTTCGCGTAAGTAATTATAATATTATTCGTTTGCGTTTTGCCTAAACATTGTCATGGGTCACTGCTCACATACGCTTCATTATTAATTGTAAATGATAATATAGAGTTGTTTTATTTTTTAAGATCCCAAAAGAAAGGTTCTTGCCACTGGTAGCGTTCCTACGGAGAACTTGCCAACAAAGAGTCACGAAGTTGAGACTAAAAAGCGTCGCGTTTTAGTGAGATCTTCGACTGATGACGAGCCTAGCACATCAAAGGGCATATCAACCAGTCTAAAGAAAGGTTCACTCTCCCTGGAAAAGTTCTGGAAACATATCCAAAAAGACGAAGTTCTCGGCAGTTGGAAAGTAGAACAGGAAACTAATGAATACGAGATCAGGCTAGAACTACACGACGGCTGTCACATTATTCCAAAGTATACTATAATTATAGACTCTGGTTTTACGTTTACGCTTTTTGTATATAATTGGCCTATCCCCGATGAACACGTGATATACCAAAAACGAGCTCGATCTGTAAGACCTGAAAGTATTGGCGAACTCTTACGATCAATCGAATCTGCACAAATATGCGAAGGATTACCTGAACTTACAGAGGTTAAGGATATTGCGTTGGACCCTGTAGATGATGCTCGGATACCAGGAACAATTATTCGCCATTCTCTTCCAAAATTAGTAACTAATAATGAAGCATTGTTTGAAGTATCGGTTTCATTCAGGTCAGTAGACTGTTCACTTCTCCAGGAAAACAACACAAACTGTGGCAAACCTTGTGAGCTGTGTTCAGGTGCACTGAATGCAATCAAAAAGTCTAGTAGGAGGAAGTCAAAATCTGCTGCTACTCCGGCCAAAAGTAAAGCACCACTTTCTGCATGTGGAAAAGAAAAACTTCGCGTTACGTTGGAAGCTACAAGACTGGAAAATAAGCAGCTTCATGAACGGTTGAAAAGCCTGCAAGATAAGATAAAAAAGGATGGGGTTGAAATTAGTGATAAACTCGAGACAGGCTTACTGAAAATAATGAGTGGGAAAAATCTAGAGGCCACACCTCATATGAAATTTTTTGGCAACAGCAAGTGGCTCTCCTCCAGTCGAAGAAGATGGGCAGAAGATATCATCCACAGGTGATTAGATTTGCCCTTTCCATTCATGGCAAATCACCAGCTGCGTACAGGGAACTTGGAGATAGCGGAGCCCTTGTACTTCCCAGTGAGCGAGTCTTGAGGGATTACAAGAATTATTTTAAGCCGAAAGCCGGGATCAATACGGAGAACATAGAATGCCTAAGAGAAAAAATCCAATATTTCTCTGAAGTGCAAAGATATGTGGCTCTGGTGATGGATGAAATGAAGATCCAATCCAATCTTGTCTTTGACAAATACTCGGGGGATCTAATCGGTTTCATTGATCTTGGGGATCCAATTGTCAACTTTGCATGTGTGGAAGAAGAAACTTTGGCTACTCATGCTCTGGCATTTCTGGTAAGAGGAATGTGTACTGACTTGAAGCATGTCATTTCATATTACTTGACTGGAGACATCACATCATTCCAACTGATGCCACTGTTTTGGCAAGCAGTATCTGTGTTAGAGCTATCTTTGCAGTTGTATGTGTGTGCAGCTGTGAATGATGGTGCTTCGCCCAACCGAAAGTTCTTCCGCCTGCATGTTAATCTGGCAAACGATTTGGAGTGTGATGTTGTTTACAAGACACCCAATGTCTTTGCAATATCACGCTTCATTTATTTCTTTGCCGACTCCCCCCATCTGATGAAGACAGCTCGAAACTGCCTCTACAACTCGGGGTCTGGTTCTCGCAGCCGCTATATGTGGAACAATGGTAATTACCTCCTGTTTTCCCACATCGCTGATCTATTTTACGGTGACCAGGAATTTGGGCTTCACACCCTCCCTAAATTGTCGTTGGACCACATTGTACTGACATCATACAGCAAGATTAAGGTGAAGTTGGCAACACAGGTAATACTTGCGCACTTCTTTAATACACACCCTGTGGATATCATCTCTCATTTCAGGGCTCAAAATTTTCAGTATCCAAATATCCACAGGATATCAGATTTTAATTTTGGATATTAGATATTGTAGGCTTAGTATCCTGATGGGATAGTATAAAAATTTTGAATTTCCAATCGAAATTACGCTGTACATTGTAGCAAAATGTTTGACAAAATAGCTCTATTTTGGCAATTTGTTTCTTATTAGGTGTATTTTTTGTTTGTTTGTTTGTCGGTTTATAATACTGGTTTAATTGGTTTAAAATACATATTTCCATAATCATTGTTATACAATTAGTCAATTACATTAATAATGATCAGCATATGGATACTGGCAAAAAATTCAAATCTTGAGCCCTGATTGATGCCAACAGTACAGTGGTGTGTAACCCATTAAGCTGCATTGTGCTGTAATGCGCCCTATTTTGTTTGTATACCCTAACTAATGCCAGATGACTTTACTAACTGACTAACATATGCCAGACAAGGGGAATGTCTTGCACACTAATCGGTTAAATGTCGTTTTTCTATCTATATCTATGTAGGTTCTCAGTAAGTCTGTGATGACAGCCCTTCAGGAAAATGAGAAAGAAGAAGTCATGGAAACTGCAAAGTTTTGTTGCACGATGAATGATTTCTTCGACTGTACTAATGTTCGGTCAACCACTGAACATATCAGGAAAATAAATCCATTCATCAGACCATATACATCACCTGAAGATGAGCGGTTTTCTTGGTTGCTTGAGAAGTTTATCAAGTACCTTGATGATTGGAAGGAGAGTATTTCAACGCGTCCTGGTGAATTCTGGGAAAACAGCAGAGGCAAGATGTTTTTGTCATTGCAGACATACGAGGGGCTTAAGATCTCGGCTTTTTCCCATGTTGAAGCCATCAAATTTCTCTTGGAGCAAGGATTCGAGTATGTACTGGAGGATTACTTCGGTCACCAACGCAGCAAAGGAGGAAGATCGGACAACCCAACAGCTCAACAGTTTGGCTATAATGACCTTACAATTGCAGCTCAAAGAGACATTGCACCAGTGATTCGAGGAAATGTTGGGGAATGATGATGAACCAGTGATGAACCAGTGCACAAGCGGAAAAAGGTTACTAAACATTCTGATGGTTAGATTATACACAAATTAATTGTTTGGGTGCACATTCAACAGTCACACAAGTTTGATCCTGTCAATGATTATTCATCACTGACTCTATTGTTTTGTGTGCATTTAAGCATAATTTACAGATGTTTCTATTAGTGCATTAAAACATGTTAGAGGATTTATGTATATATTTTAATACATTTATTTTAAGGTTCTCTCCACTAGTAGGGTAAAATTATATGAGATGCATTTGAGCACAGTTTAAAGCACATGCCACATGGTGTGTAATGCTTTAACCACTTTGATGCTTTAAACCATTAAGCTGCAGTCCGTACTACTGCAGGTGTATATTCTTTTACTCTGTCTAATGCCAGAAGATGTTACTCATCAAAGGGTAGTACATTTGCTAATTGTTTTGCTAACCAAGGGAGAACCTTGCATGTTAATTGTTATAATATTTGGCTCCTTCAGATGTGCAAAACTAATGTTGTGATATGACTAATTGTTGTTGTTGTTTAGGGACTCATAACTATTAGGGGACTGTATAACATTAATAAGATATTGGGACCTATTCGATTAGTCAAAGCTAATGACTATTGACACTGTCAAGAATTAATTGTACTTAATTTAATAAGTTGTTGGCATGGTGATATAATCAGTTTGTTGAAAACACAATGATTATTTATTTACCAAATTATTTATTTGGTTAATAAAATACGCATGGTACTTGTTCACTTTTGGAATTCTTAACACCTATCAATATTAGGTCTCAGACATAATGTAAGATTTACAATTGATAGGGGCTGATAATGTAAATAGTGTTTTGTAAATATAATAATTGTGAATACAACATTTACCACATTTGAAACAAAATATGAATGAAGTTGCAACATGGTCAATATTGTCTGATGTTAGAAAGGAATTACTGTAAAGGTTATGAAGATTCTATGTTCACTGTCCTAAAACTTAGAGCTTTTATGAATCTTCCCTGGGCAGAGCTGGAGAATTTAACCCCTTTAAGTAGCATTGCACCCCAATGCACCACATGCTACTCTTTTTAACTCTGTTCCACCACCAGTAATTTTACTCGTCAAGGGGAAAGTGCTGGCACTAAATGGGTTAATCAGACTATCTGCCCATGTGTCTTGTTAACCCTTTACATGGTATTGCGCCCCAATGCACCTTACTTTGTTATTTTACTGTCTAATGCCAGACAATTTTACTCATAAGGGGAGGGTGCTTGCACGGAATGGGTTACTAGTAAACATTAATTCCCCCATATTATGTTATATCCAAAAGATGGTCATTGTGTGAGAATTTCTATTTGAAGACATACAATTACAAAGATAATAGAAATAAATTTAATACATATGATATATACAGTGAAATATTTACAATTGCAAAGATGATAGCATCACTTTCTTTTCAAATCTGTCCTTAGGGCTTTCTTTTTTAGTTGCTTTGCTTTTATCTTATATTTAGTGATCAAATCTCTAGCATAAGAAAATGAACGAACTTTTATATACAGTTTAATAATATTTTCCAAGCACAGTTTCTGTGTAGAACTGGACAGTTGACCTTCTGTTGACACAATGTTATCCCACAAGGATTTGACAATGGGTGAGCTTAGGGTTAAGTTTACTATCGTTTCAAGAGGGATATTTCTCAGAACTGTATCACTTTGGTCGACATGTTCCCTGAAACAAATCTCTGCAATCTCTACTATCTTTACCAAGTCCCTGCAAGGTGTAACAAGGCCTCCTCTTGTTCTAGCAGAAATGTAGTTGTTGGGCTCTGAACTTTTAATACTTTTAATGCAATAATCCCTGTAGCTCCTGGCTGTTTTCTCCTTTCTTGGTTCTACTCAGTTGGTAGAGTTTCGCAATTACATACCCTGCAACATAGGTGAGAGGTCCATGCTCTGCTGGGTCAAGTTGTGCCTGTTCCTTTGGCATGCTTTCGGCCAAGGTTTTGCTGCTGTTATAGAACTTGATCAAACGTTCTGGGAGATGAATCATAATCAAGTTGGCTACTCTGTAATCTTGACAAGATAGTAGTTCACAGGAGCGTGGGATTAAACCATAAAATAATTCCAAAAGCTTGTCTTGATTCATCTTCCTACAGAATATTTGGTAGATTGGCAGCAAAGCACTGAACAAAGCTTCAGTAGAAGATACTGTGTCCAATCCAGAAATGATTTCTGCACCATAGAGTTTCTCCTCGATTATCGTGTCTTTGATTACTTTGACAAAAGTATCAAGATCGTCTTTACAAAGGTTAGCATCACTAGGATGACTTCCTGAAGACCCCTCAGGCACAGAGTGTTTTGAATTCGTCTGTCTTGTCAGACCACCTTTCGACTTGCAAACTTTGTCGCATAAACTACAAGGAAAGGACCATCAATTTCCTTGAGGTTATCAGAAAATTCTGAAGTCATCTCATCGGTTTCAGCCTCGGTAATAGCCACAGATACCTCAAAGTTAAATAGATCATCATAATCGTATGACCACTCAGAATACGCCATAAAATCGTCTTCGTGTTCGCCTTCATTTCCCCGTCGTAGAGTACGTTCACTGTCGTCAATACTTGTCTCACCGACCTCAAATTCTTCACGCAGCTCTTCTGCTTCTATATTGCCCTCCATCACAATAAAAAACCTTCGAACGATCAGAAAAAAAAACACTTTTGATAGCTGTAACCTGATATTCTGCTAATGTTTTCCTACAAACGCCACTCATCGCACCCCCGTACCTCGTCACGTGATATTTTTTCCTTTTGATTCCCAACATCATTCGCCGCCCCCTTTGAAGTTTCACCGCTAGCCAAACCATCTAGTTCTATTAACCGTGATCAGGGTGACATTTATGGCTGATATACAATTTTGTGATGGAACAAGTTCGAGGCATTTTCCACTACGTTATATAACGACAGTCTCAAAATCAATTTGGTTTTAGGCAGTTCCATTCTACAGCTTCTGCCCTTTTGGACAGTACTAACGAATGGTTCATTAATATGGACCGTGGTCAATTCAATATTGCAGTATTTCTTGACTTGCAGAAAGCATTTGATACTATAAATCATAATATATTGATTAAGAAACTTGACCTTTATGGTCTACAAAAACCTGCCCTAAATCTTTTAGGATCATACTTAGAAAACAGATTTCAAATGTGTACTGTGAACGGCGTTTTGTCTAGAAAAAATCTAGTTACTTGTGGGATCCCCCAAGGTTCAATTCTTGGGCCACTCCTGTTTCTAATTTATATAAACGATCTGCCTACAAGTCTTGAACACTCGTCATCAAGAATGTTTGCCGACGATACAACGTTAACTGTATCTGGTAAATCTCTTCATGATGTAGAAGTTGCCATCAATCACGATCTTTCAACATGGCTAGAAATCCAATACAGTATGCGGTTTGACCTGCAGGCTCAAATTACATAAATTGTAGATTTAAGCAAGTTCACAAATGTTAGTTCACTTAGGTACTAGGCACCATAGGATATTCACACGTTGGAGTAGAGGTTTCTTAGTACTACAATGCACGTACAAAGCTTTCAGCATTGGATAAGGAATATCTAAAGCCAAAACTATATCCTGTGTACGTTGAGCTTTATTAGCATATGCTATTAATGAAGGGCTTGCAATTGCTAATTTCCTTTGCAAATAGCAATCCAATGGCGGAATATGAGACATTTTTAATACAACAACTAAGCGTAAAGATTATAAAAATATATAAGAAACAATTTATATGTAAATTTCCTCTGTATTGATGAATTTCGCAAAGCGCAAAAGTTGATTCCCACAGAAAGTGTGTATTTACCAAGCCAAATCTCAAATTTAACGCGTATTTAGCTATTTTGACTGAGTATTTGCGCCTTAATTTCTGCATCCACGATCAAATAAACATTACAGCGGTAAACACTATGGAAACCATAACAACAGTTCTAAAATGGCGACATGAACGAAGACAAGAAGCAACGTATTGCTTCGATTTTATGTCGTGTTCAGTGTTTATGGCGGCGCTTGGCCGATCGAATTACAACTACTCGGCAGCACTTAAATCGCACTTTTTTATGGCGTTTGGGAACCTACTTAAAGACGTAGATACGTTCTAAAAAGCTTCGCAAAACAAATAATGAATATTGTCGAGTGTATTCAGACGTGCACATCACAGCTAAACCAACTGATTATTGCCAAAATAGAGGCTTACTTTGGCCAATTATTGGTATTTAACACTAATTAACTGACACTTGTATGGGGAATAAGAGGTAAAAATCTATCGAGCTAGGGAACTCATTTAGCCTTATCGATATGTCACGAAATTTGTTCTAGTTAATATTTGTGTTATATACTGACGTTTTAGACGTGCACATATGAGAATTTCTAAGGGTATGAAACAAAAAATGTGAAACATCATTTTTCCTCTATTAGTTCTATACAGAGCAGCCATTTTGAATTAATTTATTTTGCGCTCTGCACGCATGCTTTTCCGCCATACTGTATTGGATTTCTAGCCATGAACGTTAATCAGTGGCTCTGTGCAAATAAACTATCTTTAAATCTCGTTAAAACTGAGTACATACTAATTGGATCACGGCATAATATTAATAATATATTGGCTACCCCTAAGGTATTTGTTGGTGACATACCAATTAAAAGGGTAGGAGAAACAAAGGCACTTGGAGTCTATATTGATGAATTTCTATCATGGGAAAAGCATATTGATAAAATTGCCAAAAAAGTTTCATCCGGAATTGGGGGAATCAGAAAGTTAAAATCATGTGTAGACCGTAATACATTAATTTGTGCCTATAATGCACTTGTTTTGCCTCACCTTGATTATTGTTGCGAAGTTTGGGATACCATTGGTACCACACTTTCTGATCGTCTCCAGAAATTACAAAATAGGGCTGCTAGAGCTATCATGGGTCGTAAAAATGAACATGGTCAATCTGAACTTGCTCTAAATGAATTAAACTGGAAGCCTCTGAGCGAACGCAGAACCCAGTTTGTGGCAAGTCTTATGTGTAAAATTACTCATAATCTAGCGCCCTTACGACTTACTGATATTTTTCAAAAGACGTCTTCCTCCCAGTATTATAATTTGCGGGGCTCTTCCACTAAACTCCATTTGCCCAAGCCTAAGACTGAATATCTTAAAAAAAGTCTTAGCTATAGAGGGGCCAAATTGTGGAATAGTCTCCCAAATGAATTAAGAGGAAAAGAATCACTAGCTATATTCAATAAAAACGTATGACACCTGGCTACTAATTAGAGTTTTTAAACCCATATTTACCTTGACTATTTAATTTATTAATATTTACTATTACGTATGTATGTATGTACTGTATGTACTATTATCTATCTAATTATGTATGTAATTGTAATAACTGCATGTAAGTAATTGTATTTGTATGTTTAACTTTTCTAAATTTTTAATGTAAATTTAATGCTACGCCCCCCTTGGAAATCAGCTTTCGCTGTTAGCGTAGTAAAATAAAGTTTTACCTACCTACCTACAGGAGTCACGAATAATCATAAGTTTTGCAGCACGTTTAATTGCAAATTGGTATACAGGGTGTATAAAAAACAAACCTTTCGAAATTAACATATTCTTCTTAACCATAATATTTTATACCCTTGGGAATTTAAAATGCCTTCTAATCGTATGAGTAGCATAAAGTCTTGTACTTAAGAACAATATGTTAATTTCTTATGAATCCACTGAGGCTTGTCAAATTCTTGGTCCATTAATTTTTTGGCGATTCCCAGCAAGCCTTTCGCGCTCGTATTCGACTTTTCCGCTTTGCTCGGGGACAACTTTAACGGGCCAATTGCGGAATTGCAAAGCATAATGGTAGTTTAGTTACACGGCAGAATTTTTCAACATGGCGATTGTATTTTTCGAACGAGGGAAGGTGCTAAACACATGGGAATTGAAAGAAAAGTTTTATCATTTTCACTTCGATTAAAGTTTATATGAAATCTGTACGGCTTATTTTATATTTCTACTTTGTCTTGGGTTTCTACGAGCGAGTGTGGTTGAAATATTCAACATCGCGTACAGAGTCACTGAAGCGCGGAAGGAGTTCGATTTCGAGGTTGTCAGACACAAATTTTGGAATAGTTCACAATTCAAAGGTGAGTACTGCATTAAATTATTTTCAGGATAAGGAACACGTTGTGACTCATTGCTTGCCTGAAATTTTCGGCCATCGATTTAATTCTAGCGACTTGAGAGTCAAAAATGTTTGCACACTTGACCGTCCCGAAACAACACATGTTTGATCAAACGTTATTCTCACAAACCAAAACATTGAGGTTGTTTGGCAGGAAAAATTTAAAACAGTTGCTGTTTGAAAATTCACATTTCAAAGGTTTTCGATGGTACAAAAAATGTTTAAAAAGTACTTTTAAGTGCTATTCACTGCTGTTCAAGTGTCTTACTGGAGTTTTTTAACCACAACATATTTGCTTGTTTCGAGTATATTTTGGAAAGTTTCGAGCCGTTTGGTTTACGGTCTGTTTTGATAAATATATGGCAAGTGACATGAAAAAAGTGCCTTAAGGTAAAAAGTGCGGGGGAACGACCTGTTGTGTGCCACTCAAAGCAACAGTGTAAAAAATCCGGAATTATCCTTCCATAAATTTCCTCTGGATTCAAGCTTAAATTAAAGGAAATATGGCTAAATTTATTAGGAATACAAAGAAAACCTTTAAAAGCCACGACGTGTGTTCCTTACACTTTCCCGGTGGAAAGAAATCCTTTGCTGCATTGCCAACTGTCCTTAAAATATCATGCAGACAAACTGTAAACAGTACCCAAGGCAGGGAACATATTTTAGACAATGACACTACTGAAACAACCCAGTCTGAACAACAAACAACTGGCGGCATAGAGGCACAAGCGTCAATCAATGAAAAATTAAAAACTGAACATGCAGCTTTAAAAAGAAAATATGACGAGTTATCATCTAAATACGAACAGTGTGTACTGCCAATAGAGCATGTACTCGCCAGTGACACAAATTTTAAATTCTACACAGGTTTTCAAAATTATGCAACATGTAAAGTTTTCTTTGACTTTCGGCAACCGGCATGTAAATTAACTTATGCTGGTTCAAGTAACAATGTAGAATATTCAGCAGAATCGGAAAAAAAGCTGGGGCGAAAAAAAGGTCAATGTCGCCAGAGCAGGAGTTGTTTATGGTTCTGGTTCGCATACGTTGTGGTCTTATGGGGGTGGACATTGCTCACCGACTTGGCATTTCAGAAGCACACGTATCCCGTACCTGGGCTACTTGGTTAGAGTTTCTCTATCACAAGTTAAGAGCCCTACCCATTTGGGCATCATGTGATTACATACAACAAACTATGCCACAGCATAATGCTTCAAAAACAGCATTGAATGATGCAAACCTATTTGCAATTCAAAGGTACAATACTGAAATAAGAGAATCTATATTGGAACAAATTACTGTTCCTAACTTTGCAGAAGTGTGTAAACATTTACCTTCTCTGGAGTATACACCACATACTGAAAACATTTTTACAATTATATTTACAACCAAAGAACAAATGGTTGACATTGAATGCAATACAAGAGGTCAGTCACAGAGCAAACTTTGGTTTCATGAACGACGAGGTCGTTTAACTGCCTCATATTTCGGTACAGTAATGAAACGAAGAGAACATGTTTTCCCCACATCACTACTTAGCAAAATCCTATTGCCAGCAAGTAATGTTACAAAGCCCCCAAAAGCATGTCAGTGGGCCAACAGTAATGAGCAGACTGCCATTGAAAAATATTTGGAGCAAAAGAATTTCGATGAACTGATGACTGCATGTATTCAGTGCGGGTTAATTATTAACACAGAAGCTCCATGGCTTGGTGCAAGTCCAAACTGCTTGTTATATGATTCTGCAGAGCCAACATTATTTAGATGATAACTCGTCATATTTTCTTTTTAAAGCTGCATGTTCAGTTTTTAATTTTTCATTGATTGACGCTTGTGCCTCTATGCCGCCAGTTTTTTGTTGTTCAGACTGGGTTGTTTCAGTAGTGTCATTGTCTAAAATATGTTCCCTGCCTTGGGTACTGTTTACAGTTTGTCTCCATGATATTTTAAGGACAGTTGGCAATGCAGCAAAGGATTTCTTTCCACCGGGAAAGTGTAAGGAACACACGTTGTGGCTTTTAAAGGTTTTCTTTGTATTCCCAATAAATTTAGCCATATTTCCTTTAATTTAAGCTTGAATCCAGAGGAAATTTATGGAAGGATAATTCCGGATTTTTTACACTGTTGCTTCGACAAAGTGGCACACAACAGGTCGTTCCCCCGCACGTTTTACCTTTAGGCACTTTTTTCATGTCACTTGCCATATATTTATCAAAACAGACCGTAAACCAAACGGCTCGAAACTTTCCAAAATATACTCGAAACAAGCAAATATGTTGTGGTTAAAAAACTCCAGTAAGACACTTGAACAGCAGTGAATAGCACTTAAAAGTACTTTTTAAACATTTTTTGTACCATCGAAAACCTTTGAAATGTGAAAGCCCGGTATTTCAAACAGCAACTGTTTTAAATTTTTCCTGCCAAACAACCTCAATGTTTTGGTTTGTGAGAAGAACGTTTGATCAAACATGTGTTGTTTCGGGACGGTCAAGTGTGCAAACATTTTGACTCTCAAGTCGCTAGAATTAAATCGATGGCCGAAATTTTCAGGCAAGCAATGAGTCACAACGTGTTCCTTATCCTGAAAATAATTTAATGCAGTACTCACCTTTGTATTGTGAACTATTCCAAAATTTGTGTCTGACAACCTCGAAGTCGAACTCCTTCCCCGCTTCAGTGACTCTGTACGCGATGTTGAATATTTCAACCACACTCGCTCGTAGAAACCCAAGACAAAGTAGAAATATAAAATAAGCCGTACAGATTTCATATAAACTTTAATCGAAGTGAAAATGATAAAACTTTTCTTTCAATTCCCATGTGTTTAGCACCTTCCCTCGTTCGAAAAATACAATCGCCATGTTGAAAAATTCTGCCGTGTAACTAAACTACCATGATGCTTTGCAATTCCGCAATTGGCCCATTGAAATAGCTGTATACATGACCACTTAGATTGCGGAACGTTCATATATATTATGTCGTAATTGAAATGTTAATCTAATTCTTGATATCCTAGCTCGCCATGGTTCAGTAGAGCTCGTTGTATCTGCAAATATTTAAGATAGTAAAGAAGCTAAGTTTCAACCAAAAATCTATTTTTGCAGCGTGCGTATTATATGTTACAGCAAATTACATGGACATTTTTTTTGTAGTTTTTAGAAACTTTTGGTACAGAGTAAACGTGGAAATGTCTCAAAAGAAACCACAAGCTGATGTTACAGAAGAAAACGAACTCTTAGATAGACTTCATAATGAAATCAATGAGTGAGCTACCTTCTGATCATTCCTTGAGTGAGGGTAAAATTCGAGAACTGCATAGAAACATTCTGACTGTTAAGAACTATGGTAAACAAGAACAATTATTAACAGAACTTAAAAAAAATTCCTTTAAAGGATTAAGCCAAGAAGTAATTGAAATGGTGAAAGAGGATGGCTTGATCATGGAAAGTCTTCCTCTCGTTTTGAATTATCTGACAAAGAAGAACGAACTTGCGGAGTACTTGTTCGTAACCTCAGCTGAAGTTATCGACCAAAATGGACTTGATCCCGTAAGAAGAAGATTGGGTCCCAAACTTGAAGTTCTCGGTGGGTTGCTTTCCAAAGGTGTTAACGTCACCCAACCCTGGGTGCAAAATTTGGTTAAAAATGCTCCATCTGAAAAAATTCTTGCTCGAATGTCCCTAATCGACTTAGAAAAATTTTGTAACGGTGCTAGTCACCGTGAAATGGTAGACGTTAGTCGAATTGTGAGAGTAGCTGAATCGCAGTCAATAGAGAAGCCATCTGATGACCAATACCAGGTATCCGCTGAAAACAATACGAGTAACAAAGCAATTGATAGAGAAAAGTTGGAGGAAGCCAAAAGTCTCATGAATGAAGCAAAAAAGATGGTAAAAGAAGAATCTGAAGCAGCGAAGGAAGCTGTAACCAAAAAAATGTGTGAAATTTGCCAACTTCTTGAACTCCCGCCATATTGGGATAAACAAAAACCTGGCAAAACCCCTGAGAAATTGTTAGAAGAACTAGATAAGATAATCAATTTGTTCAATAATGCAGTAGAACCAAACGCTCCTTACAACAGTGATTACGAAGTTGTAAAAAAGGCAAGTGGTGGTCGTGCGTTGTGTGGAATATATTCCTCGAAGTACAGAGCTCCATCCACCGCTGAAAGACCGCTTATTATCATGCCATCGAAAGTGATGCTATCGAGCCCAAATAATTCGCACCAAATTCGCTACATAAAATTTTCGAAAATCGGAGCGGCAGAAAATTACGTACAAAAGGTCAAGTCATCCAGCACAAATGTTGGATTTTGTGTTGGGGGATTTAACGGATTGTTTGTTAGTGAAGTTCAAAATAGCTACGCGAGTGGTCACGATAAAATCAGCATAAAATCGAAGAAGAAAATGACATGCCATGCTTCAGCTGTCCAGTACATTTGGACTGCAACTAAAACATTCAAATTCGACCACGAACAAATAATTTTATCGACGAGCGCAAAAAAGCACGCCAAAATGTTGGCAAAAGCCATCGAAGAGCGAAAAGCGAAGAGCGAAGACGAGGAGCGAAGTGAAGAGAAAGAGCGAAGTGAAGAGAAAGAGCGAAGTGAAGAGAAAGAGCGAAGCGAGGAGCTCGAAATCGCCAAAAACTTTTTAAATCGTTATGGAAGTCATTTGCCAGTTGGTCTCCACACACTTGGCGGAATTCTATTCCACATTGTTAACGCACATAGCGAAGTTAAGACAAGTACCAGCCAGCTTACAGAAAAAGCGACGAAACAACTACAGGGTAAGTTGTCATTTGGATTCCTTAGTGGCGCATTCGGTATTGACGGAGGCGTGAGTGCGGGACAAAGCAGCAGCGAATCGACGAAAACTGCTGAAGAAATAGAGGATGAAAAAGTCTCGTATACCTTCACCTCGCAAGCATTGGGTCCTGCTTCAACAGATCCAGCAACGTTTACCAAACTTTTAGATAACAATTCAACATGGGCTTTGATTGACCGTGGTAGTCGGAAGGCTTATATCCCAGTTTGGGAGATGATAAGTGATCTCGGGCCGGAATTTAATGGAGCTGCTGACGTCCTTCAAGAGGCGTGGACCAGACACGAGATGAAATGGAAGAAAGAAATGGAAGAAGAAACAAAACTTGAGAAGAAATTGACAAAGATTGTCGAGGAGGACGTGCTATCGCTTAAGAATAAATATTTGAAAAAGGTTTGTTTTTTTCAATCCATGTTAGAGTATTTATTAACATCCCCTATATGTGTGTATTCTTAATTGAATATAGTTCTTAAGATCTATTCATATCACTTTTCGGCGAGGACATTTGTCAATAATTTCTCATTGGCCAAAGTGGGAGAAATTATTTTATACATTTCAGAAATTGATAGCACCGTTTACTAAGACAAAAATACAAAAAATAATTGTACTAATAAAATATTATATAGTCGTGCAAAGAAAGAGAAAAGTAAGACACTGTAAGTCAGGAAATAGTCGGCCAGAATACTATTTATTAAACAAGGCAGAAAATAAATTTAGAGAAATTATACAGTTTGTTTCAAATGCATTATTTCTGGATTTTCCTTGTTGCTTGCAACATTTCACAATGTAATCTATTATTATACAAAAAGCGAAGACGCATCATTTAAATAAACAAAATAACTTCAGTGAACGTTTTGGCTCTTTTTGGAATGTTGATTAACGCAGTATGAAAATAAAAATATACTTTGGCCAAGCAAAATAAACACACCATATTATATCAAAAATTGAAACACAGTTGCTACTCGAGCAACGTCAGAGGACACCATTATTTACCAGTCAAAGTATTAATAAAACCACACCTGCTACTAGGTTCCTATCCTGCTTGTTGATTACCCAAACTAAACTTGTTTTTGATAATCACTTCAATTTTTGTTCGTTTATTGATTTCAGGACTCTGACAAAAATGGTTATGGCTACTTGCCAAGCAACGGCGCTCAGTTACTCAGTTCAATAATTAATGGAAGTCTTGACGAGGCTTATACGATTGCCGAAGGCATGGTAATGTAAGACCCTCGTCATCGTGTATGTAATATTTCCCTTTGTCCCGATGCAAACTACATGGTGAGGTGTTGGGAGGCTCCGGAAAACGCTGAAATGACATTTGAATGTGCTAAAGGCGAGCACAAATTACTTTACAGTCAAATTATATTTAAGTGGAAGGATAATATTCCCCCAAAAAGGAATAAGAATAATTCACTTTGTAATTTAATTTAATTTAACTTATAAGCTTTGTCAGATATTTAACATTAGTATATTACATAACAGATAACAATTAGTCAATATACACTGCGTTTACAAAATTGGGCATGTCGTGGCAACTTTTGGCCAAGTATTGTGACCCATAACATTTTATCTAAAAACAGCAGGCAAAATGTTTTGACAAGCCCCGAGCCTGATTACATTTCAAACAAATGGTTTTCCAAGTTGGAGAGTCATTTACATCATATTCAATTTTCAGAGCTAGGGAAAGGAAATTTTACCATCGTTGTCTATTAGTACACAGTGTCATAGATAAATAATAAAAAAATGATTATCATTTTAATTTTGCAACAAACAGAGAAGTCCAAATTACTTTCACCTTAAGGTGGCTCCCTACAGTAATGCATGAGATGATCGCGGGACGAGTCCAAAAACGCGTGGCAAGTACGTGGACTTTCCCACGCAAATTCGACGATCAAAAACCAAACAAAGATATTTCGCCCGGTTTTTTAAAATAATTTTTACCATTCTGAAAGATTTGTAATGAAAAAACCTTTGAATAATCCTTAGTTTTATGTGACAAAGCATCAGTAACACCGATGAGTGATTTTAACTATGATACAAATATCGCTTGGATAAAAAAATCTTGACAGTATTATAAAAGTGAATTTTTCAAAAATATTTTAGATATAATGTTCACTAATAAGAGTTCATTAAACATTTATTAACTATTGTATAAAAGCTGTTAAAGGTTATAAAAGTCGTTTAGTGATACTTGCATGTTTTTTACAAGTTAAACAGTAAAAATATCACAGTTCTATGGCAAAATACCGACTTGTTCATCTTCAGCAAAATTACAAAACTAGGCAAAAATATGTCCAGCTGTACGGCTGTTGAAGCTCGTGAACTGAGTAAATGGCAGGATTCAATTGGACTTAAATCGATGTAACCCTTAACAGTATTTCTTGGCCTTTGTCCATGGCTCTCAAATATATTGAATAAACGTCAAAATCAACAGATAAAAACAACACTTGCCACCCGTTTTTGCACGATGAAAGCACATCTTGCGCCCGCAAACTATCATTTACTAGTCAGCGACGTTTTTATGTAGGGCAAATTTCGTGAAGTTGTTGACCCAATTTTTAACCCTTATATGCGTTTTACTACTTTCTTCAAATTTTGAGCACAAATTTTAATTTTGGTAAATTTTATATATTTCAATTTTAAAAAAAATCGCTAGTGTAGAAATCTTAAAATTTTCGAGTTTAACAAAATTGCACACTGGCGATTTTGATTAAACTTTCATAATAGTTTCAGAACATTATGCTTAAAACTTATATGAAATAAAAAAGATGGGTCACCGACTTTGTTTTTTAGATACGGACAATTTTATGCGCATAGCAACTACCGTTCAGGCTTACGTCTTGTTACCATGGCAACGATGACACTACCTGAACCGGGTTTTAAATATTCCATAGATGATGAATATTACCCTCGAGTATAAAAAACTTCGTCATCTGCGATAATACTCGTTTAAAAACGATTTATTATAAAGCTAAAATAACTGTAGGGAGCCACCTTAAGAGACTCAGAGTTGCAGCTAATTGGCGCAAACAAACATAATATTTTATTTAGCCGCCTGCCATAAAGGACATTGATTCCTTATTCCTTAAGTTACATTTTAAGTAGCTATTTCATGAAATTATGTTATTTTTTACCATAAAGAACAATGACTTATTAAGTACTCTTAAATTGTATATTTAGTATCTAATTGATCTTGTATTTTATACTTTGTTTGTATTCTTATATTCTCATTGTATTTCGGACAGGACCCCATTGAAAAACTTCTCGGAGATGTGGTCACCCTGGATAAATACAATTATATTCAAATTCAGAGCAGAATGGCAGTAGTTGAGTAACAGTTTTTAAACGTACCCATAGAGTTAAATTTATTTGTTATATGTTTTAGTAGAGCATTCCAAAATCTTTTTCATCTTGCGATGTATGTCTGCTTATATGTCGAGGTTTAAATTTCTTAGTTTGTTACTTTTGGGTATTTGGATTCCTGACGTTGTTTTTCTTAAGATTGTTCGATATTTAGGAAGAACTGTTTCTAATAGATTCATAGCACTGCAATTTGCCTTGTGGAAGAAGAGCATGTTCAGATATTCGTGCCAATAGGTAGAAGATTTAATTCAAGTAGCCTTTGTAACCAATTTATTTTACAAAGAAGGAAAGGTAGATCCAGAATGAATTTGGATGTCCGTCTTTGAACGCGTTCTATGCGAGCGATGAGGTCGATAATCTACGGTGACCAAATCTATGCAGTACTACATTTTAAAATATCTCAAATTATTATCATAAACTCAACCACGCCTTGTTTTATATTTTAAATCATTATAATAAAGTTCTTCTCATCCATAATATATTATATAATACAGTAAAACCTTCGTATAAGGCCCTTTCTGAGAAAAGCTACTCGTTGCTGGCAGGTGTTGCCATTATTTATGTAAATTATAGATATTTATTTAAAAAAAGGAGTACTATATTTAGCCTGTCCTTCAGTCCACTCTGCAACATAGTGAGTGGACTGTGCATTAATCTCAAATTTCTCGTCCAGCCGCTTTCCCAAATGTTGTGATAATTTATTCATAATTCATACGGATATTACGTAATTCATAATTTACGCAAATCGAAATAAACATGCCGTCGAAGGAATGGAGTGATCTTTATAATGATCAACTCAAATAAATAAAGGTCTTTGCAATGGCGAATGGGTTTTTCTCAGGCTCGTATCTTTACCCTTTGGAATTCGGTATACATATTGCGACGTGTTATTAGCAAACGTAGTGATCGCAAAAGGCCGGGCTTAATGAACTTAGTGATCGAACTATCGCGTCAATAAGCCTGTATTCCAACATTTTTTCTTGCTATATCATATATAATTTGCCAAACTATTCAGGTATTAAAGTCGAGTTAAAGCCAGGTTTCTTGCGTCTATGGAACTGTCAGTATAATGGCTGTAATGACAGCTCATATTTCCCGTCAAAACAATACAAACTCCGCCTTGGATAAATGCTCACAACTTCATTATTTGATCGCAATCTCTGTCAACCTGACTAATTTGATTATTTGATCATCAACCTGAAGCGTTTTATGAAGTCGAATAATATACTCCACTCCTTCTGCGGCATGTTTATTTCGATTTGCGTAAATTATGAATTTACGTAATATCTGTATGCATTATGAATATTTGGGAAAGCGGCTGGACAAGGAATTTTATATTAATGCACAGCCAACTCACTATTAATGGTGCAGAGTGGACTGAAGCACAGGTTATGTTATATTTAGATGACATTGGCAGTGTCATTGCTTTGTAGGCATGACAATTGCCAAACTCGTCACTTTGTAGAGCTAATAATATATTTTCTTTCATTTACTAATGTTTTTGCATAATACGTGTTCATAAAGGTTCTAGGGCGTATAACAGGTTCTTAAAATCTTGATTTTTAGACGCGAGTTTTTAGAGTATTTATGACAGTTTCATATTTATAACGTCGAATGTGTGGTTTCAGTGTAGGTAGCATTGGCGTAGCTAGCGGTCCCGCTGTCCCGCTGTCCCGCTTGGCGGGACTAAAAATTTCCAAACAAAATGAGGAATGTTTTATAGTGAAACCAAAACCAAAGCTTTGCTTATTCTGAAAATTTAAATATTAATTATGATCATTTTTCAGTGCTCATGTGTTATTTATTTAAATTTTACGCAATGTTGCCGTCTGCTCTTTGACCTCTAGGTTGCCTAGCAACTGAAAACCAGATTTAGCTAATTTCCACGCAATTTATTGCTTACTCGCGCAATTCGTGTAATCGCATGTCTCGTGTTCCGCTGATTTTCATATGACGGGATATGCAATACTATTTTATACAAGAAATTCTGGTTTCTGGTTGGATAATTGGCGCAGCGCATGCCCAGAACGGATGTTTTTAATGCCGAAGTCCCGCTATTTTATCAAGGCGGAGCTGAGGTTGTTAATATTCAGCCTTTCTCACGAAGCTTTCTGCATGAGTATTCACGACTGTGACGGTAGGTCATATCATATTATTATTCATATCATATTTGATATTGCTTTTGTGATTTGTATACAATGGCTTCAACGAGCGTGACGAATCCTGTTGCTATTCAACTATGTGAATCCTATATTGTAAATGCGTTGTTGATAAGGCCTTTCTCTGTTCGACTAACTGCGAACAAAATGCTATTGTTATGTGTTAACGAGCGACCAATTTAACGATTAAGAATAAGGGCAATATTTTTGCCTAACACTGCACTTCTCTGAGCCCACACAGATCTTCTCTGAGCCAGATGGCATTTTGTTGTATTTTACCAAGGCAAAATACTCCTTTCAGAAGTGTATTGAAACTTTGTCTAGTGACATCCTTCCACCCTCAAAATCGCAGGAAATTTCCGAGGTTCATTTTCCCTGGGGGCATGTCCCCAGACCCCCTAGCATGGTCGCCCCAAAGGCGCCAGGATCCCGCTTTTGGCGGGACCATTATTTTGAGCCAGCCACGCCACTGCAATAAACGATGTACTTGAAAGATTACAAGATTTAACTACCTAACTTGCAGAGCAAACTTAATTCGCTCAAAACGTCGAAGTTTTTGTAAAATGTTTCAGGTAGTTTGATTCTCTAAGCACTCAAATATATCACTTTAACTAACCCAGTTCTTTAAACGTCTTCCATTGTGACTATTCTCATTGAATAAAAATGATATTTGCGTTGCCCAGATAACTACCTGGCATTATAAGGTAATGACCCTTCTCTTTAATATATATTGCATAACATTCATGAGATCGAGTTCAGTATTATTTTCATTCTTACTTTTTTCAGTAAATAATGCTGTCCCATCCATTATTTCCAAATTATACCTTGTCTGTACGAGGTAGGCAAATCATCTTCTTGCTAATAAACACCATTTAAATTTGCGCTATGGCAATGGTTGTACCACCACGCGCTTTTGTATCTCTGCGCACAGCTTGAAGAGAATGCGTCGTTATCTCAGGCCTGTGTTGAGAAAGCCATTCCTTCTTAGACTCTCATAGCATATCTACCATTGCCTATAGATAATTGAGAGAGAATATAGACGTAATTTACTTCATTCCAATATATGCAGACATACGAAATTGTGTTTAATGGTATTTTTATCCCATATACCCCTTTCCCAAATGTTCATTAAATGTTTGTAAAGACCATAGGTTGACTGTATTATGTTTGCGCGTGTGCTTGATTGGTGACTCCATACATCATGATATCATATCATGATGGAAGTCGCTCTAAAAATTCAAACAATGAAGATACATGCATGCATTTCTCACTAGTTAGCAATGTATCAGTATAAACTGTATTAACATGTAAAATCCATATTCAAATGGTTAATTCCTAGTTTTCCCCATAGAAGGTTGGCTACACATTTAGCTAAAGTAGCCGGATGAACACTACCATTGAAGTCTTAGAAGGAGGAGTAAAATAACCTAGGCTTAGAGAATAAATGTTTAAGTTATTACTGCGCGGTGTACCAAGGTTTTGAATAGTTATCAAAAAGTCCAAATTTTAACGTAACTTATCAACTTTTTCAAAATGTTAAACAATTCAAAATGAATAGTAAATGGTTTTGGTAGATGGAATAGCCGAACGGAAATATATATACATTTTTGTAGACCTAGCCAGGAGCAGTTGCGAAAAATGCAACTTAGCCCTCTGGCAGGAATTGAATCTGCGGCCTGCGCTCTAACCAAATGAGCTACATAGTCCAGGTGCTGAGCGTCAACTGCAATTTCGGTATATAGGATGGGAGTGATGCCATTATATGGTGTAAGGGTAAAGTCAAGGTTTTTCTCGGCATCTCGTTCGATAGGATCAATAGTAAATGGTTTTGGTAGATTGAATACCCGAACGGAAATATATATATATACATTTTGTAGAACTAGCCTGGAGCAGTTGCGAAAAATGCAACTTAGCCCTCTGGCAGGAATTGAACCCTGCGGCCCTGCGATTCCGGTGCAGCGCTCTAACCAGCTGAGCTACGGAGTCCAGCTGCTGAGCGTCAACCGCAAGTTGTATATTTAGGATGGGAGTGATGCCAGTATATGGTGTGTATAGTATTTGGGAATCAGAATTAACAATCATTTTACATGGAGAAATCACATAGATCATATTAGAGGTAAAATCAACAAAATAATTAGCATTGCTTAGGCGTATCAAACATCTACTGCTATTACATGCGAGGATTTTGTTTTACAAAAGTCCGATTTTACCTGTATCAGACTATGGTGATATAATTTGGGGAGATCGACTAAATACTTCACAAATGGCAGAGTTACAGGTCCTACAGAATAAAGCTGCCCGCACAATCCTCGACTTACCATCTCATCATTCTGGTAACCTACTGATAGATAGATAGATAGATTTTATTTATACACGCTAATAGCATCAACAAAAGCTGGTTTCCATGAAAGGCGTGTACATCGATAAAGAGAAGTATTAAATATAAACTAGTACAAGTAGAAATAATCTTTCAAGCCGTCTAAAAAAGTATAAAGTATCAACTAAGGTATTAATATACCAATAATCCAATAAGAATAAAGTTACGGTATTTTACAAATTATTTACAACTGGTTATTAGCAGTTGTGAGTAGCGATTTTGTGTTCAAAGATTTGCAGTGATTTGCTTTCTCTTATTTCCTTTGGTAAAGAGTTCCATATGAATGCTCCATCAAACATGCAATTCTTTTTCATGTCGTTTGTACGAGGTTGTGGCAAACAAACGGCCGATTAAACGTTCCGAAGATTGTAACTTGTCGTTTCGTTTTTGTTAGTAAAAAGGTTTCTGAGACTCTTTGGTCCCATGTTATTTAAAATTTGAAACATAACCTTAGCCTTTGCTTTTATTCGTTGCGTTTTAAGTGGTTGCCATCCTAATTCGTTTAACACGATATCATGATGAACTTCATTGCTCGAATATGTAATTATGCGAGCTGCTCTATTATGCAGTTTTTGTAGTCTTGTTGACTGGGTTTCACCAAACACATTCCATACTTCACAACAATAATTGTAGTATGGTTGCACTATTGCATTGTAAACAGAGAGAAGCGAGTCTCTGTCAACAAATTCCCTCAAACGACGAAGGGCACCGAGTCCTGAATTTATTTTCTTACATACATTTTCAGTATTTTTTTTCCAGGAGAGATGTTGATAAACAGTTACTCCTAATGTCTTGCATTCAAAAACTTGTTTAATTGGTGTTTTGTCTATATTAACTTTAATCTGATGATTCGAGACACTATTTATCATTGGTTTTGATCCAATTAGCATGAATTCAGTTTTTGCAACATTGAGACTAAGCTTGTTTGCTATTAACCATTTTCTAAGGTTCTCTAAGTCTGTGTTCATAGCAACTTCAACATCATCTATAGTATCACCCGTGGCTGTTAAATTTGTGTCATCAGCAAATAATCGGGACCTAGTTTCATTTAAGCATTGTGGTAAATCATTTATGTATAGTAGAAGGAACAAAGGCCCCAATATTGAGCCTTGAGGAACACCACATTTAATCTTGCGCTCAGATGAAACAAATCCATTCACTCTACATTTTTGATTTCGGTTAAAAAGATATGATTTCAATAGTAAATATGCATTCCCTTTGATTCCGCAAAGTTCTAGTTTTTTAAGTAGAATTTGGTGATCCACAGTATCAAATGCTTTTTTTAGATCAATGAATACTACCAAACTGAATTGCTTTCTATCCAAATTGATTTTCGGAAAGCAGTTCATTTTGGGTTAAGTAATCATACAATTGATTGTAGAGAATCCTTTCCATAATTTTGCTTATGGCGGGTAAAACTGAAATAGGTCTGTAGTTTCGTGGTAAATTTCGTTGACCACTTTTATACAGTGGTGTGACCCTTGCTACTTTCCATTCAGTTGGAAAAGAGCATAAGGTCATGGTTTGATTAAATATATAAGTTAATGAGCTAGAAATAATAGGTGATGCTAATTTAATAATTTTACTGGAGATGTTGTCTATACCAGTTGCTTTGAAACTTGAAAGGCCTCGGAGGAGATGATATATGTTGTCTACAGTTACAGCTTTGAAATTAGTGAATTCAGATTCAGATGTTTTAATGTATTGTAGAAAATTACTTTCAGAGTTATTAATTTCACTTGCTAAACTTGGACCAATGTCTGAGAAGAATTTATTAAAGCCTTCAGCAATTTCCTCAGGACTTTGTAAAGTTTCCTCACACATATTTAACTCATTTACCTGAGTAGATCTATTTTTACGGCCTAACAAAGAATTTATTGTTTTCCATGCCTCCTTTGGACATTGTTTTTGATTTGCAATCCTACTAGAATAGTATTCTGTTTTGGCATTTTTTAGTTCTATGTTTACTTTGTTTCTTGCTTTTTTTAAATTTTGCCAGTCTGATTCAAGTTTTGTGATAATAGCCTTTCTTTTAAGCTTGTCTCTCTCATTTATTAACTTTTTAATATTTTTTGTAATCCATGGAATTCTACTTGACTTTATTTTTTTACATTGCAAAATTTAAGGTGCATGTTTATTCAAAACTTCAAGAAATAATTGCTTCAAAATGTCCCACATGCTATCGGGATCATCAGAATTATTTTCATATTTCTAATCTCAACAATGTTTCTTTGATGTTTCTTAGCCATGTTAATTTTTCTAATTGCAAATATAAGACTGTGATCACTAATTCCTGTGTCAATTACCCCAGAATTACAGATATTTTCTGGTTTATTGGTAACAAAGTGATCAAGAAGACTGGAAGTTGTCATAGTTACCCGAGTAGATTCTTCAATCAACTGCGATAGTTGATACATTTCATATATTGCTTTAAGTGACTTAGTTGCTTGATCCGAATTTATCTTAAGTAGGTCACAATTTAGATCCCCAAGAATAACAACTTCTTTGTTTTCATCATCAATTGCTTGAATAAAGCTTTCAAGATGAGTAAAAAATTCAGTTTCTGCACTAGGAGGTCTATACACAGAAATAACAAAAAATGGCTGACTGTGTGGTTTTATAATTTCAATTCATACAGCCTTTCAATTCATTCGACCATTCCTCCTTTTGATTGGAGGGGGTAGGACGTAAACATAAAAAAATGCTGATTGTGAGCAGCATTGAGTCGAATTGAACTCAAATAATTACAATTTTATGCGCTCAGGCAACTTTCATGGAAACCATTGGAAGCACGGAGATCTCAACATCGTGCTATTTTTATGTATAAATGTGCAAACAATATATTTCTACATGATTTTAACCTTAAAGAAAACAAAGACTTTCATAATAATAAGAATACTAGAAGTATATAAGGACAACATACGTGAAACTAGGTCTAAGACAAACTGGGGTCTAATGTCCACTGTGAATAGATCAGCAGATGACTGGAATAATCTCGACGAATTAACTCGCAACGTTTATTGAAATAACATTTCCCGAAATAAGTTGTGTAGTATAAATACCTTTATCATGCATACAGTTTTAGTCGTAATTAATTCTATCATAATTTATGTACATATTTTAATCTATACAGGACTCAATTGTAAAACACCTTCTTGTGAAGTTGACTTCTGATTAAAGATCATTATCATCATCATCTAAAACTCATTAATAATTCATGAGCAAATTAGCGAATGAACTCACCCTAATTCGTCACATGATTGAGGTTGGATACCGCAAGGAAACACGCTAAAAATCATATACCATCACCGTTGTTAGATGAAAAACGGTTTTCATCTAATAACTGAGATCCTAATTACAAATTCAAGTCAAAACACAAAAAAAAATTACTTTCATAGGTCCCCCGTTAGAGCTTAATAAATTGAAAAGCCAATGAAATGTTTTCGTTTGAGATGTTGTGTAAACAACTCGTTTCTCGTGTTTCATCAGGGGACCAAACACTCGAAAACAATAAAACACTCGCGCTTCGCGCTCGTGTTTCATACCGTTTTCTCGTGTTTGGATCCCCTGATGAAACACTCAAACTCGTTGTTTACATATAACATAATAAGTAACCTCAACTAAATATGAAAAAATTGTAGCATCAAAAGTAATAGAAGGCGGGAATACCGCAACAGCTAAGCCAATTACTGCGGAAAATGAAATAAGGAGTAATAATATTTGCATAAAAATTGCACTACCTCCCCCCTCTTATAACTCGCGTACATTTCAAATTACAAGTTTTCTTATGGGCTGATCCGGTTAAACGGGCTGGCCCAGTAAAATGGGCTGGTCTCTTTGCTGGGCCAGTGCGTTTGTCATTTGCTCCAGGTGGGGTGGGCTAGCCCGGCAAACTCTAGAAAGGAATTCTCGCGTAATTTTGGCGGGAACCGGTTTGGCCCGGTTCCCGAGATCTCGCTTGAAAAAGGCGAGATCTCGCTTACCGAGATGAAAATTTCCTCACATAAACACTCACTAACCGGGTCAACCCGGTTGCCAGGATGAAAGTTGAAAGAGACGCCGCCGCCAATTTGTCTGCGAGCTATTTTTAAGAACTTTCAAAACAATGTCAATGTCCGCCTGCCGGGATGAAATTTTCTCATATGAACACAACACAAATTCATCCCACTTACCGGGCTGGCCCGGTCAGCGAGCCAGTCAGCCGGGCTTTCATATAAACAGTCCCTTAGTTGGTCAGAATGTAGCTTGCTTTTTCACCCACGGTAGCTGTGGTGCTTCAATGATCTCTTGTATTCGCTGCTCGGTATTATAGGAAAGGTGGTTGATGATAGCACTGTTTACGCACATATTCGACTAAGGCATCAGTTGTGCCTGGCAGTACATTTGTTTTGAGTAGTTGTTGATCATCTGTTGTAATTTTTAAATCCAACATCAAATATCCATGAGGACCACCCGTAGTTTCTTCATAACTCCTAACAAACTCTCGCACTTTGCCAGGATTAATTTATCTTGCAAGTGTAGAGATTTGTTGTTTATCTCTTGGTGCCTTAAACAGTACGATATAATGGGCGCTAAGACTAATATCTCCCATCTCCTTGCCCAGATAAAATCTATTTTGGACAATGTAGATGTCGGACAAATTTCTGTGATGACTTTTGAAACCAGTGAGATGACCACCCACCAACCATGAACCTCGCGCCCGCGATTATTGATTAACTTTAGATCTTCCATGGCTTTCCTTTTCTCCGTGCGTGATAAGTAACCGAGTGAATTAGTACCCTCCCCCCGGGCTATCGCCGGGAACGGCGCTTCGGGCTGTTGCCTCGGTAATTACTGCCATTGCATCTGCAACAAATTATTAAGTTCACAAATTTATCTAACTTTATCTAAGTGGTCAGGCGTCGCACACTTGAGTTAAATTGACCTCTTCATCTATTAACTGTGAATTGACTAAGAGATTGTTTATTTCTTAGTTCGTCTGGGAGGCTACTCCACAATTTTGCTCCTCTGTAACTACGACCTTTTTTAAGATATTCAGTCTTAGGTTTGGGCAGACAGAGCTTTGTGGTAGAGCCTCGTAAATTATAATGCTGAGAGGAAGACGTCTCTAGCTTAATATCGTTTAGTCGTTTGGGCGCAAGATCATTAGTTATTTTATACATAAGACTTGTTACAAATTGAGTTCTGCGTTCTTTCAAAGTTTTCCATTTTAGTTCATTTAAAGCAAGTCCAGATTAACCGTGTTCGTTTTTACGACCGGTAATCACTCTAGCAGCCCCGTTTTGTAATGTCTGGAGACGATCAGAAAGTGTGATACCAATAGTATCCCAAACTTCGCAGCAATAGTTAATGTGTGGCAAAATGAGTGCATTGTAAGCACCAATTAATGTATTATGATCCACACAAGATTTGAGCTTTCTGATCGCTCCGATTCCAGATGAAACCTTTTTAGCAATTTTATCAATATGTTTATCCCATAACAAAAATTCATCTGACCATTCGTTAACACTTTAACACTGGCACGGACAATTGAACTCAAAATGCTCTTCGTACAAGTGTTTTATGTACATAGGCGTCGACACAATCACTTTTGCCTTAATTTTTTTTAATTTAATTTAATTTTATTCAACTTCGCCTCAATGGCAGGGAGTCCACAACAGCGTCAGCCAATTACTGTGGCCCCATTGTTAGTTCCTAAGGGTTAGTATTAGAGGGAGGAAACCGGAGTACCCGGGGAAAACCCTCGAAGCACACTACCGATCTCATTCGAGTACCAACAGTGACCTCGACCTGTTGTGAAACAGGCTCAACTCAGTGGTAAGAGGCAGCGCGCTAACCGCTTCCGCCACCCGTGCTACACGACAGACAGCGGTTTGCTCATTTCCTAAAATAGCTACGACACTCAGCCAACATAAACTTTATTGGTTGTATTTCCATAATAATTAACAACCTTAATTTAAATACATCGATTCTTCCCTTAAACTATTCCAGATAAACCTAATGCTAACCTTAATCCGAATACCAATCGCTATCTTAAAATAACCTTTATCCTAACATTAATCCTAAATTTTAATGCTTTATTTATCTCACATTATGATGCTAGATACCCGCTGACGTATAAATTCGCATGTCATTTCAAAGACCTCAAAAATTCAAAATGAACGGAAGTTCTCGCAGCAAGTTCTACTACATACTAACTCGGATTTAAAATATTACATCAGTTTTTGGTAAGAGGACTTATCTTTCTGGTCACGTTTTGCGTTGTCCAGTTCCGTGTAGTCAGGGGGCGTTTTTTCCTTTCCAACTTCTTCGTATGTTTCTGTGTGACCTTCAGCTGGTATTACATAATCTGAGTCATGTTTTATCAGTTTTTGGTAGGTATCATCATCTGTTGTTTCTCTCTCGCCTCTTCGGTTTTTGTCAAGCTCGGCGTAAACAGAAGGTGGCGATATTTGGACTACTTCGTATGGACATGCTTCTGCATCATCTGGAACAATGTGATCTTGACCCTGTTTGACAATTTGGTATAAATAAAAGTGATGTGATGTGTCTTTCACCTCTGTGATCAGGTTTGATTCCTGCAACATGCAGTTGTCTGGTTATAATTTCAGAAGAGTGCCTCAAGTTTGACTCTGCCAAACACGGCAGGTTTTCTCCATTTCCTCTGAGGGCAACAAGGAATGGCCCTCACTGGATCTCTAGAGAGAACAACGTAAATACATTTAGTTCAGTTTAGGTTTCTTTCTGTTGTAACACTGGAATAATAAGGGATATACTTAACTGGCCTCCATTTATCAATAAGGGATATAGTTTTCTACTACAAAAAGTTAACTCAGCGGGGAAAAGACAACGTGTTCTCTGGAATTGTAACTCACAAAAACTCGCTGCGAGAAAATATAATTTAAAATTCCAGAGTAAGCCTCTTTTTCCATTTGAAAAACCAAATTCTGAAGAGTATGACTGCAAGAAACACATACCTGATTATTTTGTGATGGTTCTGCAGCTGTTTCATTTTGCATTTCAACTGTGTCTACTTGAGGAACACTGGTCGATAACTTCCGGCGAGTCTGGCGTCGTATTTTGTATAGTATAATTACAGATATGACAACAACCACAATGAGAAGAACAACGAGGAACATTACAATTGTATTTGTTGATTTTGCTAATAAAATTTATTGTAAAAAAGAGAATATCAGGGTCATCTTTTATTGCTTCTGCATGTGTTATTATCGAAGGAAACTAAACTAAGCTAACTCTATTTATACTGGATAGCTCCATCAGTTCTAATCAGTTCTCCCTAGACGTGAAGAGATTTAAATGAAAACTCGTAATGATCTCTCTGACCCAAACTTCGAATGTTAGTGGCTAACTGTGCGCCCGAAGTGGCCCCACTGGCATTTTCGAGGATCGCTGTGGCTAGTGTATATCTTCCTCCCTCAATGGATCGAATAAGTATAGAAAATGTTTATGATTATTTATTTTCGTGTTATGACATTCTTCGACAAGCCGGGCAATTGCAGCATCAGTAAAAATCTGAATTGCAGAGATATTTAGGATCTGCATCCCATAAGTATGCACTCATGAACAAATCTTACAAATTGGAACAGCTATACGGCGGAACAAAAAGCGATCAAAAACCGGAACAAACAACATTTAAACTTTTAAATATTCCTAATTCATTCGTTTTACTTTAAGCTATTGTCTTAAAATAAGATGTTGCTCGATGGAAAAAAAGTTAGTTGCCTGAAATCGGAAAAGTTGCTCCAAAGTTGCCGAGCATCTTGTGGACAGCCTTAATTGTAATACGCATCCCAATTTGATGTGTAAATGATCTATTAAACTATTATTGAACCAAACTTAAACTAGTAAGGGCAATCCTTTATTGCTCATATTTTACTACCGGAAGAAACTGGAGTACCCGGAGAAAACATTTGGTGTTTGATACATTGAGACTGGAAGCACTCTTCTCGCATGTGACTGAGGTGAAATAATAATCCTACAACTGCATATTGCAAGATTTAAACCCTGGTCCCAGAGGAGAAAGGTACACATCAATGTCTCACAAACACCCACAAAGTGTCCACAACATCGGGTATACGTAAACGCCATAATTAATATCAACTCCCCGTATCTATTCTCGATCGACTTGCCTTTACATCCAGGTTTTGATGTGGTATAAGTTGCGGTGTTGTTTAAACGTGTCGCGGGTTGAGTGCTCTGTTCTGTTGGTATTTCCGTGCCATTCTTGGTCGTCTGTTCAACTGGTATTGAGAGATTACCAAAAACAGAAAACATAATTATTTTAGCTATAGTTCAGTTTTTATAATTAAAGTTAATAATTCAAATTTCCCCATTTACTATTTAATGCCCAACACTTTCTCCATGATGAAAAATTGACTGGCATTAAAATTACGAAGAGTAAAATAATTAGCAACAAGGTAAAGTGCATTAGTGTGAATTGCAGCTTAATGGCTAAAAAAAAGAAATGGGCAAATAGTCAGGTTGACCCACTAACCTGCACAACCATATAGCTCAAGCCTCATACATGCATTGGTACCCCGTCGATAACCTGGATCAACCCTGATGTACCTCGCCATAATTGTAGGATCTAGTTCATGTCGCTCAACAGTGGACACATCAGTGTTTCCCTGAAATATCTGAAACATAGGAGTGCACTTTTAGAGACTATATATTATATGAAAGCTACATGGATTGCCCATTTAGCTCGAATGGCCAAGTCTAGATCCATGCATATGAATATCCCCTTAGGTAGGTAAGGAAAGTTGTGGGTGGTAAACATCCTTTATCGCAGCTCAAACATTATTGTGTCGAAGGCCTTACTAAGGCGCCATTGGCTGCAACCATACCACCCATGTCTGATCACGGAGTACAGCTACTGTAAGGACAGAAAACCGGATTACCAGGAGAAAAACCCTCAAAGTATAAGGGAGAACCAACCACAACTCTACTTACTTGAGATTTCAAGCACATCAAGTCCGACAAGTCAGAGCAGGGTAGTCAGTAGTCACCCATCCTAAGTAACAATACCCTACCATGAAACTACAGTAGTAGGCCAAAGTGCTAACCACCTTTGCCATCCATGCAATGCATGCATCCCTGAATGGCTAGGTGATATTGATGTACAATTTTCATGCAAAATATAAACACTTTTATCACAACTACCGTGGCTTCATTTGAAGCTTCATCTGTTTCTCTATGATAAGTCCATATCTGATTGTTCTTGCTGTAGGACATTTTATAGTCCTGAGTATAATCTGTTCCTTCACCAAGTTCTCGTCCTTGTGTCGCAATTCCTGTGATGTTTGTTAGACTTAGCAAATCTATCTGAATGTACTGGTCAAAGTTCCTTCCATTTCTTGACCCTCCACCGACGTCTGGACACCAAGCACCCCATCGATCAATATTCTGACGTAGACGAGCAAATCTGCCTGATGCTGTTGTTCCATTAAGGACACTAGAAACTGTGATCTGTGAGTCTTTAATTGTACTATTCTCCATCCCAAGTGGAGATATACATTCTAAATTGTACAATTTTTATATTACTGTGAGATCGGATGAATTCGGAACCGTGCGCAATTCATCCTGTTCCATTTCTTCACAGGGGAACTCGTACGGTTAGCTGTGTTCGAATTTATCAATTTTCGTGCATCTCGTGTGAATGCAAGGCAAAATTGTGCAAATTAAAGTACGGTTCGAGTCCACGAGTCTTAGTGCAAACACAGGACGAACAGTCCAGACAAACTAGCTACTTGGGAATAAATCATGCTTGACATTTTCCTGATACGATTTGTTTTTTGTTGAAGAGTCAGTTATTTGTGAGTGAGGATAACCGGGGTACCTGGAGAAACCCTCGAAGCAGAGGAGGAAACCAATCACAACTCTGCGTACACGTGTTCTCATCCATCAAGGAACAACACTCTACCCTCGACCTCAGTAGCATGCTTAACACAGAGCTAAGAGGCAGCACGCTAACCAAATCTGCCACCCATATGGTTCCCTGTCATACCTGAGTTGTTGAATGGTGTCACATAGGTTACACAGGTTAAACCAAGAAGACAGATCAACACACAACTTTCAGAAATCTTACTCGTTGTCATCTACAGAATTCGAACAAAAGAATTATGCTTTAAAATGGAGCCCAAACATTTAATACAACTTACGGTATACAAAGCTTTCGATCCGTAAGCACGGATTTTCATTAGTGCAAGGCTTCGGGCGAAAGTTTTGCGAATAAAACAATAATATTTAACGCAATACAAAGCTACAAGGTACTCTAGTCCGTAAGCAGATTCATATGTGTTCCCCTGTCTAGAACACACAAGGTATAAAATAAGTTATTTTAATAACGAGGAGAGTGGAAAGCAGATGGTGGTCAACCAGAAGTTATCAGAGTGAGAAAATAATGTCAATTCTTTTCACTATATTATTTACTCAGAAATTGACCACCTTCTGCCGCCTTGAACGTTTACACGAATAAACTAAACTAAAATATGCTTACTTCTGATTAACAGAAAAATACCACTTCCGCCTTTGTTAATACCCAAATTTTGTTGCCAATATACAGTATTTGTAGTCTGTATTGCGACTTGTGTAGACTTCGATCATAAACCTTTAGTTTGTTCGTTCTCTTGTCACATGAAAGAAAGCTGAAACTGTAAAGAATTAAAAACCGGCCGAGACACAAAGCGCTTTCAACTGCTACAGACTGTATACAGTATCACTAAAGCACTATAAAAAACCTTGACAAAAGACAAGCAGGTAAATATTTGTTTTAGTATAATTTCAGTATGCATAAAATTAAATAGAACAACATGCGCTTCCGTTACTAATATGAATAATTATAATTTACTTCCTTTTTAAATACGTAATGATGTTACTAAAATAATTGCCAAGATCGTTTATAAAACAACAAAGTCTATGGCCGAATGGTGCTGGAAATACTTAACATTTACAAGAAAGATCATGCAGGATATAAAACAAACAATTTAAAATTTTTAAGAAAAGTTATTGTTGTCATGATCATGTTAAATGTGAATGAATGTCATTGGCAACTGTAATTTGCCGCTCCTTGCTTGTAATTCGTAAGTTTTAAATTTGTCAAACTAATTGTTAATAAATTAATTGCAAAAACATACCTTACCTTTAAAAAGCTTAACCCCATATTTTGTTGCTAGTTTTGTGGAACTGCATTATCCTTTATTTTTTTAATTCATGAGAGAAATCACGACAAAACGACTTTGGGAAGCCATATTGAAAAAAGCATTATTTACTACTCCGGCTAGTAAATAATGCCTCAGATTTACTGCTCAGCCAATCAATCAAAACACTTGAAACCAATTATTTACTCTGAAATGATACTAATTAAGGATTAAAGCACTCTGTGAGTGCAATATCGGGATGCACGAGTTGACGAACAAGGAACGATAGTTTAATACTGCGATTTTCTATAGAGATAAGTTTAGCAAGTTGAGTCCTTGTCAACGTTGGTTTAATTGACGTACTGTAAATTATTATCGGAAGAATCATAATTTCATAAATTTTGAAGGCCGCATCAGATGTTACATATTCACGCAATTTGGATAGCAACCTCACACGGTTGCTGGCTTTCTCGTACGCGATATTAAAATTTTCACTAAGGACTAAGCAAGCATCAAGACAGTGTGTATCCAAGATACTTGTATGACGTAGTGAAGTTAATAGAATGTCCTCTGCATTGAAGGGCGGATCTAGGAATTTCCGTACGTTAGTCAAAAAATTTTGGTTCCACTACCCCAGGGGGGAGCATTTTTTTTTTGGACGGAAGGGCGAGGGGGGGTCTATTGTTTTTAGCTATGGCTCATCAGCATGCCTAGGAAACACAATTTGCCATATATTATGTTTCTAGATATCGTATTACAAACAGCGTAACACCAAACCATGCGGTCAAAGACTCAAAATTTCGACATAACAATGTATGTAGTATTAATATTTGGTTCGGTCGAAAAAATACATCCGCAATACCTTGGCTGATACAAATATTACAACAAATGCCAATATAACGACTATATAATAAGATAAATGACCTTTTGACCAACCGCAAATATATGCTATTTCAGCCAAGCGGCTTTTACCGGCGTGAAATAGACACACTTTGAACTTAGTAATACTCAGTAATAATATTAGTATTAGAATAAGACTATAAACCAATATAAATAGAATCTCTTTTAGTACCTTATCGTTGTACACTTCTTATTTTGTTGACGAGCAACTCTGGGTATGAAAATTTCTGCGCCAAAATCTCTCGACAGACTGATATCGGGGCATGTCATTGATAGCATCTTGGACAGATCTTGTATCCAAAGCGTGCATTATACTCGATCCTCAAACCAATTTGAACCTTTGCGGTCAAGTAGCAATCAGAAAGACTTTATTTTCATTTCGTATTGACTGAAGACTGTTGAATACCAAGGAACGAATTAGTCAAGATGAGTCAAACAAATCGAGCCAATCAGAAAGGAGAAAATTTAATTAACAAGCCAATCAGAAAGCTCGAATATTTCCCAAATGAGTTAGACCCCCGCAAACTTTAGTCAAAATGCGAATGGACCAATCAAATGCCTAGAATCCGCCTCAGATTAGTCAAAACTCACGCAGATAACCGCAGGTTTACTGCAGGCTCGGCCGCTGCACGAAATTGATAACTGGAGTATTTTTGAATATTAAGTACTTCACTGTTGGCTGCCGCTGCATGAAATATTACAACTGGACTATGTATTTTTATATCTGCGCAATTTTTACCTTAGTCGCATGACTAGTTTGACTACCCCGACTCTATTTTGCTTCCAAGTTATGTGGTTGTAATGTGAGTCTCTTCCCGGTGCCAAATAGCATAATCTCGGATACAACAGTACCATCCGTGTATTTTATAACTCGGGAATTAACTAGTTCTTCAGCCGGATCATTATAGAACACAGTAAAAAGAAGGGGCCCTAAAATCGTGTGGTGACGATCGAACTTGTGCCTATACGGACAAATTGCTGACGACAAAATAACAAATTATTTAATAAGCATTTTTAGCTAATTCTCGGCATTTACTCAAGTTTAAACACAGCTATCTCGGCCAATAATGCAGGGAAATGCACATGGCGTATGTCAAAATTTGAGTTGGACATTGTTGAATGCAAAGAACCCTGTCCGACTGTACTAGCTCTTTTAATGTTTAAGTTATACTAGCTAAATCATACAGGCGAACATTTTTTGGCGCCACCCGGTACAACAATTTGTTTAGTTACAACTACTCAAAAATTGTGGTGTGTGGTGACACAGTGTTCAGTACATCTGTCTTTATCTCTGTGACGGACCAGGCTTCGATTCCTGAAATATACACTGAGCAGATTAAAATTTCTTCTCAGTCGCGTGCGAGAAAAGTGCTTCCATTTTGATACTATACCAGGCACCGCAGGTTTTCTCCGAGTGTTCCATGCAGTTTAGTCTCGTATAGTAAAACCGATAGCTCTTATTGACCTCTGCTGCTCTAGAGGGAATGATTCGGAACTGCAAGAGCTATCCAGTATGTATAAGTAAGTTTATTTTAGGTTTCTCTAGTGGGCCTAGTACCGATTGATTTTGCATTTCAACTGTATCTACTGCAGTTAAAAACTTCTTGGTGTCGTCTTTTGTATATTATGAGAATTACAGACAACAAAACAAGCACGACGGTTTTACTGATCTTTACTGGTTTTAAGTATAAGTGTTGGCGCGGTTAAAGGGGTAGGAGGGTTTGGTTAAAGGGGGGGGGGGGGGGGTTGTGGAATCTAGAATAAGATAAAAATAACTAATTAAGCTAATTTTATTTGTACTGAATTGCTCTATCAGTTCTAAATATTCTCTCCAAAGGTCCAGTAAGGACCATCCCTTATCGCTCCAGCAATTGTTGGTAAACCTCTCGCAGATGACCCAGTCACAACAATAGAGGTAGCTGAAGTGACTTCTGGCAGGAACTACTGTAGCAATGTGCCAAAACATCAAACTTAGTGTAACATTCACAAGGTTATAGTATCACCGCTGTCACCATTATTACCAAAATTATCATCATCACCCCCATCATCATTGTCAACGTCAATGAAGATGTTGTAGTTACAACGAAAATTTATACATGTGGCGCACACGGCTAGCGCGTCGCCTTTCACCACTAAGTTCCAAGTTAAGCCCTGTCGGGCGAGGTCAGTCACGAGGTCTTCGTGTCGACTCGCAACAACTAGGGACTCATGTGAATAGAGTTGTAGTAGTTGATCTCTCCCGTGCTTCGAGGGTTTTTCTCCGTGTACTCCGGTTTCCCCCCTCTTCAAAATCAACCTAGTTGCATGTGCAGATCATAAAAGGGGTATGAACTAATAGCGGCTGCTAGAGGCGCCATTTGTAAGCTTACGGTTTACCTCGGTATGTTCATGTCTTTGTAATGTCTCTGTAGTCGTAATGTAAATGGTTGTTGAAGAGCTCTGTAGGGAACAACTATTAAATATATATCTATTTATATATCTACATGTAAATAAAAATTTTCTTTTAAAATGCAGCTGTTAAAATTTTATGTTGGGAATTAATTTTCATAAAAAGAATTCGTTTTCCGCCTAGGAAATCACATATCTTAAAACTGCACAACTATAGAGATAGATAGATAGATAATTTGTTTAATAAGAACATCATCTTGCAGTCAAAAGACTGAATTACATGACGTTAAATTGTTACAAGGTTATAAATAGTTAAAAATTCTATGTTACAATTTAGAAATTGTTAATATATACTATATAGTATATAGTATATATCATTTACTTAAATGTACTAATCTATATAAGTTAAAAATTCTAAAATGTTCAAAGGACATCTAATTTGTAATGTTTCTTAGCATAAACGTTAATAAAGGAGTTTCCGAAACGATTTGTACTTGCTGGTAGAACTTCAAAAGATCGTTCTTTTCGCAATTCTCTATTGCCTGCTTTGGATGGTAAAAGTTTGGCAAGTTTACGGTCATCATTTAGAACAATGTCGTTGAAAAGATTATTGGCTAGATATTCACGTCTACTTTCTAGGGTAGAAATACCAGCGATGTTAAGAGCCTCGTCGTTAGACAGTTCACAAAATATTATTTCCATATATAGCTCAAGTCTCGTACATACAAAGTTACCCCGATGCTGATAATCTGGATGAACCCTGATGTACCTCGCCATAATTGTAGAGTTAAGAGTTTGTTGTGCAACAGTCCCTGCATCAATGTTTCCCTGCAATATGTGAAATTTTAATATAGGAGTGCACCGTCCATCAGGAAGCCACGAAAGATATCACAAGTCAAACTATATATCACCTGCTATTTTATTGAGTGAACCAGTCTAGACCCTTATAGATATCCCTTTAGGTAGGCAAGTAAAGTTAGGGGGTTAACCCTGGGTTAGCGCTGATCCTGGGTTAAGTTAACCGGCTTTTGAACAACCGGCCCCAAGCGAATTGTATTCCACTGCCGTAATACATATGGAAGTGAGAGATCATAGTTTACTTTATTTAGTTAGGAAAATTAATTCATATCCCAAATCTCATGTTTTAAAACAAACATGTTGAATTTCGAAGCTTTAAGGCAATTAAGCACTTCAATGTCGAGAATTTTAATGCCGACCTTCTAAACATACCGTGGTATTCAGTTGGTAAAGAAACTGATGATAAGAAATGGGCATGTTGGAAAAATCTTGTTATGACTGTTCTTGATAAACACGCTCCACTTAGGAAAAGGCGTGCAAAAATATAAACTCTTCTGATACGTGCTAAATCGTATATTCCAAAACCCGACCCGTCCGAGTGGATAAATCTTCAAACGTTTCATTGACAACATGACAACGTTTCTATGGTTTGTATATTATTCATAAAACGAGAAATTGCTTTTTATAGCGACTGTTTTCAAATGTTGTTTTGACATTTCTGTATTCTGCGAGTAGCTTTCAATGTTCATAAAACGCCACCCACCCATGGGATACAATCGTGCATAACTAAGCGACTTCCTTCCAAGATTAACAAGGATCCATCCTTAAAAACAGGAAGTTTGTATAGTTTAAATGATTAAATGAACACTCCGATTCCTGAGACCTGAATCACATTGGCACAATGAGTAATACGATTTTTTTTTTAAATTACGCACTCTTATCTTATCTAGTTGATCTTCAAAGTTATAGATCACAAGCAGAAATAATTTAATCACAATTCACAGAGAGGTTAATGAACCAATTTGAGAAAGTTTGGGGAAAAGTAAAGAATTTTAGAGCACTTGCCAAGGAATTCTCCGACACGCAATGATTTCCGCTTAGACAATCGAAAGTTTCCGCTTGGTATTGAGCATATCAGCTCAAATTATTCAATTTGGCACAGAAGCAGACCATTCGTTAACACTTTAAGACTGGCACGGACAATTGAACTCAAAAGGCTCTTCGTACAAGTGTATTATGTATATAGGCATCGACACAATCACGTTTGCCTTAATTGTTATACACGACAGACTGTTTGCTCATTTCCTAAAATAGCTACGACCCTCAGCCGACAGGAACTTTATTGGTTGTATTTACATATATAAAACTTTAATTTAAATACATCGCTTCTTCCCTTAAACTATTCCTGGTAAACCTAATGCAAACCTTAATCCGAATACCAATCGCTATCTTAAAATAACTTTTATCCTAACAGTAATCCTAAATTTTAATGCTATATTTATCTCACATTATGATGCTAGATACCTGCTGAAGTATATTCATCCAGTCGTAGGACTGAATCAAAATTAATTCACCATAAATTCACATGTAATTTCAAAGACCTCAAAAATTCAAAATGAACGGAAGTTCTTGCAGCAAGTTCTACCACATGCTAACTCGGATTTGAAGTATTACATCAGTTTTTGGTAAGAGGCTTTATCTTTCTGGTCACGTTTTGTGTTGTCCAGTTCCGTGTAGCCAGGGGGCGTTTTTTCCTTTCCAACTTCTTCGTATGTTTCTGTGTGATCTTCAGCTGGTATTACATAATCTGAGTCATGTTTTATCAGTTTTTGGTAGGTATCATCATCTGTTGTTTCTCTCTCGCCTCTTCGATTTTTGTCAAGCTCGGCGTAAACAGAAGGTGGCGATATTTGGACTACTTCGTATGGACATGCTTCTGCATCATCTGGAACAATGTGATCTTGACCCTGTTTGACAATTTGGTATAAATAAAAGTGATGTGATGTGTCTTTCACCTCTGTGATCAGGGTTTGATTCCTGCAATATGCAGTTGTCTGGTTATAATTTCAGAAGAGTGCCTCAAGTTTGACTCTGCCAAACACGGCAGGTTTTCTCCATTTCCTATGAGCGCAACAAGGAATGGTCCTCACTGGACCTCTAGAGAGAACAACGTAAATACATTTAGTTCAGTTTAGGTTTCTTTCTGTTGTAACACTGGAATAATAAGGGATATACTTAATTGGCCTCCATTTATCAATAAGGGATATAGTTTTCTACTACAAAAAGTTAACTCAGCGGGGAAAAGACAACGTGTTCTCTGGAATTGTAACTCACAAAAACTCGCTGCGAGAAAATATAATTTAAGATTCCAGAGTAAGCCTCTTTTTCCATTTGGAAAACCAAATTCTGAAGAGTATGACTGCAAGAAACACATACCTGATTATTTTGTGATGGTTCTGCAGCTGTTTCATTTTGCATTTCAACTGTATCTACTGGAGGAACACTGGTCGATAACTTCCGGCGAGTCTGGCGTCGTATTTTGTATAGTAGAATTACAGATATGACAACAACCACGATGACAAGAACAACGAGGAACATTACAATTGTATTTGTTGATTTTGCTAATTAATAAAATTTATTGTAAAAAAGATAATATCAGGGTCATCTTTTATTGTTTCTGCATGTGTTATTATCGAAGGAAACCTAAACTAAGCTAACTCTATTTATACTGGATAGCTCCATCAGTTCTAATCAGTTCTCCCTAGACGTGAAGAGATTTAAATGAAAACTCGTAATGATCTCTCTGACCCAAACTTCGAATGTTAGTGGCTAACTGTGCGCCCGAAGTGGCCCCACTGGCATTTTCGAGGATCGCTGTGGCTAGTGTATATCTTCCTCCCTCAATGGATCGAATAAGTATAGAAAATGTTTATGATTATTTATTTTCGTGTTATGACATTCTTCGACAAGCCGGGCAATTGCAGCATCAGTAAAAATCTGAATTGCAGAGATATTTAGGATCTGCATCCCATAAGTATGCACTCATGAACAAATCTTACAAATTGGAACAGCTATACGGCGGAACAAAAAGCGATCAAAAACCGGAACAAACAACATTTAAACTTTTAAATATTCCTAATTCATTCGTTTTACTTTAAGCTATTGTCTTAAAATAAGATGTTGCTCGATGAAAAAAAAGTTAGTTGCCTGAAATCGGAAAAGTTGCTCCAAAGTTGCCGAGCATCTTGTGGACAGCCTTAATTGTAATACGCATCCCAATTTGATGTGTAAATGATCTATTAAACTATTATTGAACCAAACTTAAACTAGTAAGGGCAATCCTTTATTGCTCATATTTTACTACCGGAAGAAACTGGAGTACCCGGAGAAAACATTTGGTGTTTGATACATTGAGACTGGAAGCACTCTTCTCGCATGTGACTGAGGTGAAATAATAATCCTACAACTGCATATTGCAAGATTTAAACCCTGGTCCCAGAGGAGAAAGGTACACATCAATGTGTCACAAACACCCACAAAGTATCCAAAACATCGGGTATACGTAAACACCATCATTAATATCAACTCCTCGTATCTATTCTCGATCTACTTGCCTTTACATCCAGGTTTTGATGTGGTATAAGTTGCGGTGTTGTTTAAACGTGTCGCGGGTTGAGTGCTCTGTTCTGTTGGTATTTCCGTGCCATTCTTGGTCGTCTGTTCAACTGGTATTGAGAGATTACCAAAAACAGAAAACATAATTATTTTAGCTATAGTTCAGTTTTTATAATTAAAGTTAATAATTCAAATTTCCCCATTTACTATTTAATGCCCAACACTTTCTCCATGATGAAAAATTGACTGGCATTAAAATTACGAAGAGTAAAATAATTAGCAACAAGGTAAAGTGCATTAGTGTGAATTGCAGCTTAATGGCTAAAAAAAAGAAATGGGCAAATAGTCAGGTTGACCCACTAACCTGCACAACCATATAGCTCAAGCCTCATACATGCATTGGTACCCCGTCGATAACCTGGATCAACCCTGATGTACCTCGCCATAATTGTAGGATCTAGTTCATGTCGCTCAACAGTGGACACATCAGTGTTTCCCTGAAATATCTGAAACATAGGAGTGCACTTTTAGAGACTATATATTATATGAAAGCTACATGGATTGCCCATTTAGCTCGAATGGCCAAGTCTAGATCCATGCATATGAATATCCCCTTAGGTAGGTAAGGAAAGTTGTGGGTGGTAAACATCCTTTATCGCAGCTCAAACATTATTGTGTCAGAAGGCCTTACTAAGGCGCCATTGGCTGCAACCATACCACCCATGTCTGATCACGGAGTACAGCTACTGTAAGGACAGAAAACCGGATTACCAGGAGAAAAACCCTCAAAGTATAAGGAGAACCAACCACAACTCTACTTACTTGAGATTTCAAGCACATCAAGTCCGACAAGTCAGAGCAGGGTAGTCAGTAGTCACCCATCCTAAGTAACAATACCCTACCATGAAACTACAGTAGTAGGCCAAAGTGCTAACCACCTTTGCCATCCATGCAATGCATGCATCCCTGAATGGCTAGGTGATATTGATGTACAATTTTCATGCAAAATATAAACACTTTTATCACAACTACCGTGGCTTCATTTGAAGCTTCATCTGTTTCTCTATGATAAGTCCATATCTGATTGTTCTTGCTGTAGGACATTTTATAGTCCTGAGTATAATCTGTTCCTTCACCAAGTTCTCGTCCTTGTGTCGCAATTCCTGTGATGTTTGTTAGACTTAGCAAATCTATCTGAATGTACTGGTCAAAGTTCCTTCCATTTCTTGACCCTCCACCGACGTCTGGACACCAAGCACCCCATCGATCAATATTCTGACGTAGACGAGCAAATCTGCCTGATGCTGTTGTTCCATTAAGGACACTAGAAACTGTGATCTGTGAGTCTTTAATTGTACTATTCTCCATCCCAAGTGGAGATATACATTCTAAATTGTACAATTTTTATATTACTGTGAGATCGGATGAATTCGGAACCGTGCGCAATTCATCCTGTTCCATTTCTTCACAGGGAACTCGTACGGTTAGCTGTGTTCGAATTTATCAATTTTCGTGCATCTCGTGTGAATGCAAGGCAAAATTGTGCAAATTAAAGTACGGTTCGAGTCCACGAGTCTTAGTGCAAACACAGGACGAACAGTCCAGACAAACTAGCTACTTGGGAATAAATCATGCTTGACATTTTCCTGATACGATTTGTTTTTGGTGGAAGGGTCAGTTATTTGTGAGGGAGGATAACCGGGGTACCTGGAGAAACCCTCGAAGCAGAGGAGGAAACCAATCACAACTCTACGTACACGAGTTTTCATCCATCAAGGAACAACACTCTACCCTCGACCTCAGTAGCATGCTTAACACAGAGCTAAGAGGCAGCACGCTAACCAAATCTGCCACCCATATGGTTCCCTGTCATACCTGAGTTGTTGAATGGTGTCACATAGGATACACAGGTTAAACCAAGAAGGCAAATCAACACACAACTTTCAGAAATCTTGCTCGTTGTCATCTACAGAATTCGAGCAAAATAATTATGCTTTAAAATGGAGTCCAAACATTTAATACAACTTACGGTATACAAAGCTTTCGATCCGTAAGCACGGATTTTCATTAGTGCAAGGCTTCGGGCGAAAGCTTTGCGAATAAAACAATCATATTTAATGCAATACAAAGCTACAAGGTACTCTAGTCCGTAAGCAGATTCATATGTGTTCCTGTCTAGAACACACAAGGTATAAAATAAGTTATTTTAATAACGAGGAGAGTGGAAAGCAGATGGTGGTCAACCAGAAGTTATCAGAGTGAGAAAATAATGTCAATTCTTTTCACTATATTATTTACTCAGAAATTGACCACCTTCTGCCGCCTTGAACGTTTACACGAATAAACTAAACTAAAATATGCTTACTTCTGATTAACAGAAAAATACCACTTCCGCCTTTGTTAATACCCAAATTTTGTTGCCAATATACAGTATTTGTAGTCTGTATTGCGACTTGTGTAGACTTCGATCATAAACCTTTAGTTTGTTCGTTCTCTTGTCACATGAAAGAAAGCTGAAACTGTAAAGAATTAAAAACCGGCCGAGACACAAAGCGCTTTCAACTGCTACAGACTGTATACAGTATCACTAAAGCACTATAAAAAACCTTGACAAAAGACAAGCAGGTAAATATTTGTTTTAGTATAATTTCAGTATGCATAAAATTAAATAGAACAACATGCGCTTCCGTTACTAATATGAATAATTATAATTTACTTCCTTTTTAAATACGTAATGATGTTACTAAAATAATTGCCAAGATCGTTTATAAAACAACAAAGTCTATGGCCGAATGGTGCTGGAAATACTTAACATTTACAAGAAAGATCATGCAGGATATAAAACAAACAATTTAAAATTTTTAAGAAAAGTTATTGTTGTCATGATCATGTTAAATGTGAATGAATGTCATTGGCAACTGTAATTTGCCGCTCCTTGCTTGTAATTCGTAAGTTTTAAATTTGTCAAACTAATTGTTAATAAATTAATTGCAAAAACATACCTTACCTTTAAAAAGCTTAACCCCATATTTTGTTGCTAGTTTTGTGGAACTGCATTATCCTTTATTTTTTTAATTCATGAGAGAAATCACGACAAAACGACTTTGGGAAGCCATATTGAAAAAAGCATTATTTACTACTCCGGCTAGTAAATAATGCCTCAGATTTACTGCTCAGCCAATCAATCAAAACACTTGAAACCAATTATTTACTCTGAAATGATACTAATTAAGGATTAAAGCACTCTGTGAGTGCAATATCGGGATGCACGAGTTGACGAACAAGGAACGATAGTTTAATACTGCGATTTTCTATAGAGATAAGTTTAGCAAGTTGAGTCCTTGTCAACGTTGGTTTAATTGACGTACTGTAAATTATTATCGGAAGAATCATAATTTCATAAATTTTGAAGGCCGCATCAGATGTTACATATTCACGCAATTTGGATAGCAACCTCACACGGTTGCTGGCTTTCTCGTACGCGATATTAAAATTTTCACTAAGGACTAAGCAAGCATCAAGACAGTGTGTATCCAAGATACTTGTATGACGTATTGAAGTTAATAGAATGTCCTCTGCATTGAGGGGCGGATCTAGGAATTTTCGTAGGTTAGTCAAAACATTTTGGTTCCACTACCCCAGGGGGGAGCATTTTTTTTTCGGTGGGAAGGGCGAGGGGGGGCTATTGTTTTTAGTTATGGCTCATCAGCATGCCTAGGAAACACAATTTGCCATATATTATGCTTCTAGATATCGTATTACAAACAGCGTAACACCAAACCATGCGGTCAAAGACTCAAAATTTCGACATAACAATGTATGTAGTATTAATATTTGGTTCGGTCGAAAAAATACATCCGCAATACCTTGGCTGATACAAATATTACAACAAATGCCAATATCACGACTATATAATAAGATAAATGACCTTTTGACCAACCGCAAATATATGCTAATTCAGCCAAGCGGCTTTTACCGGCGTGAAATAGACACACACTTTGAACTTAGTAATACTCAGTAATAGTAATAGTATTAGTATCAGACTATAAACCAATATAAATAGAATCTCTTTTAATACCTTATCATTGCACACTTCTTATTTTGTTGACGAACAACTCTGGGTATGAAAATTTCTGTGCCAAAATCTCTCGACAGACTTATCAGTGTCATTGATAGCATATTGGACAGATCTTGTATCCAAAGCGTGCATTATACTCGACCTCAAACCAATTTGAACCTTTGTGGTCAAGTAGCAATCAGAAAGACTTTATTTTCATTCCGTATTGACTGAAGACTGCTGAATACCCCAAGGAGCGAATTAGTCAAGATGAGTCAAACAAATCGAGCCAATCAGAAAGGAGAAAATTTAATTAACAAGCCAATCAGAAAGCTCGAATATTTCCCAAATGAGTTAGACCCCCGCAAACTTTAGTCAAAATGCGAATGGACCAATCAAATGCCTAGAATCCGCCTCAGATTAGTCAAAACTCACGCAGATAACCGCAGGTTTACTGCAGGCTCGGCCGCTGCACGAAATTGATAACTGGAGTATTTTTGAATATTAAGTACTTCACTGTTGGCTGCCGCTGCATGAAATATTACAACTGGACTATGTATTTTTATATCTGCGCAATTTTTACCTTAGTCGCATGACTAGTTTGACTACCCCGACTCTATTTTGCTTCCAAGTTATGTGGTTGTAATGTGAGTCTCTTCCCGGTGCCAAATAGCATAATCTCGGATACAACAGTACCATCCGTGTATTTTATAACTCGGGAATTAACTAGTTCTTCAGCCGGATCATTATAGAACACAGTAAAAAGAAGGGGCCCTAAAATCGTGTGGTGACGATCGAACTTGTGCCTATACGGACAAATTGCTGACGACAAAATAACAAATTATTTAATAAGCATTTTTAGCTAATTCTCGGCATTTACTCAAGTTTAAACACAGCTATCTCGGCCAATAATGCAGGGAAATGCACATGGCGTATGTCAAAATTTGAGTTGGACATTGTTGAATGCAAAGAACCCTGTCCGACTGTACTAGCTCTTTTAATGTTTAAGTTATACTAGCTAAATCATACAGGCGAACATTTTTTGGCGCCACCCGGTACAACAATTTGTTTAGTTACAACTACTCAAAAATTGTGGTGTGTGGTGACACAGTGTTCAGTACATCTGTCTTTATCTCTGTGACGGACCAGGCTTCGATTCCTGAAATATACACTGAGCAGATTAAAATTTCTTCTCAGTCGCGTGCGAGAAAAGTGCTTCCATTTTGATACTATACCAGGCACCGCAGGTTTTCTCCGAGTGTTCCATGCAGTTTAGTCTCGTATAGTAAAACCGATAGCTCTTATTGACCTCTGCTGCTCTAGAGGGAATGATTCGGAACTGCAAGAGCTATCCAGTATGTATAAGTAAGTTTATTTTAGGTTTCTCTAGTGGGCCTAGTACCGATTGATTTTGCATTTCAACTGTATCTACTGCAGTTAAAAACTTCTTGGTGTCGTCTTTTGTATATTATGAGAATTACAGACAACAAAACAAGCACGACGGTTTTACTGATCTTTACTGGTTTTAAGTATAAGTGTTGGCGCGGTTAAAGGGGTAGGAGGGTTGGGTAAAGGGGGGGGGGGGGGGGTTGTGGAATCTAGAATAAGATAAAAATAACTAATTAAGCTAATTTTATTTGTACTGAATTGCTCTATCAGTTCTAAATATTCTCTCCAAAGGTCCAGTAAGGACCATCCCTTATCGCTCCAGCAATTGTTGGTAAACCTCTCGCAGATGACCCAGTCACAACAATAGAGGTAGCTGAAGTGACTTCTGGCAGGAACTACTGTAGCAATGTGCCAAAACATCAAACTTAGTGTAACATTCACAAGGTTATAGTATCACCGCTGTCACCATTATTACCAAAATTATCATCATCACCCCCATCATCATTGTCAACGTCAATGAAGATGTTGTAGTTACAACGAAAATTTATACATGTGGCGCACACGGCTAGCGCGTCGCCTTTCACCACTAAGTTCCAAGTTAAGCCCTGTCGGGCGAGGTCAGTCACGAGGTCTTCGTGTCGACTCGCAACAACTAGGGACTCATGTGAATAGAGTTGTAGTAGTTGATCTCTCCCGTGCTTCGAGGGTTTTTCTCCGTGTACTCCGGTTTCCCCCCTCTTCAAAATCAACCTAGTTGCATGTGCAGATCATAAAAGGGGTATGAACTAATAGCGGCTGCTAGAGGCGCCATTTGTAAGCTTACGGTTTACCTCGGTATGTTCATGTCTTTGTAATGTCTCTGTAGTCGTAATGTAAATGGTTGTTGAAGAGCTCTGTAGGGAACAACTATTAAATATATATCTATTTATATATCTACATGTAAATAAAAATTTTCTTTTAAAATGCAGCTGTTAAAATTTTATGTTGGGAATTAATTTTCATAAAAAGAATTCGTTTTCCGCCTAGGAAATCACATATCTTAAAACTGCACAACTATAGAGATAGATAGATAGATAATTTGTTTAATAAGAACATCATCTTGCAGTCAAAAGACTGAATTACATGACGTTAAATTGTTACAAGGTTATAAATAGTTAAAAATTCTATGTTACAATTTAGAAATTGTTAATATATACTATATAGTATATAGTATATATCATTTACTTAAATGTACTAATCTATATAAGTTAAAAATTCTAAAATGTTCAAAGGACATCTAATTTGTAATGTTTCTTAGCATAAACGTTAATAAAGGAGTTTCCGAAACGATTTGTACTTGCTGGTAGAACTTCAAAAGATCGTTCTTTTCGCAATTCTCTATTGCCTGCTTTGGATGGTAAAAGTTTGGCAAGTTTACGGTCATCATTTAGAACAATGTCGTTGAAAAGATTATTGGCTAGATATTCACGTCTACTTTCTAGGGTAGAAATACCAGCGATGTTAAGAGCCTCGTCGTTAGACAGTTCACAAAATATTATTTCCATATATAGCTCAAGTCTCGTACATACAAAGTTACCCCGATGCTGATAATCTGGATGAACCTGATGTACCTCGCCATAATTGTAGAGTTAAGAGTTTGTTGTGCAACAGTCCCTGCATCAATGTTTCCCTGCAATATGTGAAATTTTAATATAGGAGTGCACCGTCCATCAGGAAGCCACGAAAGATATCACAAGTCAAACTATATATCACCTGCTATTTTATTGAGTGAACCAGTCTAGACCCTTATAGATATCCCTTTAGGTAGGCAGAAGTAAAGTTGGGGTTAACCCTGGGTTAGCGCTGATCCTGGGTTAAGTTAACCGGCTTTTGAACAACCGGCCCCAAGCGAATTGTATTCCACTGCCGTAATACATATGGAAGTGAGAGATCATAGTTTACTTTATTTAGTTAGGAAAATTAATTCATATCCCAAATCTCATGTTTAAAACAAACATGTTGAATTTCAAGCTTTAAGGCAATTAAGCACTTCAATGTCGAGAATTTTAATGCCGACCTTCTAAACATACCGTAATATTCAGTTGGTAAAGAAACTGATGATAAGAAATGGGCATGTTGGAAAAATCTTGTTATGACTGTTCTTGATAAACACGCTCCATAGGAAAAGGCGTGCAAAAATATAAACTCTTCTGATACGTGCTAAATCGTATATTCCAAACCCGACCCGTCCGAGTGGATAAATCTTCAAACGTTTCATTGACAACATGACAACGTTTCTATGGTTTAATATATTATTCATAAAACGAGAAATTGCTTTTTATAGCGACTGTTTTCAAATGTTGTTTTGACATTTCTGTATTCTGCGAGTAGCTTTCAATGTTCATAAAACGCCACCCACCCATGGGATACAATCGTGCATAACTAAGCGACTTCCTTCCAAGATTAACAAGGATCCATCCTTAAAAACAGGAAGTTTGTATAGTTTAAATGATTAAATGAACACTCCGATTCCTGAGACCTGAATCACATTGGCACAATGAGTAATACGATTTTTTTTTTAAATTACGCACTCTTATCTTATCTAGTTGATCTTCAAAGTTATAGATCACAAGCAGAAATAATTTAATCACAATTCACAGAGAGGTTAATGAACCAATTTGAGAAAGTTTGGGGAAAAGTAAAGAATTTTAGAGCACTTGCCAAGGAATTCTCCGACACGCAATGATTTCCGCTTAGACAATCGAAAGTTTCCGCTTGGTATTGAGCATATCAGCTCAAATTATTCAATTTGGCACAGAAGCAGACCATTCGTTAACACTTTAAGACTGGCACGGACAATTGAACTCAAAGGCTCTTCGTACAAGTGTATTATGTATATAGGCATCGACACAATCACGTTTGCCTTAATTGTTATACACGACAGACTGTTTGCTCATTTCCTAAAATAGCTACGACCCTCAGCCGACAGGAACTTTATTGGTTGTATTTACATATATAAAACCTTAATTTAAATACATCGCTTCTTCCCTTAAACTATTCCTGGTAAACCTAATGCAAACCTTAATCCGAATACCAATCGCTATCTTAAAATAACTTTTATCCTAACAGTAATCCTAAATTTTAATGCTATATTTATCTCACATTATGATGCTAGATACCTGCTGAAGTATATTCATCCAGTCGTAGGACTGAATCAAAATTAATTCACCATAAATTCACATGTAATTTCAAAGACCTCAAAAATTCAAAATGAACGGAAGTTCTTGCAGCAAGTTCTACCACATGCTAACTCGGATTTGAAGTATTACATCAGTTTTTGGTAAGAGGCTTTATCTTTCTGGTCACGTTTTGTGTTGTCCAGTTCCGTGTAGCCAGGGGGCGTTTTTTCCTTTCCAACTTCTTCGTATGTTTCTGTGTGATCTTCAGCTGGTATTACATAATCTGAGTCATGTTTTATCAGTTTTTGGTAGGTATCATCATCTGTTGTTTCTCTCTCGCCTCTTCGATTTTTGTCAAGCTCGGCGTAAACAGAAGGTGGCGATATTTGGACTACTTCGTATGGACATGCTTCTGCATCATCTGGAACAATGTGATCTTGACCCTGTTTGACAATTTGGTATAAATAAAAGTGATGTGATGTGTCTTTCACCTCTGTGATCAGGGTTTGATTCCTGCAATATGCAGTTGTCTGGTTATAATTTCAGAAGAGTGCCTCAAGTTTGACTCTGCCAAACACGGCAGGTTTTCTCCATTTCCTATGAGCGCAACAAGGAATGGTCCTCACTGGACCTCTAGAGAGAACAACGTAAATACATTTAGTTCAGTTTAGGTTTCTTTCTGTTGTAACACTGGAATAATAAGGGATATACTTAATTGGCCTCCATTTATCAATAAGGGATATAGTTTTCTACTACAAAAAGTTAACTCAGCGGGGAAAAGACAACGTGTTCTCTGGAATTGTAACTCACAAAAACTCGCTGCGAGAAAATATAATTTAAGATTCCAGAGTACGCCTATTTTTCCATTTGAAAAACCCAATTCTGAAGAGTATGACTGCAAGAAACACATACCTGTTTATTTTGTGATGGTTCTGCAGCTGTTTCATTTTGCATTTCAACTGTATCTACTGGAGGAACACTGGTCGATAACTTCCGGCGAGTCTGGCGTCGTATTTTGTATAGTAGAATTACAGATATGACAACAACCACGATGACAAGAACAACGAGGAACATTACAATTGTATTTGTTGATTTTGCTAATTAATAAAATTTATTGTAAAAAAGATAATATCAGGGTCATCTTTTATTGTTTCTGCATGTGTTATTATCGAAGGAAACCTAAACTAAGCTAACTCTATTTATACTGGATAGCTCCATCAGTTCTAATCAGTTCTCCCTAGACGTGAAGAGATTTAAATGAAAACTCGTAATGATCTCTCTGACCCAAACTTCGAATGTCAGTGGCTAACTGTGCGCCCGAAGTGGCCCCACTGGCATTTTCGAGGATCGCTGTGGCTAGTGTATATCTTCCTCCCTCAATGGATCGAATAAGTATAGAAAATGTTTATGATTTTTTATTTTCGTGTTATGATATTCTTCGACAAGCCGGACAATTGCAGCATCAGTAAAAATCTGAATTGCAGAGATATTTAGGATCTGCATCCCATAAGTATGCACTCATGAACAAATCATACAAATTGGAACAGCTATACGGCGGAACAAAAAGCGATCAAAAACAGGAACAAACAACATTTAAACTATTAAATATCCCTAATTCATTCGTTTTACTTTAAGCTATTATCTTTGAATAAGATGTTGCTCGATGGAAAAAAAGTTGCCTGAAATCGGAAAAGTTGCTCCAAAGTTGCCGAGCATCTTGTGGACAGCCTTAATTGTAATACGCATCCCAATTTGATGTGTAAATGATCTATTAAACTCTTATTAAACTAAATTTAAACTAGTAAGGGCAATCCTTTATTGCTCATGTTTTACTACCGGAAGAAACTGGAGTACCCAGAGAAAACGTGTGGTGTTTGATACATTGAGACTGGAAGCACTCTTCTCGCATGTAACTGAGGTGAAATAATATTCCTGCTACTGCATATTGCAAGATTTAAACCCTGGTGCCAGAGCAGAAAGGTACACATCAATGTGTCACAAACACCCACAAAGTATCCAAAACATCGGGTATACGTAAACACCATAATTAATATCAACTCCTCGTATCTATTCTCGATCTACTTGCCTTTACATCCAGGTTTTGATGTGGTATAAGTTGCGGTGTTGTTTAAACGTGTCGCGGGTTGAGTGCTCTGTTCTGTTGGTATTTCCGTGCCATTCTTGGTCGTCTGTTCAACTGGTATTGAGAGATTACCAAAAACAGAAAACATAATTGTTTTAGCTATAGTTGAGTTTTTATAATTAAAGTTAATAATTCAAATGTCCCCATTTACTATTTAATGCCCAACACTTTCTCCATGATGAAAAATTGACTGGCGACAGGAAGACTAAAATAATTAGGGTGTATTGCAGCTTAATGGGCAAACAAGAGAAATGTGCAATTAGCCAGCCAGGTTGACCAACTAACCTGCACAACCATATAGCTCAAGCCTCATACACGCCCTGTTACCCCGTCGATAACCTGGATGAACCCTGATGTACCTCGCCATTATTGTAGGATCTAGTTCATGTTGTTCAACAGTGGACATATCAGTGTTTCCTTGAAATATCTGGAACATAGGAGTGCACTGTTAGAGACTATATATATGAAAGCTACATGGATGACACATTTAGCTCGAATGGCCCAGTCTAGATCCATGCATATAAATATCCCCTTAGGTAGGTAAATAAAGTTGTGGGTGGTGAACATCCTTTATCGCAGCTCAAACATGATACATGATATCGCAGCTCAAACGCCTTACTAGGGCGCCATTGGCTGCAACCATACCACCCATGTATGATCCAGCTACTGTAAGGACAGAAAATCGGAGTACCAGGAGAAAAACTCTCAAAGTATAAGAGAGAACCAACCACAACTCTACTTACTTGAGTTTTCAAGCATAAGTCAGGGTATGGTAGTCAGTAGTCACCAATCCTAAGTAACAATACTCTACCATGAAACTACAGTTGTAGGCCAGAGTGCTAACCACCTTGGCTATTCATGCAATGCATGCATCGCAGAAAGGCTAGGTGTTACTGATGTACAATTCTCATGCAAAGTATAAACACTTTTATCACAACTACCGTGGCTTCATTTGAAGCTTCATCTGTCTCTCTATCATAAGTCCATATTTGATTGTTCTTGCTGTAGGACATTTTATAGTCCTGAGCATAATCTGTTCCTTCACCAAGTTCTCGTCCTTGTGTCGCAATTCCTGTGATGTTTGTGAGACTTAGCAAATCTATCTGAATGTACTGGTCAAAGTTCCTTCCATTTCTTGACCCTCCACCGACCTCTGGACACCAAGCACCCCATCGATCAATATTCTTACGTAGACGAGCAAATCTACCTGATGCCGTAGTTCCTTTAAGGACACTAGAAACTGTGATCTGTGAGTCTTTAATTGTACTATTCTCCATACCAAGTGGAGATATACATTCTAAATTGTACAATGTTGGTATTACTGTTAGATCGGATGAATTCGGAACCGTGCGCAATGGACCTTTAACCTCATAGCTTGTGGGGCCGCAATGCAACTGGGAGTTGGGTATCTCGTTCATTCCTTTTGAAATCGCCGCCATGTTGGGACGATTTTATTGAGTGTAAGAATTCAACGATTTTCACTTGTTTACGTGTGGCAAATAACCGCCTTAAGGACGTATTTTTGTCGCGGTTACGTTCGACGATATTTGTGGAAAAAATGAGCGAAATCACCGCAGTGATGGCCGAGAAAATGCATTTCGTATCGATCGAAGGAGTGGGCAAGTTTCGAGAAAAACATTCTCTTCGCAACGTCTCTTGTCCTGTTTTGAGATGAGTGTCCTTCTGCATGATATCTTAGCAAATTCTTTTAGTCTGTGGCTATTTCGGCGAGCTTTTTCTACCCCGATACATATTTGGTCGATTGTTTGCGATTTTGGCACGAAAATGGCCGCTTGAATTCTGGTTTCGTTAAAATACACTAAAGTCATACTTGCTCGATATATTGCTGCTGTTTTTGGTTCTGTTTATCCTTCGTGGCTGCTCTGGTTTTTGTCTTCCTAAAGCTAGTTGAAATAATTTAAATACTGAGTATTTTTTAGCCTGTGCTAACCATAAATTTCCTATCTAAAAATTAAATTTTGTATTGTTAAATTGTTTAAGCATTAAATAGGACTATAGGTAATATAATTTGGGTTTAACAAATTGTTTTTAATAAATATAATTTAGAAATAAATTTTTAAATATCATATTTGTAAATATTGTATATAAAATTATAAAATTGTAAATAGTTTTAGTGCTAGTTTAATTTTCTTAAATATAAAAATGGAAGACACTTCTTGCACCTCGATGGATGCAGACCAATGCACAGAGCAAATAGAAACGAGAAGATGGACCAAAGATCGACAGTCACTGCCAAAATTTAGCCATGCCTTGCTACTACAGCACATAGAAGTTGAAGGCGAAAATGATGCAAGCAGACACAAGAAACTGGGATACCGCTTGTTTAAGGATAGATATGTAAATAAATCTGATGTAATGAAAGGTAGCGAACCTCACTTCTTGATAAAAGATTGTGTCAGTGATTCAATGAAGAAACAAATATATATTCTTTATGCCCATTTAAATCAAAACACTGGTGAAGTTACACATGGTAGTTGTACTTGTAAGGCTGGCAAGGGAGGCTGTTGTAAGCATGTTGCCGCTGTTCTATTTCAAATCCTTGATTACATTGAGTTGGAACTAACAGAGGTGCCAGATGATTTGACGTGCACACAAGTCTTACAGCAGTGGCATGTGCCCAGAGGTGATGAGGTTGATGAGCCTGTTTTATACGAGGATATGACATTTGAAAAGGCATCCCATAACTTGATCACCCGGCTCAAGCATATTAAGGATCCCACAATCCTTTGTTAGTTTTTTGTCACTGGTTCGACCAGCATACAAACTGGAGACAAAACTAGCGTACCCATTTGGGGGCACACCAAGCAAACCTTTCGCAGTATTATGGTTTTTGTAAGATGAAAAAGTGGCAGATTGGCTCCTGCATGGAGATGGCATTTCGATCATTATTTCTGTGCAATCTATAATGACTCTAGTTTGTGGAAAGTTTTGCTTGAAACACAATGGCATGTTTTGATTAATGCATTCTCATGTGCATGGGCCAAATAGGGAGTTTACGCAGTCGCTGATTAAGAAATGTTAGCCAAGTAATCCAAATTCTGGATACATGCATACACGATATGCCAAATCTGTGTGCTAGGTCTTGTTGTAGGAAACCACAATGCAATCTAGCCAACACCATAAATAGTTCTTGCTCTGGTGACGTGGACCTTTTCTTGCCACACTTTTTCTGTTTAGCTGAGGTTATTTCACTAGTATTTGACCCATAGTAAATCAAACTACTGCATGCTGGTGACAAGTAATCAAAAAAAAATTGGAATGTTGCATAATCTGGAAAACCAGTATAAAATCGAAAGTCGCTATCCCTGCCAAGAAATCTTTCCAGTCGAAATAAGCATTGCTGAGATGATGTTAATATATAAGTCTCGTGACTGTTTTCAAGGGATGTACATATGGATTCGAGTTGTTTAACTTGCTCTTTTAATTTAGCATTCTCGGTTACTATGTCATGCTCTGATGTTGTATTTGCAGGTTGACTAATGTTAGAAGTAACTAGCTCATCTGTCAAAGAACTACTGCTTGTGTTTTCAGTTGCCATGTTATCTTTAGGTGTTGTATTGCTGGGTTCAGAAGAAATGTCTTCGAAAGAACTATGAGGCTCATTTGGTAAGGGACTATCAGGCTTTTGCAACACTCTCTCTCTTGGTTAATTACCACAGTTCGTTAATATGGTTGGAACATTGTTAATACATGACTTTTTTCCATCAGGAAAATGTGCTGAGCACACCCTGTAATATTGCTTTATTTCCAAAAACCCCTTTGTTTTTAACACTTTATGCCATTTCCTTTTTAGTTTCTCATCCTTAGGTATTGAGTAAAACGAAAGCTCAGGATTTCGTAGACTGTTATTTAGACACTGTGGAACACAACAGTTTTTCCCTCCACCAGTACAAGTTTTCTTTACATTTTTTTCTTCCACTAACTCTGTGCATTGGTCTGCATCCATCGAGGTGCAAGGATTGTCTTCCATTTTTATATTTAAGAAAATTTAACTAGCACTAAAACTATTTACAATTTTATAATTTTATATACAATATTTACAAATATGATATTTAAAAATTTATTTGTAAATTATATTTATTAAAAACAATTTGTTAAACCCAAATTATATTACCTATAGTCCTATTTAATGCTTAAACAATTTAACAATACAAAATTTAATTTTTAGATAGAAATTTATGGTTAGCACAGGCTAAAAAATACTCAGTATTTAAATTATTTCAACTAGCTTTAGGAAGACAAAAACCAGAGCAGCCACGAAGGATAAACAGAACCGAAAACAGCAGCAATATATCGAGCAAGTATGACTTTAGTGTATTTTAACGAAACCAGAATTCAAACTGCCATTTTCGCGCCAAAACTGCTCAAGTTTAAGAGCCAGTCGGCATGTTAATTTCGCAAACAATCGACCAAATATGTATCAAATTAAACCACTCAGAACTACAAGATCAGATGTTTAAGAGTACAGCTAATACGAAATCGGGGTAGAAAAAGCTCGCCGAAATAGCCGCAGACTAAAAGAATTTGCTTAAATATCATGCAGAAGGACACTCACCGCAAAACAGGACAAGAGACGTTGCGAAGAGAATGTTTTTCTCGAAACTTGCCCACTCCTTCGATCGATACGAAATGCATTTTCTCGGCCATCACTGCGGCGATTTCGCTCATTTTTTCCACAAATATCGTCGAACGTAACCGCGACAAAAATACGTCCTTAAGGCGGTTATTTGCCATACGTAAACAAGTGAAAATCGTTGAATTCTTACACTCAATAAAATCGTCCTAACATGGCGGCGATTTCAAAAAGAATGAACGAGATACCCAACTCCCAGTTGCATTACGGCCCCACAAGCTATGAGGTTAAAGGTCCACTCATCCTGTTCCATTTCTTCACAGGGGAACTCATACGGTTAGCTGTGTTCGAATTTATCAATTTTCGTGCATCTCGTGTGAATGCAAGGCAAAATTGGGCAAATTAAAGTACGGTTCGGTCCACCAGTCTTAGTGCAAAAACAGGACGAACTGTCCAGACAAACTAGCTACTTGGGAATAACTCATGCTTGACAGTTTCCTGATACGATTTGTTTTTGATGGAAGGGTCAGTTATTTGTGAGTGAGGATAACCTGGGTACCTGGAGAAACCCTCGAAGCAGAGGAGGAAACCAATCACAACTCTACGTACACGAGTTTTCACCCATCAAGCAACAACACTCTACCCTCGACCTACAGTAGCATGCTTAACACAGAGCTAAGAGGCAGCACACTAACCAAATTTGCCAGCCATATGGTTCCCTGTCATACCTGAGTTGTTGAATGGTGTCACAAAGGTTACACAGGTTAAACCAAGAAGGGAAATCAACACACAACTTGCAGAAATCTTGCTCGTTGTCATCTACAGATTTCGAGCAAAAGAATTATGCTTTAAAATGGAGTACAAACATTTAATACAACTTACGGTAGGTAAAGCTTTCGATCCGTAAGCACGGATTTTCATTAGTGCAACGATTCGGGCGAAAGCTTTGCGAATAAAACAATCATCTTTAACGCAAGCTACAAGATACTCTAGTCCGTAAGAAAATTCATATGTGTTCCGCTGTCTAGAACACACAAGGTATAAAATAAGTTATTTTAATAATGAGGAGAGTGGAAAGCAGATGGTGGTCAACCAGAAGTTATCAGAGTGAGAAAGTAATGTCAATTCTTTTCACTATATTATTTACTCAGAAGTTGACCACCTTCTGCCGCCTTGAACGTTTACACAAATAAACTAAACTAAAATATGCTTACTTCTGATTAACAGAAAAATACCACTTCCGCCTTTGTCAATACCCAAATTTTGTTGCCAATATACAGTATTTGTAGTCTGTATTGCGACTTGTGTAGACTTCGATCATATACCTTTAGTTTGTTCGTTCTCTTGTCACATGAAAGAAAGCTGAAACTGTAAAGAATAAAGACCGAGACACAAAGCGCTTTCAACTGCTACAGACTGTATACAGTATCACTAAAGCAATATAAAAAACCTTGACAAAAGACAAGCAGGCAAATATTTGTTTTAGTATAATTTCAGTATGCATAAAATTAAATAGAACAACATGCGCTTCCGTTACTAGTATGAATATAATTTACTTCCTTTTTAAATACGTAATGATGTTACTAAAATAATTGCCAAGATCGTTTATAAAACAACACAGTCTATGGCCGAATGGTGCTGGAAATACTTAACATTTACAAGAAAGATCATGCAGGATATAAAACAAACAATTTAAAATTTTTAAGAAAAGTTATTGTTGTCAATATCCTGCATCACTGACGTCACTCGCAAGCTTTTCAATGTTTTCATTGCTTGGCAACAACTACGCTTGAATTCTGGCCGGCGATTCGGCGAAGGAGCGAAAAACTTGCAACTCAACAAAAATTAGGGATTAAAAAGGCACATCTGACAGACAAATTGGTTTTTTGTTGTTCTGCTTCACTTTTGTCCTGGATTCGGTATAAAAGCGAAGTGTTTTTGTCAAGCTGCTTTGACGACATTGGCTGTCAAGTTGATTTTTCATCTTGAACCAAATATATCGGGCAGTTTTTGTTTGAAGGCTAACTGTTTGAATATTTTTTTGTTTTTTTGCTAATTCAGTGTTTGGTGGTTAAAAATTTTCTCAGAAAAACTGTCAAGAATGCATAAACATGTCGTATTTGTGTATTTGTGTTGTCGTTGCATCTTGACAGTTTAAAAACTGTTAGTACACATAGTGTTATCTAAATCAATGCCAAAATGGTTGATTTTAATTTTTTGCACCTGGAACTGTGGATAAATTTGGTTTGGTATGTGTTTAAATACAGTTTTGTACCTTTAAATGTCAAAATAGCTTTCCAGATTTTCGCGTTTCTTTCGCCGTTTGAATAACTTTCAAGCAAAGAAGTATATCAAACTCAGAAAACAGCTACGAATTTTTATTCGCCGTTTATGGATCCCGTTGTTATTTGTTGGCTTTCGCCGTTGAATGCGAACTTTCATTGACTATTCCGAACTATTTCTGACAAGAAACGATGAGAAAATATTCCGTATTTGACAATTTGGAATCAAATTGCTTATTTGTTAGGAACTAAGTTTCTCGTTTATTATCTACTTTTTCAAGAAAATTGCTTAGCATTATCAGCATACTCAGATACTGTAATTTTTGTATTTGAGCGATGAGTCCTTGTCAACGTTGGTTTAATTGACGTACTGTAAATTATTATCGGAAGAATCATAATTTCATAAACACAATTTGCCATATATTATGCTTCTAGATATCGTATTACAAACAGCGTAACACCAAACCATGCGGTCAAAGACTCAAAATTTCGACATAACAATGTATGTAGTATTAATATTTGGTTCGGTCGATAAAAATACATCCGCAATACCTTGGCTGATACAAATATTACAACAAATGCCATTATAACGACTATATAATAAGATAAATGACCTTTTGACCAACTGCAAATATATGCTAATTCAGCCAAGCGGCTTTTACCGGCGTGAAATAGACACACTTTGAACTTAGTAATACTCAGTAATAGTATTAGTATAAGACTATAAAAGAGAATCTCTTTTAATACCTTATCGCTGTACACTTCTTATTTTGTTGACGAGCAACTCTGGGAAAAAAAATTTCTGCGCCAAAATCTCTCGGCAGACTGATATCGGGGCATGTCATTGATAGCATCTTGGACAGATCTTGTATCCAAAGCGTGCATTATACTCGATCCTCAAACCAATTCGAACCTTTGCGGTCAAGTAGCAATCAGAAAGACTTTATTTTCATTTCGTATTGACTGAAGACTGTTAAATACCAAGGAACGAATTAGTCAAGATGAGTCAAACAAATCGAGCCAATCAGAAAGGTGAAAATTTATTTAACCAGCCAATCAGAAAGCTCGAATATTGCCCAAATGAGTCAGACCCCCGCAAATTTAGTCAAAATGCGAATGGACCAATCAAATGCCTAGAATCCGCCTCAGATTAGTCAAAACTCACGCAGATAACCGCTATTTTGACTTTTTACTGCAGGCTCGGCCGCTGCACGAAATTGATAACTGGAGTATTTTTGAATATTAAGTACTTCACTGTTGGCTGCCGCTGCATGAAATATTACAACTGGACTATGTATTTTTATATCTGCGCAATTTTTACTGGCCTTAGGCGCATGACTAGTTTGACTACCCCGACTGTATTTTGCTTCCAAGTTACGTGGTTGTGATGAGAGTCTCTTCCCGGTGCCAAATAGCATAATCTCGGATTTTCCTTTTTTAAGATTTATTACCAGCTCGTTTTCATAAAAAAACCGAGCAATTTCCTCCAAATCCTGAGCAAGTGCCTTTTCTGTTGTCTCCACGTCCTTTCCTGAGACGTATACAACAGTACCATCCGCGTATTTTATAACTCGGGAATTAACTAGTTCTTCAGCCGGATCATTATAGAACACAGTAAAAAGAAGGGGCCCTAAAATCGATCCTTATGGTATTCCGCTAAAATTCGTGTGGTGACGATCGAACTTGTGCCTATAGGGACAAATTGCTGACGACAAAATAACAAATTATTTAATAAGCATTTTTAGCTAATTCTCGGCATTTACTCAAGTTTAAACACAGCTCTCTTGGCCAATAATGCATGGAAATGCACATGGCGTATGTCAAAATTTGAGTTGGACATTGTTGAATGCAAAGAACCCTGTCCAACTGTACTAGCTCTTTTAATTTTTAAGTTATACTAGCTAAATCGTACAGGCGAACATTTTTTGTCGCCACCCGGTACAACAATTTGTTTTAGTTACAACTACTCAAAAATTGTGGTGTGTGGTGACACAGTGTTCAGTACATGTGTCTTTATCTCTGTGACGGACCGGGCTTCGATTCCTGCAATATGCAGTTGCCTGATTAAAATTTCTTCTCAGTCACGTGTGAGAAAAGTGCTTCCATTTTGATACTTCCAGGCACCGCGGTTTTTCTCCTTGTACTCCATGCAGTTTAGTCTCGTATAGTAAAACCGATGGCTTTTATTGACCTCTGCTGCTCTAGAGGGAATGATTCGGCAGTATCCCGTATATACAAGTAAGTTTATTTCAGGTTTCTCTAGTGGGCCTACTCTAGGATTGTAACAGTCGCTTTAAAGGGCTGTTTTCCCTTTTTAATCAAATTCAATGTTAAGAAATACGTACCTGATTATTTTTCGATGCTCTGCTACCGATTGATTTTGCATTTCAACTGTGTCTACTGCAGTTGAAAACTTCTTGGTGTCGTCTTTTGTATATGATGAGAATTACAGACAATACAACAAGCACGACGGTTTTACTGATCTTTACTGGTTTTAAGTCTAAGTGTTGGCGCGGTTAAACGGGTTGTGGAATCTAGAATAAGATAAAAATAACTAATTAAACTAACTTTATTTGTACAGTAAGGACCATACCTTATCGCTCCAGCACTTGTTGGTAAACCTCTTGCGGATGATCCAGTCACCACAATAGAGGTAGCTAAAGTGACTTCTGGCAGGAACTAGCAATGTTCCAAAACATCAAACTTGGTGTAACATTCACAAGGTTTACCTTCACAAGTATCACCGCTGTCACCATTATTACCAAAAATTAGCATCATCACCCCCATCATCATTGTCAACATCACCATCACTGTCATCACCATCATTATCACCACCACAAACATCACTATTACGATCAATACTTATACTCTATAGTCTAAAGATAAATACATTTCCAAAGGTTTGAATAATTCAAAAATTTTAAATTTGATAGCGCCACTGGAGTTATCCAAAAGTGTGAAATGGGTAGCAACATTTTCGACAACCGTTAGCTAATTTCTCTATGGTGTGTAGCAAATCGATAACTGACGAATCAACGCAGCACAACTTCTTGAGCGGCAAGAAACTTTAGAATTGGAAAAACAAAATATTGTACCTGTTCTTGTCTTGAATATGGTATTTACCTGAAAGAAATAGGGAGAAAATATTAAATATATAATGGTGTAGGTGTTGACTGCATAGTGATGTCTCTTACTGGACCGCCAGAAAGAACAGTTTAGAACTGATAGATCCATCCAGTATAAATATATTTAGTTTAGATGCACTCTTTCTTATGATAGCACTGGACCAATAATGGACTGGTCTAACTGGACTTCTGGGAGAACAGTTAGGAACTGATGTAGCAATCTACACATGCACGTAAAAATCTCACATCTTGTGAACAAGATGCGCTCACAACAGGATTGTTGCAAGCTTGTCAACAAATTCTAACGATGTTGTCACGATATCAAGTCACTACAAGGTTGCAGCATTTGTACTGAAAATCGTTCCTAAGATCAGTACAGTACCACCACCATTGATAAAATTGATGACCTCCATCGTAAATATTGCATGGAACCACCTGTACCTTGCTAATGTCAGTGATGTCGGGTTAAACGCGTTGATTTAACGGTTAGCCAGTATTTACCTAACTCGGAATTATGACAAACCTTTCTGGCGTCAACTTCTGGTTACAACTGAATTATATTTCATGTGATGTAAGCAATTTTACTGTAATACTTCCGCGCAGCGAAACATAAAGTACTTCCCTGAGAAAATGTTTGGGGAAAGCACCCAAGCATATATAATGGGAAAATGGGAATGTACAATTCATTTGAGAGACAAACAAAGGTTGTAGACCGTGGGACTGCATACCACTTCCTCGTACAAAACACTCGTTTATACTTTCTTTTAAAAAGCAGTTAGTCATAAGCTTCCGTTGGGGGAAAGGAGAAAAGCTTCAAATGTAATAAGCAAAACGTTCTAATGTCACACAACGAAAAAAGATATATAAAATGGGCGACTGGCGAGTATTAAATGCATCATTGAATACAAATAACCTATGTAAATAGCTTATATAATCGACGTAATCTATAATCTTATTAAAAATCCATCTATCTCGCTTGTTAACCGACTTAGATGCTTTTAACCATATATTTTCAATGAATGCCTCCTCGCGTACAGGAGAAATATTTGGAATGTATCCACCACAACGTGGACAGACATAATACTTGTCGAAGACTCTCTCTCAGTATGTAACACTTCTCACAGCATGTAATATAGCTTCGTCTCATAACACCAATATCCGACAAGTCTTTAAGTGTATTTATGAATTGTATATCCTGTCCCAAAACCTAGTAAATCCATGGTGATATACTGAAAATCAATAATTTCATCTGATGACTTGTAGAAATCATTTAGTTGTGGAGTTGACGAGAGAGTTCGTTTATGTATCTGCCTGAATTGATCAAGTGCCTTATTAGTGTTCTCCATATCTACGTTAGACTTTGCAAGCTGCTGACGCAACTGCTGGATGTGATCACGTTGTTTTACCTCGTTCTCATAGAATTTCTCCTTTGCTTGAGAGAACTTTTCGAGTGCTTTATTATGGCGTTTTATTTCTTTCGCATATCCATTCTTGTCGAAGTATTTGAAAAGGTATCCAGCGCCAGCGAAACTGATTGGCGCGAAAATGGTCTGAAATATAGATCCTGCTGTAGTCATCTATATAATTAGGTTGATTTGAATGCATCAGTTGGTAGGTACTTATTGGTCTGAAGCCATTTGACTAAAGTCGCTGATACATAAACTGCTACAGCTAGTTTAAGAGTTCCTTTAATAGATTCTGGTCTGCCTAATGGCTCCCTTGGCAACTTTTTACTAGCCATACTAACACCAACACCAACAGCATCGGCTGTTAACAAGACAGCGTCATAGATTTCATTCATTGTTTCTTTCGTACTCATACAATAGATTATGTTTTATTTTCTTTAATCCAGTGTGTCAAGCTTTGCAAAGCTTACTTGCTCACTTTTCTCTGTTATTTTGCTAGCTACCTTATGTTTGATTTGTCTTTGGTCCTGTCTTCTAGCGTAATATACAGCTATTATATGTGCAGCAGTTCCAACTATACCAAAAACATAGCAATAGTTAATATTGAAATAACCTTCACCACTCTTGAATTGATTTTCAGCTTCAATTTTCTCACGCATCTTTCCCTCCCTATCCTCTTTTGAGATCTGCCCCAACACGCTAACGTATGCATATGCTCCACAGATTGCTGCGAAATATGGTTTATTAATATCAAACTCACTAATACCAATCTTGGCTTCAATCTTTGGAAGATTGCTCATGAAGTAGCTATTTTGATTTACGTATATCTTGAAATTGTGCATGTTAGTTGTTTGTACTTTGGGATATGAACTAATGTAGTTATGTTCAGACTTTGGGATACTTTGAACATTTCCTCCAGTGAGCCATATTGATGGAAAACTGACTTGGTTCAAGTACTTTTTTCATTCTTTATTATTTATGAATATGTTTGATTTAATATTATAATAGTCGGTGTAATTGTCTTTAAAAAGAATGTCCACATTATCTAGGGTACCGTCCTCTTTCATATTAGGTTGAATTTCAAACTTTGTCATATCAGCATTTGGATATTGTTTAAGAAAATCGCTTTTAATTTAGCTCTCGCATATTCCAACTTCCTATTTCTAATCGCTTTATCATAGTTCTTACCGAAGTAACTTCATAAGACATCCTCAGATATTATAACATATTGTAGGTTATAAGAATGCGCAAATTTACAGTTCTAACTAGAAATACATGCATGCAGAATCCCCTCGCCCATTCGAACCACACAATTTACTCCCCCAAAAGTTATTGTAACATGAAGTACTGAGTCGATCAATGTAACCATGGTAACACGCAACACTGTATATTTCTCTTAGTTTGTACAAAATATTGACAAGATTTGTTAATGTTACCTATAATATTATCAATTGCCCAACTATATAAAGTAGGTATGCTATTACGTACTCTTTTAGCTTTGATTTAATGTAAAATTCAACCTTAGAAGTCTCACAAAACATTTCGAAATTTTCACTTTTATACTTCTTTTCGCACTTGTTTTTTAGATTTAATATGTTGTTTCTTATTCTATAACGTATTTGAATTAATACTAAAATACCTTTTAACATTAATTAATGTTGTATTGACCACACAGGATGACATACGCATTTTCAAATCCACAAAACTATAATATACTGCATGCCAATACGGCAAAAGCAAGTATACAAAATAGACACTTACGCATTTAAAACTCTTTAAAACCCGAAAATCTTGTCTTTCTTCGGTCTTTTGACTGTTTTTTCCTTCTGTTCCACTAAATAATTTTCATTTATCTCTCTTTAGAGACTTTTTTGGCTGTTTTATATGCCCCGACTCCCGGTCTGAACTCGCGCATGCGCATAACGTAGAAAACCGTCCATTGCATAATGGCGGACAACTTTGCATTCCGCTATGTTGTCACATACCCGGGGGTAAATATCCGAGCGGAATTAGTACCCTCGCACGGCGCTTCGCGCCGGCTCGGGGATTAATAGCAATGGCCACCACATCATCAATCTCCAGGCGCCAATCGTAACAACATCATACAGCAATATATTTGTAAAAGGGCAACTATATTTGGGAGTATAAAAACATTCGGAAAGGTGTATGTTGAGTACAACAACAATTCTCTCTCCAAGCTGTTACACCTTTCGGGATATTGCAGTTATTCTTAAATCAAAAGATATAACACTAAAAAAATCCCCATGCAATTGATGGAAAATGTATAATCATCATAGATAACACTTATTCACTATCCATAGACGATCATCTTATGTGTATAATAGGTTTTGAAAATGGGTTAATCTATGAATGATCATACGCGGTGAACATAAATAATGGCTTGAGGTATGTGAAGGTAAATTACAATATAGTTAATACCGATAGTAACATTAATTTGAGATGGCAAAAAAGGATGATACCATCGTGTCACTACCAATCACAGGTACACAATCATTATTCGGTGGGGTTCAGTCATACTTTGATATTGAAAGTCGGGTGGAAATAAATAAGGATGTTATTAATCAGTTGGAGTTCACCGTCACCGACCAGAATTCGAACCCAGTAGACGTAGGCCAGATACTAATCGAATTGTACATAACGTAATTTATGACCGCAGACATTGAGGTAGAACAAGGGCTAAGAGATATTTACTATAATCCAGCAACAGGCTATCAGTCAGCAGAAAGACTATATCAAAGAGCACAAGTGGATGATTTAAATATCAATAGGAAGCAGGTGAAGGAGTGGTTAAGATCACAAGACACTTATACTCGCTGTAAGAAAATTGTTTGAAGACATCCATTTAGAACAACACGTGTTGACTATCTTGGTGAGCAAATACCAATGGATCTTGTTGAAATGGACAAATAAAAAACCCAAAATAAGGGATGCTATTGGATATTAACTTCTGTTGAGATCTTAAGTAGGTATGCCTTCGTCATACCTGTTTACAGAAAGGACACAAACAACATGACCAAAGCTGCGACAGAATTATTAAAACAATTCAAAGATCTGTTTGGTGAGTATCCAAAAATGGCTCAGTTTGATGATGGTAAGGAGTTTTACAATGTTGGAGTCAAATCGTTGCTGGAAAAGCATGATATAAAATACTTCTCCAATCTATGTGATAAAAAACCTGCTGTTGTCGAAAGATTCAATGGAACCTTGAAAACATCTATGTGGAAATACTTCTATAGCAAGGGAATATATAAATTGATCGATGTTTTGGACTCCTTAGTCTATAACTATAACAATAGAAAGAACAGAACTATTTTAATGAGACCAAAAGATGTAAGCAAAAAGATTGAGAATGAAGTTTGGACAACGCTATACGGCCATCTATATGGCGACTTTGTACTACCTAGATGAGGTAGGTGATACTGTTAGAATGCCGAAGTATAAATCCACTTTTACCAAAGGTTATGAGGCAAACTTCACAGAGGAATTGTTTAAGGTGACTAAGGTCATTCGTGGTAATCCCAATGTGTATGGGATAGAGGACCTAGAAGGTGAGCCTATATCAGGAGGAGTTATCAAGTGTCGATAAGAAAGACGATGTCTATAAGGTTGAAAAGATACTCCGAAGAAAAAAGGTTAGGGGTAACAAGATGGTTCTGGTTAAATGGTTATGCTATGACAGTAAACACAACAGTTGGATCCCTGAAAGTGATATTCAAAACATAGAGTAGTACATATGGCTGAAGGTGGGTTTGGTGACTATAAAATGGAAAATATTGGGGAAAAGTATCCTATATATGACGATATGGTTGAAGATGAATTGGGCAAAGTATATGAATTCCTCTCAAGCGATAGACAAGTTATCTTTGGTGAGGAGGACGTAGCATATAGAATGAATTACATCAGACGTCTGAAGAGGAATAGAGAGGCAGAAACATATTTTACTAGTAATGATGATGGAAAGACAGTCACAATAATAATAAACCCAAACCAAAGTGAAGTTACCGCTCCTTGTATTCAATTCGTAGACAATGAGGCTGACGACTATGTTGATGTGACTGATGCAAATTTTGAGTTAATCTTACAAGAAGAAGATGAAATAGAGAGACGACTGAAAGATTAAGATTTGAGCGGTTTCAATAAAGACCTAGCGGAAAATCAGATAAAACGAGTAAGTTTAATTAATAGGAAAATTCAGAAGCTGTATCGTAAGAAATTGGGTAATGACAGCATCTCGAGGGATATCGAAAGGAGGATATATGTGAATGAGGCTCTAAGTAGACCGATTCTAATTGTTAAGAGAGACAAAGGGAATGATCTAGTTTATAGTAAGAATAAAATACCGGCTACAAAATTAGAAATAGATCAATTCAAACAGCTGGTTAAGGATATCCCTGATTCTACCATCCCCATAAATCCAGACACTGTACGAGATGAGAAAGATAACCTCTTGTCGAAACTAGTAGAGTGTACAACACTATAAATGGATTGACACCCGAAGAAAATCGGGAGTTAGAAGGTGTGTTAAATCCTAGCAATACAACAGACCCACAATCAAGATTTGAAGATAATGGCGCCTTATAAATTCAAGCAGACCATTTGCAAGAGACGCTAAACAGAACAATTGAGCAAAGGGATAACACGGAGAATTCAGAAGAGCGCATCGAACTAGAAGAGAGGATTATAGGTCTAAGAGTGGCTAGAGTTGCAACACTGGAACAAAGGCAATTGAAGGAGGTGAGAGAACAACAGGAGGAAGACATCAGTAGACTTCAACGGTTTAAGGAGTGGGCTAAAGTAAGCCTAGTTGGACTATCAGATGTGGCAATAACAATAGCAGGTATTATCACAACCGTTGTAATAGGTACTAGAAAAGCTATCGCCCAGGGAGCTCAGGCCACCAGTAAGTTTGCCAAAGCTGTATACAATCTAGGTAAGAAGCTAGGCTCATTATTAGCACCTTTACTAAGCATTTTGTCACAATTCATACCCTGGGGTGCGAAAGGTTTAGCTTGGTTGGCTAGCAATCTCTGAATTCTAGCAATAGCGTTCACATGGTTCCTATATGACCAGTATAAAACATAGACTATTGTATATTACAATGAACACCACCGAATCACTATTACAACCCGGCTTCCGTCGTATGGAGATGGCAGGAATCAATGGATTAAGAACAAAGACCTGTTGTCACCATGAATCCTAACACAGTTAAACCTGGAGAGGAGTTATATATTGAAATTCCAAAGCTAAAACCAGATAGTTGTCTAGTGCCAGGGTCACTCCATTTATTTTTCTACTTTAAAAACGCTGGTTCCTTAAAAACTTGTCGAAATACTACTAGATAGATTATAAATACGACTGTCAGGGGAGACTGTCTACGATTGTTCAGGTGAAAGTCTGTATAGTATCTACAAAGACTTGTGGAAGACTAAAACCGAACGTGGCCAGATGATTGAATATGGACTTGCAAATTAAAACCTACGAAAGCTTATCTCTAAGGATGACACAGGTGCTACTTCTGGTGATGATGCTAAAGTCGCTGACGCTCTTATATTCTCTATCTATGGAAGTAAAATTAAGATGAGTCTGGATAGGATAATTCAAGACCACTGACTGTATGTCCCATTCCAAATGAATAACAACTTCAGATACATGATAACTCTAGCAAAGGCTAGTAGCATTATCGTTGCTCAAAGCGGTGAGTCTGTAGAAGGTTACCCTCTATAGAATCTTGAACTACTGTAGAGTATGAGACAATAGAGAACCAGGATATCGCTGGCACACTGGTCACTATGTATAATAATGGTAGAAGCCTCAGCTATGAACATGTTACTTACACTCATGGCTGCGGTAAGACTAGGTATTTGCTAGATATGTTGGAGAATGACTATATGAACCACTTCGAACACATTATACTCATATGCCTCATTTATGTTTGGAATACTACCAATCAAGAGTGGAAGTAAATCAAAGACTCTGACTTTATACTAATCCAATGTGAGCAAGATGTAGTGGAGAAGATTCTGCGTGTAGCGACTGAGACTTTTAAAGGGTCTAATAGTCGTATGATATCGAACGACTGCGCTAGTAGCCAAGACATTAAAAACAGTGTGTCAGAAATTGTAAACCTAGCATTTAGCGCCAGACACTTTGGACTAAGTACGATTGTAGTGACGCAACAACTAATTTCAATAGCTAAACCATATAGAGAGAATATTAGTAGGTTAGTAACATTCTACAACCCAAACCGCAATGATATGAAGACTATAATAAACAACTACCTCAATGGAGTCAGTAAGACGGAGATAGATCGGATAGTATCATCACGTAGGGACACTAAGTATGCAACATTGGACATAAGTCTAAGACACCCATATCACAGATTATTGACATACAGATGTCTCAATTCTATACCAAAACCGTAAGGCTGTTTTTTTTGGCTGCCATGTTCTTAGAAAGTGCCGTAAAGAGAGGCATGCACCCTCCGAACATAAAAATTTCAAGATGGCGGCCTTGATTTCAGCCTTTTTAGGAAGTAGAAAGCAGTAGATATGCTTTTTTGTTCTCTTGATTAAAGTTTATTGTTACCGAATGATTTATTACAATAATGTGTGCGCATAAGATATAAGTTAAAGGAAATCTTCTTAATATATATATTTTTATCCTAGTAGGAGTGGAGAGCATAATAATATGACAATTCATACTCAATTACTTTAGTCAGATATTAAAAACACCATGTTCGCTACAGTGTACAAACTTTTTGTACAATCCTCAGCACCAAGAGAACTTCCTCTACAGCTGAATGATTTCATAGAAAGGATTAAAGATAACAAAACGTATATTTCGGTCTTGGGAAGTCAGCAAAATTTCTAAAACAAGACAATATTTAGAAGACATGGGTCAATGATAAACTTTATAAGTATGGAAAAAAAATTTATGCAAGACAAAGAAAGAAGTTATAAAACTGAAAAGTAAATGGAAACTAAACGAATTGAAACAAAAAGCAATTGAAATTAGATAACATGATCAAACTTGTTTTGGACCCTGTGTATATTTAATGGAAAGTTTCATAATGGTTTGTTGTGTAGCAGGTAACACTGCCTGAGAGAAGTATATAGATATGGAAAACAGTCGATAAAGAACACGGACAATTTATTACCCACATAATAGCTGAAGTCAAATTAGAGATGAGAAACTTGACAGACAGAAAAGTTTTCTCTAGAAACCCGTCTGAATATAAATATGAATTTAAGACAAGTTTCTCGTCTGAGACGAATTTCCCATCTAGCTTTCCCTAAGCTTTTTATTTATTTTAATAATTTCACCCATATAAAGAAAAACATTTTACATTTGTATTAATCTATTAAATATTTTACATTTGGGCTAGGGGCCTACTAGAAACCTTGATAGGCTTTTTCCTTAAGACCCCTAGTTAATATGTAATTGTAATTATAAACTGTATAAACAAGTTCAAAGAATAAAATTCAAGTTAAGAATAAAATGATTCTTTAGATATAACACTATATAGATATTATCAACTATATACTAAGTTGCAGTAACTAGGCATTGCCTTGTGTAATATGACTTTAAATGTTAACCCCATTAATTTGCTGGCAGTGCGAGTAGGTAACCCCCCCCCCCATTCACCGTCCAAAGGGATGCCGACAATGACGTCATACCGCCAATGACGTAATGACCGGAAATACCCGCCCACATTCGGAATTAATGATGTACGTTCATGAATTAATTACCCGCCCACATTTGGAATTAATGATGTACGTTCATGAATTAATTACCCGTCCACATTCGGAATTAATGATGTACGTTCATGAATTAATTACCTGCCCACATGAATTATTAAGTATGCACGTTCAACTACGTGTATCCGGTTTTAATCAAGATGACGTAATGACATGTTTAGTTATATTTAGTGTGCGTTTCAAATGTACTATACATGCCTATAAAAAACGAAAATTGATACCCCCACATGAAATAATTTGATAATCACGCATTTATCAAGTCAATAGTGCTTTCCCACTGCCTAAGTTTTATAAAACATCGAGCTGGTTGAGAGGCGTACAATACACAAACAACGGCTCTTTTAAGAGCTACCACATATATTAAAATAATTAAACGAAATATTTGTTTCATGTTTACATATGTATAGTATGCACTGATCACATTTCGCTTAGAGTCAATACCCCCAACACATGGACAGATTAAACATTTATAATACGCATTGATCGCATTTCGCTGAATATCAATACCTTTCGTATGAAATTCTTCGATAATCACACAGCTATCAAGCCAATAGTGATTTCCCACTGCCTAAGTTTTATTAGTAGCGTACTTATCTGTGAGATACAAAGGATTTGAATAATTTTTGACAGCTAATTGGAATATAAAATAATGATTTCCGACTTAGCAGCTTGAGTCTAAGTAAACATTTCCGTAACGTGCATCTATTACGGTAGATTTAGTTATGAGTGCGTAGGTGAGTCTGCACGTGCATTGTTGTAGGTGGATGCTTACGTATGCGAACTCATTGTTAGCGGCGTGTAACGTGCGCTTTTCGCGATAGATTTAGTTATGAGTTAATGAGTGTGTGTGTGGGCGAGCCTGAACGTGCACTATCCGGGGTGTCTGTCAAGGTTAAATGCTTACCTAATGCAAGCGTTACTTTACTACGCATGTCTGGTGAAGCCTATAAAAAGAGCAGCTTTTGCAGTTTCAATCATATTGCATTTCGAGCTGTAGTACTGTTAAGTGAGCAAGATTATTTTAAAAACGATATGGATAGCCGAATTGAAAACTGTGAAACGCTGGCCCAACTTGCAGAGTTGGAGGAACAACTGGCAGCTAATATGACGTTACATGAATATGAGCAGATATTTGAAAGACGTATGGAACTCATCCAGCGAGTCCTTGATTGGGGCAGGGAGAACAGAGATATGGGTTTGGATGTATCCCTTTGTGACAACTGGTCTCCGACGGAACGACAGCGTTTTGTGGGCATTTGGAATGATAACGAACCATTACTGTCGATGCCTCTTGGTAGTGATACCGTACTTGAGAACATGACGACGAACTGGACAGCTGAGCAGAGAGCGCTGTTCGAACAAGACTGGAGTGACGATAGTGGGCTTCTGCAGACGGGTAGAGGAGAGAAGAGAGCCCACGAGGAGGTGGATAACGACGCTGGTACTAGTGATGAGGTTAAGGATAACAACTTTTTTACTGTCATAAATGTTAAACAAGTACAAATCAAAAAGTTTCGCACGACGGGTGTCGATTACACTGTTCAGTTCGCGAATACGTTTGCTAATTCGGAACTGTCGGAATATCATACGCGCCTTCACGAAATCTTTCAAAGCTTGATTGAGACTGTGACCGAAGTGTTCCATTGCACGATCAAGTCCGCTTTGTTTTGCGTTCGCCTCATTTAGAAACCCCTATTTCATTGCCATTTATGCCCCGGGGAAGGCTAACCACTGAACGAGTTTTAGCCGAGTTCGAGCGTGTAATACAGTCTAATCATGAGTTTCGTTTGAATGATTCTGTAAATGTTAATTTGATTCATGTTGAAATGCCCAATGGCGGTACCGGCACAAAACGCAGTGAGATAAATTTGGAGAAACATTTAGACGGAAAGCAATCAATTATCAGAGTAAAAAATACAGATGATACGTGTTTAGCTAGGGCGTTAGTTATTGCAATCGCCAAAATTGAAAATGATAGCCAATATAGTTCTATAATAGACTCCCGTCGGCCATTACAAAAACGATTAGCTTATGATTTGCATGAGCGTTGTGGGGTGCCGATCGCACGCTGTGGTTTAGATGAAGTTAAACAATTCCAAACGTATTTGACTGATTATCAAATTAACATTGTTTCGAAAGAACACCAAAATTCAATCATTTATTCCGGTCCTAAGAAAGACAAACAGATTTATTTATATTTGCACGATAACCATTACGATGTGATCACTAGCATGCCGGCATTTTTCGCTCGTAAAATGTATTGTCATACCTGTAAGAAAGGGTATGATAAATTTATTGATCATTCATGTCCTGACTCTTGTAAATTGTGCTATTTTCAAAATTGTCCCGTTGTTTCGTGGATTGGCTGTGCGGATTGTAAACGTAATTTCAAAAGTCAAGCTTGTTTCGATAGACATAAACAAAACATAGGAAATGCTAAGTCTGTTTGTGCTTCGTTAGTTAAGTGTCCTCTTTGCCATACTGTTGTTAGGCGGAATAGGATGAGCCCTGAACGGCATAACTGCGGACTTGTTCGCTGCGCCGCTTGTCAAAAGTATGTGAATAGCGAAAATCATCGTTGTTATATACAACCTGAGCGTTCAAATGCGAATGAGAGAGCGGAATCTGTCTCGGACTTGATCGATGCAGAGGCCAATGATGGTGATGAGCAAGTCTCCGTTGACAGCGGATACAATCAACTGTTATTTTTTGACTTTGAATGTCGACAAGAAAACGGGAAGCATGAGCCCAACCTATGTGTGGTGCAAAACGAGGCAGGAGATGAATGGATTTTTCAGGGAGATAACACAAAGGATGAGTTTTGCGAATGGTTATTTCAGAAAGAGAATTTAAACTGTGTTGTTATGGCTCACAATTTTCAAGGTTACGACGGATATTTTATTTTGCAGTATTTACACGATAATGGCGTTGTTCCTGAAGTTATAATGCGTGGTGCGAAACTTCTAACAATTAACGTTCCAATGCTAAACATCAAGTTCATAGACTCTTTAAGTTTCATTCCAATGAGATTGGCCGATTTTCCCAAGACATTTGGAATGACAGAGCTGGCGAAAGGCTACTTTCCTCACTTGTTTAATACCATGGAAAATCAAACCTATATAGGGCCCATTCCCAAACGGAAGTTCTACAACCCCAATGGAATGAGTCCTGAGGAGAAAGAAAACTTCAAAGATTGGCATCGTAACCTGAAAGAGAGCAATTACGTGTTTAACTTTCAACAAGAGATCCTAAGTTATTGTCGATCTGATGTAGATATTCTTCGTCGCTGCTGCCTTGAGTTTCGAGAACTGTTCCGTAGTGTTACTGATATCGACCCATTTGAAAAGAACTTAACTATAGCGGGAGCGTGCAACTTAGTTTTTCGAAAGAATTTTATCAAAGAGAATACCATTGCCATTATCCCGCCTCATGGCTACCGCCCGAAAGACAAACAATCTATTTTAGCGTTAAAATGGTTATCATATACTGCGGAGAGGAATGATATGTACATCCAGCATGCACGTAATGCTGGAGAGAAACGTGTAGACAACTATCTGCTGGATGGTTTTCATGAAGAGAGCAACACGGCATACGAAATCAACGGCTGTTTCTGGCACGGTGAGTAATTGTTTGATCTCACTTGTTAAATGTTGTTTGACTTAAATAATTGCTTATAACTAATTGCTTGTTCTCACCAAAAAGGTTGAATGGTAACTAATTGCTTGACGGTAACTAATTGCTTGTTTTCACTCTTTGAAGGTTGTTTGAAATGCTACGCGCGAGACACAATCAATCCAGTGAATGGTGCGACAATGCATGATCTCCATCAACGGACACGAGAGAAGATCCAATACCTTAAGGACGGCGGTTTCAACGTGGTAGAAGTATGGGAGTGTGATATTGGGCGACAACTTGAGGTTGATAAGGACATGCAGAGACATTTCGACAACTATGACATGGTCGATCCGTTAGAACCCCGTGATGCCTTCTTTGGTGGTCGAACAAACGCTGCCAAGCTCCATCACGAGTGCAAAGATGACGAGAAGATTAGGTAAGTTTAACAGTGCAACGAAATACACTAGACAGTAAATCTAACGTACAACATCGTTTCTTACAGCTATGTTGATTTCACAAGCCTTTATCCATATTGTAATAAGATGACGCGGACAGTTGTCACGCCCATATCATCACTGAAAATTTCGATGACATCTCCACGTACTTTGGGTTGGTGAAATGTACGGTACTCCCGCCTCGAGGTCTGTTTCACCCTGTCCTTCCATATCGTACGCAAGGTAAACTCATGTTCCCACTTTGCAAAACGTGTGCTGATACATGTAATCAAACCCCCTGTACCCATTCCGACAACGAAAGAGCCATTCAAGGAACGTGGTGCAGTGTTGAGCTCCTAAAAGCATTGGAGAAGGGCTACCAAATCCTGCAACTCCATGAGGTTTGGCATTTCCCTGAACAGTCCGACGAACTGTTCAAGGACTACGTCAATACGTTTCTTAAGATCAAACAAGAGGCTAGCGGTTACCCAAAGGATTGTGTGACGGAGGAGCAACAACAGCGGTATGTGGATGACTATCTACGAGTTGAGGGGATTCAACTGGATCGTAGCAAGATTGCGTATAATCCTGGGTTGCGCGCATTAGCCAAGCTAATGTTAAATTCATTTTGGGGTAAGTAATAAACATTGCGAAAAGCCTTAACTATGGGTCGTTTACGTTAATCCATTCTATTTAATGAGTGCTTATTGCTAGTTTTCATATCTTTTAGGTAAATTTGCCCAGCGTCCAAATATGACGAGGGTAGAGTTGATTGACAATCCTCAGGTGTATTTTGATTACCTGTCATCGGACGGTGTGAATGTTCTCGACGCAAACTTGGTGAGCGATCAGGTGATAGAGGTGCACTATGAGAACAACGACAATTTTATAGCACCGAATTCTAAGACCAATGTGGTGATTGCTGCCTTTACCACAGCATATGCTCGTCTCAAGCTTTACGATGTTCTGGATCAACTGCAAGAAAGAGCCCTGTATTACGATACGGATTCAGTAATATACGTAAGCAAACCAGGTGATCCAGAACCTCCAACAGGTCCTTATCTTGGAGAGCTCACAGACGAACTCAAGGGAGATTACATCACCACATTCATTTCCGGTGGCCCTAAGAACTATTGCTACGAAAGGAATTCCGGCAAGGTGGAGACCAAGATACGTGGGATCACCCTGAACTGTTCCGCTTTAACGAGAGTTAACATTGACGTAATTCGCGCACTAGTTTTTCTCCATGCAAAATGCAATGTGAGCGGATGCGTTTCAGTAGATATTCCATTTAGAATAACACGCGATACAAAAACTAAAGATATTTTAACTAAACGAATGAAGAAGGACTATCGGATAGTTTATAATAAACGAGTAATTATAGATGACTATAAAACACTTCCATATGGATATTAGTGTACATATAGTAAACATGTACATATAGTTAATTTTAATATAAATAAAGAACAGCAGACATCAATTCTTGTCTTATCATTGGTTTTACTTCTCTCAAATTACACACAGAATAAAAAAACAAACCACATCACATAATTGCAAACACATTAGTAAGTTACAGGAACTTAAGAGTTTCTTGCTTTAGCAACTGTTTCTTCTCCTCAAAAAATATTGTTTTCCAATCATCACACGTATACTTTAGTAACTCAAGAGCGTTTACACTCGGTTTAATGTCGTTCAAGCGTTCCACAAAGACTTTTATAACTCTTGTTTCAGAAATCTCTGAATATGCTTGGTCAAAATAAACGAATAGTTGTTCGTAACCATCCATATAAAGGCACTGGTGTTGCCTTTGAGAAAGGTGGACAATACTACATCCAAGACAACTCTGAACAACAAGACGAGATATTACTGACGCGATCTCTTCAGCGTAGCACTTTAGAAGTTTATCTTCAATAAGTTGTTGACGTTGATAAAGAAACATTTCTTTATTGTCAATATCAAAAGCATCAGGCTTGCTTTGTGGTCCATGTTTGTAAGGAGACATTTCAAAAAATACAATAGGTAGATTGAGTAGGTCTTTACACGATGAGTGTCAGAGACTGTTTAACAGTTTCTCGTAGGTTGAGGACGTTTCATACGATCCGATTAGGGGCTATGACAAAACACTCCCACCCTTTTCGTATTATCAAAAACCACCGGTTCAAGTCTGGTGTCTTCAGACTAAAGTAGAAGTCATTGTATACACATCTAGCTATACAAAACATGGGTAACTTTTCCAACAAGGCGCAACATCCAAAGATCAATAAGAATCATAACCGACAGAAAATGTTTAGAATAGGTATAAGTTTTGGTCGAAATGATCTTAATCTGGAGGGACATTTGCAGATGGGATACAATAGTAGAACTATCAAAAACTATGAGCCTAATGAAAATGACAGGGAGACTAGTTGTGTTCAAAGTGAGAGAGAGACTACTAATATTCGAAGTGAAGGAGAAGTTAACAGTACTCAAAACACCGAAAACCAAGAATAAAACAGTTTATAATTTGAGATGTTCTTTCATTCTATGTGTGATAGTTGAGCATGGACGATTACTTGTCTAGTGTTTATTACAATGCACAACGGTCTGGGGGTTTTGGAGGGGTGAATCGTTTGTATGATGACGTAAAAAAGGAGGGGAAATTTAAAGTAAGTCGTAAACAAATCAAAGAATGGCTGATGTCACAGGATACGTACACTTTACATAAACCTGCACGAAAATTTTTTAAAAGAAACCGCGTGATCGTGGGTGGCATCGACCAGCAATGGCAAATGGATTTAGCGGACATGCAGTCCATGCAGAAGTTTAACGATGGCTATAGATATCTTCTAGTATGTATTGACGTCTTTTCAAAGTACGCCTGGGTAGTTCCCTTGAAAAATAAAACCGGTCTTTCTCTGGTTGAAGCTTTCAAAGTCATTTTGTCCTCTGGACGCAAGCCTGAGAAGATCATGACAGATCAAGGAACTGAGTTTTTCAACAAACATTTTCAAACACTTATGAAAGAGGAGGACATGGAATTGTACAACACGTATAATGAGACGAAGGCCTCTATCGTAGAACGTCTAATTCGTACTCTGAAGACAAAGATGTGGCGATACTTCACAGCGAATAAAACAATGAGATACATTGACATGTTGCCTGATTTAGTGTATTCTTACAATCATAGTGTTCATCGTAGTATTAAAGAAAAACCAGCAGATGTTACTGTTGAAAACGAAAAGAAAGTGTGGCACACTTTGTATGGTGATCATAGTGCAATAAGCAAGAAAAAGTATAAATTTAAGATTGGTGATCAAGTTAGAATTAGTAAAATAAAACGTAAATTTGAAAAAGGCTACTTGCCAAATTTCTCAAAAGAAATCTTTACCGTAAGCAAACAAGTGCCTCGTGATCCTCCCGTGTATAAGTTGAAAGATTATGATGGCGAAGAATTGAAAGGAACGTTTTACGATAAAGAGTTGCAAAAGGTTATCAAGCAAGATGACGTCTACGAAGTTGAAAAAGTTCTGAAGAAACGTGGTAGAGGCAACAATGTACAATATCTTGTAAAATGGCTAGGGTACCCGAACAAGTTTAATTCGTGGGTACCCGCTTCTCAAATAAATAAGATTTAAACCAGCGTCTGTGTTGTGTGTCTTTTATTCCTACTTTAGTAGTGACAATGAGTGGAACACATTTTTATCTTACGCTTCCTAGCAATGCATCCCTGGATGTCTTTCCCAATAACAAAACGACTAGTTATCGTGTAAAATTACCACAAACCATTGATTTGAATGGCGATTGGGAAGTTGGTTTGTATTCCATCTCTTACCCTAACTCGTGGTATACTTTAGCAAGGGGAGTCGGCAGTCATATTTATTACAAGGACAGAAGCGGATATTTTTTGACGACAGAAATTGATTATGGTTACTACGAAACCATGCAAGATCTTATCAAAGCCATCAATAAAGCATTGGCAAAAGATGTTAAGGACAACATTAAGTTAACGTATAATGCTCGTACCGGCAAAGTGACAGTTCAATTGAAAACTTCATACGAACTAGCCTTATATAAAAAAATGTCGATTATCTTGGGGTTTGGAGGAGACGTAAAAATACTCAAAAAGACGACCGAAAGTCCTTACGTGGCAGACTTGTTTAGGATGACGACCATCTACGTTTATTGTGATATTGTTCAACCACAGATCGTCGGAGATACGAGCGCCCAATTACTCCGAAGCATCCCCGTTGAGGGAAAGTCTGGTGATATCGTTACTAAAACTTTCTCAAACATACAATACGTACCTGTCCAAACCAAATCATTCGAAGACATGGAAATTCTTTTAAGGAACGACACAGGCGATCCTGTGCCATTTGAACACGGGAAGGTGGTGACAACACTGCACTTCAGACAGCATACTTATTTTACCTAAAGATGAATAATCCATACGTACGTTACTATCTTGATCAACAGCAAGGACGTGGAATGCCTGTTTTCAAAGGCAGTCCATGGCAGGTGGGTCATGGACAAATGGGCTATGGACTCGGTGGTCTGTTTCGTAGCGTTGCAAGAGCGGTCATGCCAATGGTAAAAAGTGGAGCAAAAGCTATTGGTAAAATCGCTTTGAATGCTGGAGCTAATGTGCTAGGAGACGTTGCTTCTGGAAGAAATCTAAAAGAAGCAATAAAAACCAGAGGGAGAGAAGCTGTAAACGTCGCAAAGGGAAAAGCCGCTAATCGACTTCAAACTTATGCTCAAACAGGAAGTGGGAAACGTGGTGCAAAACAGTCAGCAAAGAAAAGAGCTAAAAAGAGAAAGGCACCCGCGTCTTCTACCAGAAGCAAGCAGACCAAGAAGCGGAAAACAGCTCCTGAAAGCGAAGACATATTCGGATAAACATGTATCTCGTACATTCCAAATCGCAAGAATGCACAAAAAGTGAACTCGATCTGTTCTCAGTTCCTCCAACACAAGTCAGTTTGGAAAAAGGACATTGGATAGATCATCAACCTGTCTCCAGTGTATCAGACGGTGGTCCAATCACGTTCCTGTCTCCTGGAACTGAAGATTATGTCGATTTATCTAAAACGATTCTTGTAGTGAGAGCAAAAGTTACTAAAGCTGATGGTGCAAATCTTGGCGCAGACGAGAAGGTCGGAGTTGTGAACAATTTTCTGCATAGTCTGTTCAAACAAGTCGACGTGTTTCTGAAAGAAAAGCAAGTGACACAAGCCACTGGAACTTACGCGTACCGAGCATATCTGGAAACCCTCCCAATTTACAATGGCACTCCACTATAAGGACACTGGAGGGAAAATGGACGTTGCCGATCCTACTTTGGCAGACGCTAACGCCAACCATGGTCTCAAGGCACGGTATGAATTCAGCAAGACAAGTGGAACTATTGAAATGACTGGACCAATATTTAGCGACGTATTTTTCACCGAACGTCTCCTGCTAAGTTTTGTCGATCTGAAAGTTATTCTGAATCGCAGTAGCAAAGAGTTTTGTCTGATGGCCTCTGAGGACGATGTTGATTACAGAGTAAAGCTAATCGATGCCTATCTCAAGATACGCAAGGTTAAAGTTAGCCCAAGCATTTCCGTGGCTCATGAAATCGCATTGAAAAAAGGACCGGCTATCTATCCTATTCGTCGCGTGGAGTGTAAGAGTTTCATTGTTCCCGCAGGCAATCCCTCCCTGAGGAAAGATAACATATTTAATGGACTGGTACCGAAATCGTTTGTCTTTGGATTGGTCGGTAGTGCAGCGTTTAATGGCGCATACAAGAAGAATCCGTACAACTTTCAACATTTTAACGTGTCATCCATTGGAATAACCGTGAATGGAGAAGATATGCCATTTAAACCGATGCAGCTTTCCTTTGGTGCAAACCCAAGATTTGTTGAAGCATTCAGTACACTGTTTTCTGGTACGGGAAAAATGTATTACAACACAGGGAACGATATAACACGAGAAGAATTCCCAAACGGATATGCAGTTTACGCTTTCGATCTGACCCCCGATATGTGTGGATCCTCACCTCATTTTAATACTGTTCAAAGAGGAAATCTAGCAGTTGACATCAAGTTCTCTGTCGCACCGGCAGCAGCTGTGAGTCTCGTCTGTTACGGGGAATTTGAAAACCTGATTCAAATTGATGCTGAGAGAAACGTCATTTACGATTATTCTGGTTAGATGAACACCACGCAGATAACTCACGTATTGGAACAAGATCCTATAACAAGCAAAAAGTTTTGCGGCGTGTTTCCTAGTGATAAATTACCTCAAACGATCGACAAATATCCATGTGGATTTGTCGCAAACACCGATCCTAGCAGTAAACCTGGAACGCATTGGGTGGCCTTTTACTTTCCATCAGAAGAGAAAGGAGAATTCTTCGACAGTTATGGACAACCACCAGATTACTACAGGAACTCGTTTCGAGACTTTCTAGAGTCTCATGAATGGGAATTTAACACTCGTAAACTGCAAAGTGTTTGGTCAGATGTGTGTGGCCAATATTGCATATTTTACCTTAGCCATAGAGCACGAGGACAAAGCATGAATAAAATCGTACAGTTATTCAATAACGATACTATGTTAAATGACGCGAAAGTGTCTCAGTTTGTCAAAAATCATTTTAAAGTAATATCAAAGAAGTTAAATGCTAACCTTAACCAGTTTAGTAAAAAGATGATTGAAAAATAGTGTATTGTTGGTTTTAATAAATGTTGTAAAATTCAATATCGTTTGTGTTTTGTACCGCCCCCCACTAATAACAAAAGATCGGTCGTTGAAAAAAACTATTTATTTAATAACTCGCTTAAAATAACTACATGTTGTTTATTTAATAATTAAGCCAACGTCTTTGAGTTTGTTTCACTTTGCTTGTCTCTCCACGTCTTCTTGGAGGAGTTGGTAAATATTGGGACGGACTTGCACGCTGGGGGTCTTCCTCTCCTGACGAACTATCAGCTTGAGCTTGTCTCCATCTTTCCTCGTTCCTTACAAGATCTGTAGGCATATTAATTTTTGATAAAACACGAAAAAATTCCTTCGAGCCCTTAGGATTAAAATTTTTTCTTCCTCTCACGGCATCGCTAATCAGATCTGATATATTTGAACGTGGAATTTTCACACCGTCCAGGTTGACTTGTCCAGATTCGTCCCAAGAAATAACGTCAGGTCTCGCGTTTAGTCGGTTTAAAAGTGCAGCCGCCCTTGGACGCATCGTTTTTGGTATATGTTCTACAATAACCGTGTCAGATAACTGCGCTCTTTCTTTGTGTGTAGGCTCTTTTTCGGCATTAGGTGCTATCCGAACCGTTGGTATTTGATTGTCCTTTTGACGCCTTAAGTTTAGGTAATGTTCCATGTTCGCATAGTATAGCTTTTGCTTTTCAGCATCATCCATATCCGTACGTTGAAGGATACTTGACATCTCCGTATCTTTATGCATCATGTTGGCCATAATCGGTGAAGTCTCAAGTTTTTGTCTTTGCTCGTATCTATTCATAACTTCTTCGGGAACCAGGATCATGCGTTTTGCATGTTTCATTTTGTCAGCAAACTACTGAGCACTCTTAGCACGGGCGGGAGTAAGGCAGATAGTAGGTTCCCTCCTTTCTGATTAAGGTGTTGCTTTTTCTGTTTTCGTGACAATTTCTTATTTGCCAAGGTACGGAGATGTGTCTTGTAGCGCACCAAACGTCGCTTTTGATGAGGTGTTAGTGGGATAACGCCTTTTAGTACATTGAACGAACACTCGCAGATAGACGTTATCAAATCCGCTGGCCCATGCTCAATAAGCAGCTTTCGTACTTTTGGTCGACATGTAGCCAAAATTTGGAGATATGGAAGGTTATCCTTCATTCGCTTAGACATAGTGTAAATGATAACTTGAAGCGGTGTCACAGTCTTTAAGTACGTTTTACATACACGATTTGTCTCTCCTCAGGTAAAATGTTTGTTCTCAAGCGCATGTTCTCAGGTGTAAGTTGATGACAATCGATTAAGAGGTAACCGTAAGGCTTACTTGTCGCATCTCGAAATGAGTCAAGCAAGTAATTAACATGATGTGGAAACATTTGTTTGGCTAGTGTAGAAATACCAAGTGAATCTCTTGGGATTCTAAACACTATCATATAATGCGAATTCAGACTGATAGTGCGTGATAGTTTACCAGGCGGAAATACATTTTGTGTTAGGAAAAAAACTGAGATCCCACGATGATGCGAGCCACGGGTAAAAAGGTCTGAGACGCGTGCATCATTTGAACACTGAGACATCAAATCATCCAAAATTACTAGCGAGTTATCGTGTCCATCCACCAGAGCATACAAGTCATCGGGAAAACCCTCCACGAACTCGATGTTTGGTAGTCTCTGGGACAGGGCATCAAATTCTTTTTGATGTTCCCCGTAACAGTACAATATCTTTGTTGGAATAGGATGAAATTGCTGCTCCAGATTATCCAGTATGGAACGAACAAGGTGTGATTTCCCGCTTTGAGATTGACCACAAATGTAATAGTTCGCAGGAGTTCGAAATCTCACATCCATCATATGTAAAGGTGAAATAACTTGTGAGCGAGGTAGCTTATGTCACCTCACTTTATAGATTAGCGATTTAGTCCTAACAAACATTTTACTAGCAAGAAAACTCTACAAATAGCGCTTTCCTTAATCTTAAACTCGGAAAAATCCAGGTTATTAAAGGCCACAGCAACTAAACGAACAGCTTCGCGTATAACCTCCTCAGGACATCGATCTCTCAACATATATATCGTGGTTAAAAAGGCTATACCCCGACCAAAGTTATTAACGTTTATCTCGTAAAATAGCATTGATAAATTGCGCGGTGTTGGAGTAATATTTATATTCTGAAACATAGGCGCGTGCCGCTCGAGGATGCTTTTAATGTAGAATGATAGTGTTTTCATATCAATGTCCACATTGTTTTTTCGAAGTTCATCTAAAATCACGTCCATCATGTTCTCTTAACGCTATACTGGCAACAAATAAAACTAAATGATATTGTGCACACATTTTATTAAGTATAATAAACAAGATTACAATGGTTTACACATACATATTGATAACTCTAAATATTGTTCATGTTCCCAAAAATATCTGTTAATTCGTTCACAGAGGTTTTTGACCTCAAATACTCTTGACCGGCAGCTATAGCTTTCTCAAATTGGTAACTGTCATCTCCAGAACAAAAATAATTGCAACTAGGGTTTTGTCCACAAAACCAAAAGGTTCCCTTGGCAGTCGTTGAATAAGCGGCTGGTTTTCCGTGTAAGCACTCCATCGTACAGTTTTGCTGGCGTAAACTGAAGTAATGAAAATTGGCGCACGATCTCGCCCTTATATGTTGTTAAAGTATGAACACTTCCGGTGACGTCAATAGTCTTGCCCAAACTTGTTCAAATATATTAAATAGTTATTTCAAAGTCTGTCCTCTCTCCAGTATGAAAGATAATTCAAAATTGACTCGAATTCACTATCCATAGTGTTTTCACGAAGATCCATCAGCGAATAGACAAACGTGGAATCAGGACTTTTCTCTAGACTTTCGAAGTGGTCACGAACATCTTTATGGTACTGTAACTTCATCACTCTAATAGCCTCAACGAACTCTCTCCAAACCATACGTTTATTTATTACTCGATCTATGGCCTCCAAGCCATACGATTGCCATCTCTCCTGTTCAGATAACATAAGACAGTCATGCTGGCGTTGACTTGGGTGATCGTACTCACAACCACAGCATCTTTCCTTACTTAGCTTACAAACTTCGCAAGCAACAGCCTCTGCATATATAGCCTCTAACAAACTAAAAAGCCTTTTATAATCAAAGGACGAAACTTCGTCTGCATGAACACTGTTAGCCCAGTTCGACTGCTCGAAATTTTGTGAGAAACTCATTTCAAACTTAGTTAGTAATGATCACTGAATAAAAGCGTTTTTTATAGGCATGTCATTACGTCATCTTGATTAAAACCGGATACACGTAGTTGAACGTGCATACTTAATAATTCATGTGGGCAGGTAATTAATTCATGAACGTACATCATTAATTCCGAATGTGGACGGGTAATTAATTCATGAACGTACATCATTAATTCCAAATGTGGGCGGGTAATTAATTCATGAACGTACATCATTAATTCCGAATGTGGGCGGGTATTTCCGGTCATTACGTCATTGGCGGTATGACGTCATTGTCGGCATCCCTTTGGACGGTGAATGGGGGGGGTTACCTACTAGTGCGCCCTACTTTAGTATTTTACTCTGTTTAATGCCAGACGATTTTACTTGTCAGTGGCAGAGTACTGCCAGTTAATGGGTTATAATATACATAGGGATTTTGTAGGTGGAAATTTTTAACCAAAACTGCAATATTCTGTATCCTACATTTGACAAAAATGTACATTGATATCCTTGATAGGTGCGTTATACTAGGGTAATGCCACTGTGTGGTTATAATGAAGTAGTCAATTGAATCCCCACCCCCTGGGCATATGCAGGGTTTTAACAGGATTTTGCGGGGCAAGGGAAATATAGATTTTAACACACTTGCCATCATGCTATCCAGGGGTTTTAACAGAGACACAAAGGCCGGGATAAAATGTCAAGGATTTAACTCTCATAGAGCCTTTGCTTTAATAACTTTGACAGTTCCCTGTAACAGCACGTTTTTAATCCAAAATGACTGATCGGACGACGATGGAAAGCTAGCCTGCAGAAAGCTAGATGTGCAAGTCCGGCAATTTAACAAATGCAAGGATCCCTGGAGAAACCAACCAACCAGGGTAATCATGAATTTTCTATACACACATGATGTGACACATCCCTTGAAGAATTCTTTGCGAAGACAAAACCAACAAAGGCAAGCCCTGAAATGTGAAATGACTGAAATCCTCCCTTTGAAACACAGAAATAGTTTGATCCTTTTAGATAAACAATCCATCCATTTTGGGGCATATTTTCTTTACTTCTTGCATGGATGATCCAAGACAATATGAATACACCAAACAGGCAAATACCAAAATCACGAGGTGAAATTGTCAAAATTCGATGTGAAATCTCTTTCCGATTAACCCATTCCACACATGGACTTGATAGTAACAAAAAATATTACTATCGGTAAATTTTAAGACAATTTACAATATTTTAGCCCATGTTTCAAACGCGTATTTGCGTACTTTTCACGCCTTCACACGCCGCCATTTTGAATGTTTTCAGGGGGTGACTGCCTCTCTTGACGGCACTTGCTAAGAACATGGCGGCTCCCCAAAAACGCCTTACGCATTTTTAATCAGCAGTCATACTTCTGTACGTCATTATTCTGTGCCCATACGCATATACTCTACGAACGCCGCAGAACAAACAATACCTGTAGTATAGTATATAATGCCTAAACGCAATCCAGAGACGCTGGATACTGCAGCAGAGGACACTGGACGCTGGACACTGCTCCACAACATTCTCACCACGGTAAATCACCAAGTCCTTGGTGTTAGTGCCATCGTAGCAGCAAACGAGCTTATAACTATAGCCACATGCTACTGTACGTGGGATTGATACTTGCTAGTGTAGGACTTGTCGTCGTTATGTGTACATCCGCTTAGCTTCTCGGTCACCGACTCGAAATCTGCGTATATGACAAATGGCAATGCCTTTTGTTTGCGATAGTTCTTAAACGTTACTACAGAACAAGCTTTTGGCATTTGAATACTTTGGACTCCGTTTATTTCAAGGCATACCTCACTATGTTTTGATAGCACAATCTCATTCGAAAAGCATTGTAAACAACTTAGACAGAAGTACTTCTTGCACTTATGCCTTGTTTGGCAGTACATTGGACGATTAAAGTCACTAATGCAGACATAGTGACACTTCTCTTCCACTGATAGCAATAAATTTAGAACTTTACTATATCTCTGTTTAGATATATATATCGGATAAATAGCCTACAACTCTCAATTCCAAAGACGTTGATGTTGACATCATTCTGTGTCTCAATTTTATTGTAATCTTTCAATGAGACTGGAAATGTAATCCCAGTGTAGTCAAGCTTTTGAACTAGCTTTCTATCACGTTTCGTAACTCTAGTCTTATGCTGCACGTCTGGATTTAAGACTTGTCTTATATGACACCATCTAAAACACTCTTGATCCTCGTTCCTAATATTGACAAGTCCCTTATTTGGTAGGACCTTTTCGTAAGTTAATTCCGCAGATTTACGGGTATTGAAACCAGAGAAGACTTCCATTTTGCACTTTTTGTCAAAATTAGGAAAGGACGTTTATTTTATGAGCAAGTCTCTATGTCCAAAACAAGATAAATGAAAATTATTATTTTCCGTTTATAAATTAGGCTTTGCTTTGCTTTTTACATAGCTTGCAGTATAGCTTGTGAATTTGAAAATGTGTAGATCATTCTGTGTGGTCAATACAACATTGATTGATCTTTAGTATTTTAGTATTGATTCAAATATGTTATAAAAGAAAATAAACATGTAGAAAAATAAACAAAACATTAAATCATTAAATCAAAATTTTGAATGTTAAGCAAGTGCGAAATATAAAATACTCCTGAAAAGCAGTAGTTTTTTGAAAATTTACCCACGAAAAATTTATAGTAAGGTTAATTGATAATAAATTAAAAATTAAAAACAAAATAAGATTTTATAGTACAAAATAAAATATAAAAAATATGTTAGTTGCGTGTTACCATGGTTACATTCGTGGACTCGTCGACTCAGTAACTTTTCATGTTACAATAACTAACTTTGGGAGTAAATTGGTTCAATAACTAATAGTTCAAATGCGCATTTCTATGCATGTATTTCTATTACTCTTTCCTAAGTGTCTGCTCACTTGTCATATCTGTGATACTCCTTTAAGTGTAATATCATGCTTTATGCATCGTGCTTGATGACCGTAAAATAAAACAGAACCGATACAGGTGTATGAAATTTAACAAATTCTGGCGTAGAGACCCCAGAACGCTTCAGCTGAGATACAAGCGTTGGGGACCATATTAACAACACACACGGCGCGCGAAATATGAAACCAATTTTAACCAGTACTTGTTAGTTGCCAGTACGTGTTATTTGTTGAGAGAGACAACTTTAACAGTGTAAACAAAAAATAGGTACTCGAATGTAAAATTGTTCATAAACGCTAGAGTGAATTTCGCCTGTGTAAACAATATTAGAACATACTCAAGCTATACTGTGAAAAGAGCAATTTAAAACATTGTAAACATCTCTTATCGTTACACTAATACAATTATTTATTATGTTAGAGTAATTTCTGCGTAAAATCCCTAGTCTTCATCCAATCATATCACCCTATTTGCAATGCGTGAGGCATATCTTGAGTCATCACCGTCATCAAATAAATTGACATAATAATAATAACTTACGCCGTGAATGATGCTTGAGTCATACCATGAGTCATTGGTGAGTCACGCTAAAGGTATCTCGACCAATCAGCGCGCGACGGTATCCCTTTGTTTCCGTATATTGCGGAGGGAAGGGTTATCTACTACCGTATGCCTATGTCAGTCTTGACTGTGAAGCAACCAGGAAAAGGCGGACTAAAATAAGTTGTCGCGGCACCTGCATCGCTCAATATCGTCAATGCATTATGGATTAAAATAATCAAGTTGTTTTACATAAATGTGATATATATATATTTCTGAATTTATAATTACAAAATGATTAATTATCAAGAGTGTAATCTTATCCATAGGCATAAATAACGCAGTGTATCAAAACCAGCTCTGGACGGATAAAAAGCTTGACTTATAAAAGAAGCATTTATTGTAAATTATCAAGTTGTATTTGTGAATAATGTGATTATTATTGTGTGTATTCAAACCTCTTGCAGTAAAAACTGAATTACAGGTAAGAACTAACATAACAATACTTATATATTAGGTAATATATAGCCTAGGTACAAATCTAAAATCTAATAAAATAAAATTACCTTCTATATACGGTAAACGTTGAAAATGTAACTACAGTACATATTGTATAGTATATTAATTATATCACTGCATCTAACTGTCAAGTCATACAAGCGCAACACTTGAATATTCAGTCCCTGTCCGCATACTACACAGTCGCAAAGTTCCCAAATCTATCAGTTCGTGTCATGATTGCTCTTTCCATTCTCGCGGATCTGAGAAAGAGTGTATATTTAGTAGTAACGAGTCGGGTGTAAATTAGGGCTTACAACGGATTGCCTGGTTTAATCGTTGCAACAAATCTCTTACACGCTGCATCTCTGCCCAAGTCCATATGAAGGCGTCTTCATATGAATGAAAAGGATAGATAATTGCCAATGCACGCTCCTGAAGTCTTTCAAGTCGGTACAAAAGGTTTGAGGGATGTCTGCAAAAACTACAGAGGAGTACTCAATCATCGATCTTATAATTCCACAGTATACAGTCACAATATAAGCGGAGGAAGCGCCACACTTTTTCAATTTCCTCAAAGCATTTAAGCTTCTATTGGCTTTGTTAATCACGTAGAAACAGTGTATGGACCATGTTAAGTCATCAGATATGTAAACTCCAAGTAGCTTGAATGACGAAACAGTTTCCACACACGTGCCGTCAATAGCAATAGGTTTCTATTTAACAATTAGATTATGAGCTCAAGATTTCTATGAGGTGATAGTTGATGAGGGCGAAGCCCGAATGAACTATGATCTCATAGAAATCGAGAGCGAATAATCTAATTGTTTTAGTAGAAACCAGCAAGAAAACAATATTTTAAAACCTTTTTTATAATTTATTGAAATAAATTCGTTAAAAATTGCGCGGAGGAGATGGCTGTTTCGCCACTCGCTATCTATCGACAATAGACAATTTGCATTACAGACTAAATTTTGTTCTAGGCAAGGAGAAGGGAATGCATCACAACAACTACAAAGAACATACTAAAATTAGTAAAATTGCATTAGTAAAATACCATTTTCGGCCCAAATGTGGTAGGAATTTCCGCACGTAATACAAAAGTATACAACATTTGCAAACTTTGCAAGGCTATATTTTCCGCATTTTACAACATTTCGCAGCCAAACTTTGCAATTTTACTAATTTTAGTATGTTCTTTCCGGCAATATACTTTTTTTTGCCTAGATCAAAAATTAGTCTATAATGCAAATTGTCTATTAGATAGCGAGTAGCGTAGCCAATCAAATTACAGCATTTGCAATAGTATACTAGTATGATTCTACTAACACTATTATTGTACTCAAGAACGTCCATAGTCATGCCTTTACATTTTTCGGGATTTAAATTCAAACTTTGATCCAACTCCACCCTCTTTATGGTTGCTTCACAGTCAAGGTTGATTCCTACTATTGAGAGGGACATTAGTTAAGAACTTTGATATTGAAAGCGGGCGCCACGGATTATTATCAAATTTGACACATTTATATTGATGTAAATTATGCATGTTTTTTTCGTCCGAGTCCGAGCTTTTTTCGAGTACGGGTCCGGTTCCAAGTCCGGTTATCGAAGTACGCCGTCACAAACCACGCTGACCAATATTCGCTTCCATACCTTACTTTACTTTAAATGAGCATGAATGCGAGTGTTGTTGAATAAAATATTGTCTTTATTCTGTGGCTGTGCTGTTCAATAGAACTGCGAAGTTTCGAGAACTCGGTAGCAAAATATGGATCCAGCGATTTCAAATCCACAGAATCGTGAAAAAGGTGGAGAAACATTGGTAGAAGGTATATGATGTACAAGAAATTTTTGTTGAATCCTTTAACCTTTGTCTACGGGATATAAGCCAGTTACAGATGAGCAAGTTTTCTATGATAAGTTTTAATATGGCAAGTTTTTTTTTCCAATTGCACGTGTGTACGTCCAAATAGGTTTTTGGTGTTCTGACCGCCACGATAGAACGATAGAATGCTGACTAACCGGATCAAAATGTTCAAATAAGTTTGACAAGTTTTCTGTGTTGACCCATAAAGACGAGCTAAATTTTTCTATGACAAGTACACTTGTTCAAAAGCCAGCATATTAGCTTACTTGAGTGTACATGCCGTTGAAAAACTTGGCAAAGTTGCGTATACTATTCAGACGTGCAAGTAAACTTGTCGTATGAAAATTAAAACTTGTCATAGAAAATGTGCTCGTCTGTAACCGGCTATATTGTTCGCGGGAAGATTATATATTAGGGATGTTGACTCTAAATTGCTGCTTTTGATTCATTCCGTGATTAGTATACTGTATATAATAAACAATTATTCGACGAGGCTTACGCATGATCTGAATAATTCTTGATATCATGCGTAAGTCGAATGCAATAATTGTTTTATTATACATTAAAAAGACAAAAACCAGACAAGTAAGCCAAGACTTGCTGCCAGAAAAACTATTATTGGACGCTGACGACGTCAGCACCGTAAATAATTCGAGAACTACCTGCAGATATGGAAAATTATCCGGGGCTTTCTGACCAATCAGGTACGAGAATAATGTTTGAATGTATAATAATCAATATGATACCTAGTTCCAATAACTACTGAGCTACTGTCAGTGCTGTAAAGCCCGAGGGGCAAATCACTCCAAAAGACTGTACAATAATTTTGCCTTTTCGAAAGTAAGGGAATTTTATCCTTGGACATTTTGGGAGTTTGTCAGACTTTTCCGGACTTCCTATATGAAATTGAACATACTTACAACTTATTATTTTCAGTGTTCTGGTGGACCTTGCAATGAAACGCAAATGTGTTTTTCCTAAATATGTTAATAAAAAATGCAAGAAATTTTTCTTGGAAAAAATGCAAGAGACTTTTGGAGTGATATCCCCCTCGGTCAATCTGTAGAGTAAATAAACACTCTTGTCGTAACCTCAAATACAATTATTTAAACGAATGAGATATTTCATGCGACATCATATTAAGTTTTGTGTTTCCTAGAGTGTTTCAATCATAATTATATAGTTTTACCAATATGCGGCGGGGTCAATTATATTTCTTCAGTAATACTGTGTTTTCTCAGCATATTTGCTGCAGGGGGCTGAACGACTCCCCCAGGGGAAAAATCCCTGTTAACTTGGGGGGCTGAATCCCCGTATATTGTTGCAGATTGCATAATCTTAACTTGGAAAGTTCTTTGAAATTGTAGAGTTGAAATTATTTCAGTAATCTCTACTTGATCACTTTGATGAATGATCGTACCATTCAATAATTTAAGTGACTCCATCTTCGCTAATTCTGTTGTTAGCCTTCACAACGTAGAGCGTGATTTAAAAGATCGGAATCTTTCATTTCAAATTAGATCCTTCCTATATTTAATAATTTTGGAAGTTTATCATGTGTCACGTCCACGGTTTGTCACGCCCACGGTTTCTCACCCTGCCACACGCCTTTTCTCCCCCTCCCCCTCCCTCTTGCCCCCCCCGTTCCAGGACTACACTACTGGTTGCTGTGGTTTGTGTCTGAACTACTTGTGCTCGCGTTTCATCGCCAAATCTCATCAACTCTCACGCACTCTCATCAACTTGGAGCTGGTTCAAATTTTGATGAGGGTTTTCCGTCGTTTGACCGGTACGCGCGGTAATATCCAGTGAATTCTCGTGCAACTCTTCTTCTCGTTTGTCCAGGGCATGAGAGTTGATCGAACATTGATGCAAAATCGTGCTTGCCAACTCTTATCCTCGTTTGACCTGGGCTTAAAAGCATATCCACGTTACGAGGCGAGACCCATCGTGGGCCTTATCTTAAAACATCGAGGTATTTTGTTGTTCAAGTAGTTCAAACACAGACCACGACAGCTTATTATTGAATACTACCTACACTGAACTCCCACTGTTTCGCCTCTCCGAAATAATTCGGTTCAAATCTGTTCGTATAGAGTCAACAATAGACACAACAATATTTTCCTAATTTGTCCTATATAGGTAACATGGACGACCCCATTGGCACACTTCTTGCAATGAAAAGTTTAGATATCAATAATCCTCGCTTAAAGTCTAGAAAGTATATGGTAATAAATCCATTGATAAGGTATGTTTTTATCCATCGTCTGGTTTTCATATTAAAAGGAACCTCATTTTGACGGCTATAATGCATATTTAATGGCACGACTATCCACTTGAGACGGTCAAGGAAAAGATAGTTCGTCGGATAATTCGTCTGTGTATTAATACTGCAACCAGTCCTGTACATCGCATTATTCTGGCTAGTTCGTCATGTACTCTTGTATACACACGTAAAAATCTGACATTTTGTCAACAAGATGTTTTCGCAACAGACTTGTAGCAAGATTGTCATGTGAACAAGTTGCAACAATGTTGTCATTTTATCAAGTTGCTACAAGGTTATCATTCACAACTTGTTAACAAGTTATTGAATTGAAGGTAATAAAAATTGTTGGAAAAACTTATAACAAGTCTGTTGAATTGAGTCAACAATATTGTAGCAAGTTGCCAACAAGCTGGGAACAAGCAGTGTGAACACATCGTGATAACAAGTTGAACAGCATTGGTGCAATTCCGCTACAAGTTTGTTACAACTTGTGCATTTGTACGTGTGTACTCTTGGATGACGCTTAGCCTCAGGTACAAGTCAGGCCAATCATTTCTTTTCTTAAGGCCTGTTCACACGATCTGATTTGTCCGACCCGATTGTCCTCTTGTCGTATGTGATTTACTGGATTTGCTCACAAGATTTAGGCCATTGGTTCATACCTGGTGAAAAGTGTTGTTACAATTTTGCTGTATTGTGTGAAATCACATACGCCAGGAGGAGAATAAGATGCAACAAATCAGATCTTGTCAACAGGCCTTTTGACAAACTATCAGGAAAATATCATGCACGATTTGTTCCCAGAACCATTGCCAGTAGAGATCGCAATATTCTAGCTAGTTCGTCTTGTGTTTACCCTTAAGGCCGGTATACACGACAACCGTTTTCGGCACGGCAACCCTAAAAGTCGGCACCGGTGCCCAGAACTTTGAGCACGACACTCTGACTTTTGTCGTATAAACGCGACAAAAATCGGTACCAGTGCCCAAACAAATTGAAGCTCCCAGGCTTCCTGACGAGGTAGCCTCGGCCCGTCTAGCGAGCGGCACCGTGCGCGTGCCCAACTAACATGGCGTCTTGCGAATAAGTAGCGAAAACGAAGAAAAACAGAAAGAACAAATTAATTTGAATGATAAAAAAACCCATCTAAAATTCAAACGTATCCCAAGTCAACCTGGGTGTTAGCTCTGCTGTGCGTCTAAATCTACGGATTCGTGGCCAATGAATCCGATGATGAATCGGTATACTATTAATACTTGTTCTTTTCAATCTAAAGAAGAGTATAGTATTCCTGTCGGCCATCTTAGTCAATGAAAATTGACTCAAAGCATTTCAAAAGGCAACAAAACACACCGTAATCACTAGAATGTGGGAGTGCCTTTGTCCAACGGGCACGGTGCCCATTTAATAAGTATCCTTTGTCAAAATTTTCTTGTAAACGGTTGCAAACCTTTCAGCCAACGAATTATATTTGAACTATTACTCCTAACATATAAAGCTTTACATGGCTTGACACCTGGATATATTAGAGACATGCTAGAGATCTATAAGCCCACTAGAGAATTACGATAATCTACACGTCTGCTCTTAAGAACTCCGCCTGCAAGGTTAGTCCGCTATGGATAACGTTCTTTTCAATATGTTGCACCCAAGTTGTGGAATTCATTGCCCGAGGATATTCGTCGTTGTGAATCTGTAACCAGTTTCAAGACGAACATAAAAACTAATCTTTTTAATCAGGCCTACAATTTAGTTTAGTTTCTTATCAACTTTCCTTAAACTTTTTATGATTTTTAGAACACTTGAATTTTTACCTTTGACATTATTTAGCTATATATTTTTAAGCTATTGCGTCTTCTCACTCTAAATTGTAAAGCGCCATTGGGCTATACGGAAACGGCGCTATAAAATTTTTTGTATTATTATTATCATAGCGAGCTGAACGTTTGGAACGTTTAGTGGTGCAGTGCACAAAACGCTAGTCGTGTAAATTGGCATTTAGATGGGAGATCCGTCAGATGGATAATCCATCTCGAGTTAATCCTCCCTCATCGCAGCTGAATGCTTAATTGCAAGAGACAGTTCGAACCTGATCGTGTCGAAGGCATACTAGGGCGCCTTTCGTTGCCACCATACGACTCATGTCGTATCGCGGAGCACAGCTAAAATGAACTAGTTAGTTTTTGTGAGAGAGGAAACCGGAGGACCCGGAGAAAAACTATCGAAGCAAAAGGGAGAAGCAACAAGAACTCCACTTACATGAGTTTTCAACCCTTGCTTCGCAATATGTTGAGGCAATCCCTTATTTTCTTTAATCTACGTACCCTAGGGCTGTCCGACGTGGTATTCATATGACAGAGAAATTTCTCAGCGAACATAAGAACATTGACGAGCTAAAAATTACAGACACCGACATAAATGGAAGGAATATTTTTCATCTCAGTGTTCAAAGAGAAGAATTGCTTGAATTTGTGCTGGATAAATTTGGAAAGGTTTGATTTTGGACTACGAGATCGGACGAATTCGGGACCGTACGCAAATTCGCCCGGTTCCATTTGTTCACACGGGAATTCGTATGGTTAGCTCTGCTCGAATTCGTCCTATTTCGTGCGTCCCGTGTGATCTGGAAATTCAAGGTGTTACACGAGGCAATTTTTGCTGCAACTTGCAACGCAATTTCCGTCACAGAGCGAGCGATGTTAGGTAAAAAATATTCACAGAGAAACTCTAGGCATGAATCTCGTTTTACGGTGCCGATATTTTTCTTGCTGAAAATATGCCTAGAAGACAAGAAAGAAATGAATGAGAATCCCATAATGATAATATCGGTGGAGTGAAACGCGGACAATGTTCGCTGTTTTACTGTGTGTACATTTCTACATAACATGGCTCTGTGCAGAAATTGCATTGCAAGTTGCAGCAAAAATTGCCACGTGTAACACAGCTTAAAAGTAAATCATTCTAGCGTAATTTTGATATAAGAACTTTTTCTGTAGCATGATCAGCTCATCCAGGCACTCCATACTGAAAATATGAATGGACATACTCCGGCTCATATTGCTGTCTTGCATAACGAAAGAAAGGTAACGTCTCTTAAAACGTAGTTCGTTGCCATGACGCCTATACGAAACGTTCTCAAACCACAAACGAACTAACGTATTTCGTGAGGAAGCAGTTCAAAAGATATCTTCTGACATTGTCATGAATGCTAATGCACATGGCTTTATAAGAAAGAATGTTTCCCAGTTTGCCAAACTTTGAGGTTCCTGGTTTGCCGTTTGCCCAGAGCTATATCCCACTTCCCTGTTTATTTTCTCCAAGTTTTTTTTCTTTCAGAGTTTGCGTATGTTAGCTGGAGTAGACAAAAACGTCTACACAATTCGAAGTACAAAGACAGGACAAACATTGATCCATTGTGCGGTAGAATCGTCTAATCCTTATATGATACAAAATATCTTGAAAACGAGACCAGACGCTTTATATGACAAGGATATGGACGGTAAACTTCCACAGCATTACGCCGCCGCGTTAGAGGAGTACTTTTTGTTGGAACTTCTTCTATCGCAAGGAGCTGATATCTTGGAAACGTAAGTAGATATGATACAGGGTTTCATTCAGTAGGGCAGTGCAACACTAACACCGTAGGTTTCTTGGGTACTATAGTTTTTATCTGTTGTAACACAGGACGAATATCGAATGATCCTTACTGGACCTCTAGACAGAACATTTAGAACTGATAGAGCTATCCAGTATAAACAAAGTTAGTTTAGTTTAGGTTTTCTTCTGTAGTAACACTGGAGCTATAAGTGAAACAACCTGTAGCGTTTAGGGACACTTTACCAGAAATAGGAAAAATTGCCGATTCGGATAAAAGCAAAACTTTATTCAAATCCTAGAAAAGATTACATATGATATGAATGAAAAGTGTGTAAATAAAAATAGAAACTTGATTATATATAATTATAACTTACAAGTTGCCCAAATTCCTAAGTTTAACACGCAAATATCTGTCCGTAAATCCATAAAAATTACATTGTTTTACACTTTTTTCCGAGCACATTTTTTAACAACAATAACAAAATAACATCGTTCAAAAGCTGATTAGTTCCCAGTCTAATTAACATAAGCAACGTTTCAATGAGGGATCATTTTTACTGGGCATCTAGAAAAAGAGTTTAGAAGTGATAAAAATATTCCGTATAAAAAAGTTAGGGAGCGTTCATTATTTATGGGGCAGTAGGAATTGAGTGTTTTTGAGGAGGTGTTCAAAAACGGTCAATGAAGGAGAGGTTATGTTAATTCCTGACCTGAAGTAGGTGTGGTTATGAGAAAAACAGTTTTGATATCTAATAACCGAACTATATACACCCTTCCGGAAGATACTTTGCCTTGGGCTCTTGGTTGTAGAACCTCATTTTCGTGATTGAGACATTGGCTTTAGAGCCCTTTACCTTGTCATTGGCAAAACAATTAGAAAATCATACGGTATGAAAGACTCCTATTTTTAGCATTGGATTAATATTCTCCAGTGCAATGTCTAAACATGAGAAGTCTTTTCATCAGTTGAACTTTCAGTAATGTACATCGTTTTTTAAAGTGAACATCTATTTTGATATAATGTTATATTTATTATATGAAAAAGGTGGTTTTATACCTAGATTTTTGGTGTTTTGTAGATGGAAATTTTCGAGCGAAACTTATATTCACATACCACTGAGCTATAGAATGAAGCTGCCAGGGGTGTTATGACAGTGAGCGGTATAAGGGTAATATTCGAGATTTGGGGGACTCTCGTCCGATAGAACTGAATGTTGAAAGATTTTTGCAGCTGGAAATTTTGGAGAAAAGATTATATACATATTGTTTTGGTCAAAGCGCTAGACGAGAATCACAGGGCCCTAGGTTCGATTCCTGCCACAGGCCTAGAACTTTGCATTATTCGCAATTGCTTCTGGTTAGGCCTAAGGTATGTAAATACTCTTTTCTTTAAAATTTCCAGCTGCAAAACACCTTCAACATTTCGTAGTATTGAGCGAGATGCCCAAAAATCTAGACTACTACCCATATACCTAACACTGACACCACTCTAGTATATATACATTAAATTGTGCTTAGGTCTTGGCAACTTGACTCTGTAGCTCAGTTGTCAAAGCGTTGCACCGGAATCGCAGGGCCGCAGGTTTGATTCCTGCCAGAGGGCCTATATTATGGTCGCATTTTTCGCAACTTGTCCTGGTTAGGTCTAAAATATGTATAGTGTTTCCCATCTACAACACACCTTCAACATTCATGTATTAAACTTACAATCTCCTTGAAGAGGGGTTGCAGGGCGGCCCAGAAAGGGGTGCAAAGGGGGGCAAGGGGGGGAATTTTCCCCTGCACCACGACTAAAGGGGGATCCCAAATTGAAATGAAGTGAAATTTGGATATTTGTTACTGTAAAAAGTCTCTCAGAATGCAGAAATTTGCCATTCCTGAGATCCTAGATTTCAAAAATTTCAGGGAGAGGTTCCCCCCGGACCATCCTAAAGTACTGAATGCAGATTGATAATGTCATTCAGTATGTAAAGCCTAGAGAACGTAATCAAGAAGCTAAAAAGTATGGAAATCAGTTTTCTAAACAAGCACATGACGCCAAAAATATTTCGAAAAGGAAACTAGAAAGGGCACCAAAGTTGTTTATGCCACGGGCCTCCAAATACCTCTGCGCGGCCCTGAGGGGTTGTAATTTTTCATCAACATCTGAAGGAGGAGTTACGAAGGTCAACAATTGCTCAAGAGAGGGGTTAATGGAACTTTCGAGTTAGTGCGTAACAAAACATCCAATCCCACCATACAATCAATAATGACTGCTCCCTTAGTTTAGTGAAATTTATTCGTCTATAATTTTATAGCCTATGGTAGTCAAATCAACCGATTGAAAACAACTATAAATGATAGAAAAATATAACGAGAAAATAGACTAAAGTGGATAATTCATTTCTTTATAGTGACAAAAATAATTCCACACCACTTCACATCGCGGCAGAAGCTGGCTCTATATCCAATGTCAAACTTCTAGTATTAGATGACGAAGACCTCTTAAGAGCAGAAGATAATTTCGGAAGAACAGCTCTACACATCGTCTGCAAGAATGGCTATAGAAATATTGTCGCATTTCTTCTTGAGAATGGCGCTGAACCGCTAGTGAAGGATGAAGATGGTCTGAATTGTTTGGAAATTGCTGTGGCGAACAAACAAGACGATGTAGTTGAAGAGTTGTTCCTTAGCGACCATTGGAAAGAAGTAAGTACGATATAGACAATTATCGTCCTCGTCATCCTCATCATCATCATCGTCATCGTCATCGTCATCGTCATGATCATGATCATAATCATAATCATCATCATCGTCGTCATCATCATCATCATTACCATCACCTTCACCTTCACCGTCACCATCGTCATCGTTATCGTCGTCGTCGTCGCAGACACTCCAAGACTATGTTTTTCAAGTAAGTGAGATCAGAATCGATCGACCGTCTCCCCCTCCTACTTCGTCACCCTCACAAATTGTACACCAGAAAGAAGAAAAATTGCATTGCCTTTGCACTTAAAAAACAAAATATCAACTAATGAGTAATACAGTAGAACTGTCTTAGTAAGTTTGATCAAGCATGCAAGAGCTACTCTTTATGCGCGTTGTTAAATTGCCATGTCACCTTTTTCTAGTTCTTGATTACTTCGTCTGAGGGCTGGTATTGAAAACCGGGTGTTGTGGAATTCATCTTATAATAGCTCTAAGTGTTCTGTTTATGTCTAAGTTCCCTCTGAAGCATGCCTTGATCTTTTTGATAAGACTAAATACACTTTCCTCTTCAGCATTACTGTCGGCTAATTTACTGACGTTCTTGCACCTAGGGTAGTCGTTAAGTTTCAGTTTTCCTAAATATTCCCATATTATATCCATTCGTAGGCAGCATTTCGTTCATCATCAAGTTGCACAGTTTCTGTCTGTTTAACATCATCAGGCACGTCAGTTTCATTCAGCAATTGATAATAATCAACAAACTGGTCGTGCAGCATATCCATTTGTCTTACACTGAATTTGAGAATGTTTGAATATCTGTTTGAATGTCTCACATTATTCATTTCACCAACTAAACTTCATTGCACCAATCTAGCAATTCTATTACTGTACCTCATAACAAAATATGAAGCCTCCTAAAAATGGCTGATTGTCGTTTATTCGAGTTAACAAATTGTGCATTCTTTAATACATCATCATTTAATGGAAGATTCTTCGACTTACACTGAACAGGAGCAATATAAAATTGTCGTACAGCAGTGTAGAACTTCTTAACTTGTTCGACAGAAATATCACCTTCAGCCAGAAACTTGTTCAGTAGCATCCTTGTTAAAATTCCAACAAATAATTCTCCATCTGCTCTCCCTTTTTTTCAATTCAGCAGACAAATTTCCTGTAGCATCATCATTCATGCATGCTTCACTTTTATCAACTTTAATTAACTTGCTTAAAATCCTTTTTTATGCATTAGAACAACTTTCGTAGAAAAGGAAGATGCATGGAACTGATATACGTAAAAATTGACTGAAATGTGTAAAACTGGGAAACACTGCTTGGTAGAAAAATAAATATATAGCAGTCATTGGGTCAGAGAAATTAATTTTTTCTTCTAATGCCTTGCCTGCATAATAAGCCGCGTTGTGTGACATATGACAGGGGAAACCCATGAAGTGTACTGTAACGTTAGCATTAACTACCCTTGTTTTTATGGAGGTATGCGCCTTCCAACATTCACCGATGTGTTGTCAACAGACATTCCAATGCAGTTAGCCCAAGATATGTCATTGTTATTTAGAACTTCATGTATCTTATTACATGCCGTTGTTGAACACGTATCTAAGAATCGACCTTCCACTTTGTGATGGTTAATGTCAAAGGCACGTAAAGTAAAAGGATTGATCTTTTCCAAATTGTTGTCGCTAGACCTATCAATAGCCAATGAAAATGGTTGGCATTTCATTGTGATACTTTGCTTTGTTTTATATCTGGAGCAATGGCACTGTTGATTATACAAAATGTCTTCGTGTGGGCAGAAGCATAATATTTCGCAATATCACTATCAGGATACATCTTCCTGAAAAATGTAGCCAAATGGTCAGATACACTGATTGGTAAATTATGATCCACAATAAAACTTGCTACACCAAATTTCTTCATCGTCATCATTGTCATCATCGTCATCATCGCCATCATCATCGTCGTCATCATCACTATCAGCATCGATATCATCATCATCGTCATCGTTAGCATCACCAGCACCACCAGCGTCATCATCATCACCATTGTTATCATCGTCGTCATTTACATCATCATCGTCACCTTCGTCATCATCGTCATCGTCATCGTCATCGTCATCCTCGCGATCATCACCACCATCATCATTGTCATCGTCATCGCCATCATCATCATCATCATCATCATCATCATCATCATCATCATCATCACAACCACCATCATCATCATCATCATCGTAACCACCATCATCATCGCCTCATCATCATCATCGCAACAACCACCATCATCATCATTATCACTTTCATCATCATCCATCACAACCACCATCATAATCATCACCACCACCATAATTATCACCATCATCACACATATACACACACTATCTCAAGTGGTTCAGTACACTATATACTAAAATAATGTCCTACTTTAGCTTATTGGTGAGTGGAAAGGTGGAGCAAAGAATTGTTTTGCATACCTAGTAAATAGGATGCCAGATAACGCCAAGATCTTGTTAGATCGCTGTGTTGTCAAGAGCAACGATAAACCTCAATCTGTTGACTACCATGTGACATATGATTTCTTCTTACTAGAGCCGACAGGTATGTTTAATACACTGGATAGCAGACCGAGTATTTTGTTCCAGTACGCGGAGAAATCAAGTTCAATAATCCGAGTTTAGTTTAGGTTTCCTGCTGTGGTTTAAACACTTTATCAATACGGGACAATCTTTACTGTAACACTAGGGAGAACAGTTTAGAACTGATAAAGTTATTCAGTATAAATAAATTAGTTTGGTTTAGATTTCCTAAAGTATAAAACATAAACCGAAAAATAAAAACATCTTGAAAACGCAAGATATGGATTAATAAAGCAAGATGCAAATTTAAAATGGTCCATTTAAAATTACGTCTTGCTTTATCAATCAAATACTAAGCTGTCATTAACTAAAATTGTATTGTTTAATATTATTAGATAATCAACCTAATGAAGAAAATCCAAATGATGGTATGGCTCTAAATATAGTTTTATTCCTCTGGCATATCTGTTCAGGTTCCCTTCTATTGTAAAGTTCACTTGCAGCTCCAAATTTGGAAATAGAGAATATATTGCAAAAAGCTCTTTCTATTCTTTAATTGATACCTCTTTGGCTCTCTCCTCGGCAGAGGTTTCCGCTGATCATAAGCGAGAGAGGAACGCAGGCGCGAAACGAAATGAAATCGCGAAACGGGAAACCTCTGCCAAAAAACGGTCGAAATAATGCCAGACTTGTCGAAATAATGCTAAATCTTTGATTTTACCTCGGTGTGTTGAACAACTTGCTCCAAACTTTCCCAGAAAGTGTATAATACCGAGACGCTAATACCAGTAATATAATATTGTCGGGAAAAGTGTTCTTTGTAGGAATTTATAGTCACTTTCGTTTTGTGTGCGAGCCGGCGTTTCTGTAGCCTGCTCGCAAACGTTGTTAAAAACAAACGTCTGTTTTCCCTCAACCAGTCAAAATTTACCTTCTAAATTAGCATAATTTTAAATTCAATATGGAGTTCAACGAAGCTGTGAGCAAATTGCTATAATTAATTTATGCATTTTCACAAGAATCACGCTTTTATATCAGAGATTCTGATTGGACGATCAAAATGGACGTTGTGAAATAGCAGAAATCGTTCTGGCGCTCGGTTCAGCAGACGTTTGTTTTTCGTCGCTTGGCGCGAGAAAAATAACGTCTGCGATTCTAGCGTTTCTGCGTTTCTGCAAACAATGGGGACTGCACTTGACAGGATTAAGCAAGTCTAAAGACATATACGACGAAAGATTATTTGAACATATCATTCGCCGTGATTTGGTTACTTTCTTATCGTTATTTACCGTTATTTTTCAGGCAATTTTAGCTTAATTTTTATATAATTTATTGACATGTCAGCGAACCCGCAGGCGACAACCTAGACAAAAACCAAACGCCCCATCTGTCTGGGATATACATCTAGCTTATGATGATGTAGAGCACATCGAAACATACCTCAAAACAAAGTAAAAGGTATTCCAAAAAAGATCTATATAGAATGAATTTGAAAAATGTTATGAAAATGCGATATTTCAACTTGGAAATGAACCGCTGAAGTTGTCCTTGCGACAATAGCATCGTAAACATTGGTCAATATTCATCACGAATTTTAAGACACTGTAATCGAGAATATTGATTACAAATACATCCCCGAATCGCCAGAAGGGTCGTATAATAATAATTTGTATAATAATTTCCGTTTGAAAAACGTTGCAAACATTTAATTATTCATGTTTACCTTCGAGTATATCACAGTGACAGTTACGGATTCACAAAACTCTTCCAAAAAATCGTATGTATAATCTTCATTTGACCAACATTAGAAAGCTAATTTTACGCACTTTTTAAAGATTTGTATTTTGTTTTGCTTGCAAGCATTTGCCTTCTTAAACTGAAGAACAAATGAACTGTTGACTTGCATTGCTACCGCATTGACAGTGCCTCCCCCGGTTTATTAACATCTTGGGCGTGACTTTTGGCAGAGGTTTCCGGAAGTCATAAACACTTCGCAATATTAGAAACCTCTACGGAGGAGAGAGCCTCTTTGGGTGCTAATGTATTAGGTTTATCGTATCGTCCTAATATTTGTAGCAATTTTGCAGGTACAATTTTCAGTACATGCTATGTAGATGGCAATACAACCGTTCCATTCAGCGTTTTACGATCTCTTTAGACAAGTAAATTGTGTTTGTTTACAACGCTTTACAACACTTTAATTAAATATTCATTTCGCTTTCCTACCTTTGGTTTACGCACTAAACACCAATTGACGCGGATTTCCAATCCCTTTAGTTTGATACCATGTTTATAATCATAGGACATAATCTAGCCCTTTTACGGCAATTCTCGTGAAAATACTTTATTTATTGCGAAAGCGGGTATTGTCGGCGCACGCTCTGACAACTTCAGAAAGCTAAATCTCAGTGACCTTGCACCCTATTGCCATAGAATAGAGAATGGACAGAAGGGCCACTCTTTTGATGTTTTTGGCGCTACCGACACGCGCCGGAAGTTGACGGCCGCCATGTTGCTGGCCAGAAGAGCGCACCCAGAACAATAGCGAAATATATTGTGAAATTGACATCGCTGCTACTAAATGGCGCTTTTAAGCGATTTTGGTGAATAAATCCAACTGTGTCCATTGGAAATATAAATGAGAAAGGTAAGAGAGTAATTTTGATGTTTTAATTCTCAATGAAAGTGTTTCTTTTAGCCACAATTTGGTAATTCTCAGATAGCTTATGGGGGTCGCCAATGAAGTTTACTTTTATATAGAATTTTGGAGCAAGATATTTTGTTGAAAACACAGTATTGAAACGATATTCTTCATAGTATAGATTAAAGAATCATGGTATTTTCATTTCATTTTGCGTGCATATTTATGGACAAATTTGACAATGATTTTTATGATAACTTTTCCAACTAATTAACATTTCCTTATAGTATTGAATTAAAGGATTGATATTTGGAATGGGTTTGATTGCTTGAAACTCAATTTAAAAAACTAACCAAATATTTCAATGTCTTTAAAGAGAAGCTAAAGAAATCCATAATTGCAACTGCTACTAATATATAACAAATATAGTAATTGCAAACATTGGCTTAATTTATACTAGAGGCGGCGGTCCGTCTGGATGAACTTGGGAAAATAAAATATAGTTTGTCTGATAATTCGCTTGTGTATAAACGCACGTGAACAGACGAATCAACCGTCAAGACGAACTATCTGCGTAGTTTGTCTACATAGACAAACTTGTGTGCGGATGATCCGTCTGTTTGTATAAATACGGCATTAGACGTTCATTAGACAAACTATCGAGAAAGCTGTTACTTCGTTTTACTTGTAGCCAGAGGATAGTTATTCTCAATAGTTTGTCTGGATAGTTTGTCTTGTGTTTACACTAAGGCAGATGATCTATCCAACGGATGATGCGTCTTGACGGATGATCTGTCCCTCGTGTAAATCGGGCCCTTGTAATTACCCATACTCTCCTTATATTTAAATAGTTAAATACAATTTTGTAATTAGGTCTCTAGGATCTCTAGACCTAACGTCTTATTTTTGTGAATAATCAGTCATGTAAGTATGAGCAAAACCAATAAAAACACATACAGAATTTTTCTTGTATATATTATGGTTAATCCATTTTGCACAGTATAGGGAATGTGGTGTACAGTATTTATGATCAACGCATAAAGTGGAAAATATTGTAATGAAAGGAACCTGTGTACAATATTGTGTTTCTTGAAAATGCAACAATTTATGTCAATTTGAGACTTGCTAGGGTGTTGCTTGGGGTGCCTATAATTTTGTGTAGGTCTTGTTGGCCGCTCTGCCCAATTGGATTATGTTTGTTTACAGGACCCTATTGATAATAGTATTATTGTACTGCTAGGTTATCCTGTATAAAAATTTGAAATTATTATTATTGATATGTTTTTTGTCTCAATCATATTTCAATAAGACATTGGCACATGGCCTGGTTCCACAATCACTAATGATTTTATAGGAAATCAATACTGTAACTGAAATTGCAAGTATTATCAGTATTATCAGTTTTATTAACATATCCAGAAGGGGTTTTCATCTGGCTATATGTAATAAAATTCAGTCCAGTATATTAAAACATCTGCTTGCATATAAAATATTTATTATTAACCCATTAGCTGGCAATGCGCCCAGATGCACCCTACTTTAGTATTTTACTCTGTTTAACACCAGATGATTTTACTGGTCAGCGGTAGGGTACTTCCAGTTAAAGGGTTACCAAAATCATCTGCCAGTGTCTCTTGTTAACCCATTAGCTGGCAATGGGCCCAGATGCACCCTACTTTAGTATTTTACTCTGTCTAACACCAGATGATTTTACTGGTCAGCGGTAGGGTACTGCCAGTTAAAAGGTTACCAAAATCATCTGCCCGTGTCTCTTGTTAACCCATTAGCTGGCAATGGGCCCAGATGCACCCTACTTTAGTATTTTTCTCTGTCTAACGCCATACAATATTGCTCATCAGTAGTAGGGTACTGCCAGTTAATGTGTGAATTAACTATAAAACATTTTAGTATTTTTTGGTTTTCAGTTCTTTAGTACAGTGATCCCCATTCACAGTTTTCTTGACACACAATCAGGCAACATCCTTTTACTTTTCATGAATAACTGTTCAGACTTTATCATAATAACCAGGAATTACATCTACAATATTATAAATTAAGCCTATAAATACTCAACTTTGACTCTACTCAGAGACTCAGACATTAATTTTTATTTAGTTGAAAGAACTTAAAAATCATTGTCAAATTGTAGGTCAAATTTGTCCATCAAAATATGCAGGCAAAATGAAATGAGAATACTATAAATCTTTAATCTATACTATGAAGAACACCGTTTCAATACTGTGTTTTCAACAAAATATCTTGCTCCAACATTCTATATAAAAGTAAACTGCATTGGCACTCAGGTGCCCTGGCTACCCCCATAAGCTAACTGAGAATTACAAAATTTTGGCTAAAAGAAACACTTTCATTGAGAATTAAAACATCAAAATTACTCTCTTACCTTTCTCATTTATATTTCTGATGGACACAGTTGGATTTATTCACCAAAATCGCTTAAAATCTCGATTTAGTAGCAGCGATGTCAATTTCACAATACATTTCCCTACTGTTCTGGCTGCACTCTTCTGGCCAGCAACATGGCGGCCGTCAACTTCCGGCGCGTGTCGGTAGCGCCAAAAACATCAAAAGAGTGGTCCTTCTATTCACTCTCTATTCTATGCTTGAAAGTGCCGGAAATCGATTCCTCGTAGTGTCATTGCCCACATGGCCGAATTTCATTGGTTTATAGCAAGCAACACTGACCTTATATGGCATTTCGTAATTTATTTTGCGCGCAGGAATTAAATTTCAACGATTTCTGCATTTTGTTAGCCTGAGACAGACGAATAACGGAAAATATACGTCTGAGAACATTCGTCACTAATCTTGCCTGGTGACGCGAGAGCGTTAGTCGAGATTTAGATAACAGATTGTGATTGTTCACACTAAAATTGCATGTATTGTGCGTTTTTATTGGATCATTAGACATGTCGGAAAAAAAAATGGCGGAATTTACAGATCGAAATATTTTATGGAAACGTGAGATTAATTAATAAGGTATTAAATGTTTTTCAAGTACCTTCTTTATAATTTATAAAGAACAGGAAGAGGCCCTTGCTCAATTGTTTTCGAAGGGAGATGTTTTCATTAATCTTCCTACATCGTATGGGAAATCGCTCATATTTCATGCCGCACCCGTAATGGCCGATATTCTCTTTCGAAGAAGCACGGGAACCAGCATAGTAGTGGTTATTTCTCCACTGAAAGCCCTCATGGAAGATCAAGTTAGACATTTAAACAAACCAGATTTATCGGCAGTCTGTGTATCAGACCAACACGACGATCGACTTGTTCAAGGTATCATCAACAGTCAGTACACACACGTATATGGATCACCTGAATGCTTTCTCAAATCAACTTGGAGGGGAATATTGGGGAGGAAGACATTTCGAGAATCATTGGTGTGTATTGCCGTGGATGAAGCCCATTGTATTAGTTAATGGTAAGATAACTGATGTTAATTTTATAATTTATTACCTACATACCTATTGTCAATTAATCCAAAGTATTATTAAGCAAGACCTGAACAAGGTATTAAACATGATACAACTAAACACAGGGTTGCACCTTTAACTATCTGACTAATTGACCAGTAAAATATAGACACAAGACAAAGTATGAATAGCCAGGTCATTAAGTGTTTCTGTTTTGTCTTGTTTCAAAGGGGTTTGCGTGGTGCTAGACGAAGCGAACTTCCATTCAGAAGTTGGTATGGGAATCTTGGAGAATTGCGATCACTTTCCCCAGATGATGTAAACATGCTTGTGGTAACAGCACCAGCCACCAAAGAAACCAGGGCTGTTATCTATGAAAGTTTGAAGTTAAGCGATAGGCTACTACTGCAGTGGTGTCAAAATCGCCTGATAGGTCAAATCAACAGTATATACATTGCAGTATATGGATAAAAATATTCCACTTGATTTGTTATTCAACGAGGTAATCGAGGAGGTGAAAAGTAACGGCACAAAGGCAGTAAGGGCAATTATTTATTGTCAAACTCGGAAGCAATGTGCTGTATTGTACCGAGTATTCTAAACCGCTTTGGATAATTTATTTTATAAGGATGCTGTGCCTAACTTAGTAGATATGTACCATGCTGGAACACCTGAACCTGTAAAAAAGCACATTTCGAAAGATATGTCCAAAGGCGATGGCCATATTAGAGTACTTATCTCAACCATTGCATTTGGGATGGGTGTGGATTGTGAGCTGGTTAGCAGAATTATTCACTTTGGGCCATCTAAGAATATTGAATGTTATATCCAGGAAAGTGGGCGTGCAGGAAGGGACGGGTACCAAAGTAAGTGCATATTATTGTTTAATGTCCAGTTTTCTACACATTGTACACAAGACATGAAGGAGTTTCTTCGTAGTGACAAGACATGCAGAAGAGAGTTGCTCATGAAAGCCTTTGGATTCAAGCATGTTGCCTCAAATAGACACAGTTGTTGCGACAATTGTGCAATTGCATGTGAATGTGGTGAAGATGATTGTAAGTCAACCATTGGACTTGATATTCCAGACTCGAAGACTATGACCTCAGATGAAAACACTGGAAAAACAAGGCCTGTCAGTTATGAGCAGAAGAAACTTTTAAAAGCCATGTTGAAACAAAACCATGTTGAAAGCCATGTTACAACAATTGAGTAACACAGTGTCATTACCAACTGTTCTGCTTGAATTTGGGAATGCACAAATTATTAGTGTTATTGAAAACAGTAACAAAATATTTACTATTTGCGATGTTAAGAAGTATGTTGAAGTGTCGCGTGAACAACATGCATGTGGAATATTAAAAGTTTTGGGTGAGGTGTTTGGTGACGTTGGTGATATTCCAGATTTGTCTGACTTAACTTGTCAAGAACTATTGGGTGCTATGGATTGGGACGAAATTCATAATGACTCAAGTTTGTTTTCAATGATGGATTCCCAGGATGAAGATATGGATGGTGGCCACCAAAATGAATCCGGAGAAGGATCATTAAATAGGAGCAGTTTTTTCTGCAATGTGAACCTTTAATTGAACTACTGTACTGTATTGTACATTAGCTACAACATTTTCATAAAGGTACCTATTACTAAGTTAAACTTTACTGTAAAACACTATAATTGACAAGTGCACCAGGCCTTCCCAGAAAGAAAATGGCATTTTTTTTTGCAATGCCATATTTACTTGTTTGAGCGCCGCCACCGAAAAGCGCCGCATTTGAGACAGTGAAAATTTAATGCTCAAACTAGTAAATACGGTCATCTTTTCTCATTCCCAATGGACAAGGCGTTTAATTATTACTCTTGCAATTTCGTGAGACTTTGAAAACACTTGTGAAACCGAAACCGGTTTTCCACTGGGTGAATTTGTTCGTGCAAACAGTAAATTTAACAACATTATTGGCTAGCGAAAATTTGCAACAAAAGCTGGCCAATCACGTCAATGGAGTAAACAGTAATTTTACTTGGTCCCATGCAACTACCTATACAAACTGCACTAAACAGTAGCTATCAAGAGCAGGTGTGCGATGCCAATTAATAGTGCCAATAAATAGTTGACACCCCAACGCGTGAAGGTAACATCCTGGATCTAATTGTTACTAACCTAGAAGCCTTGTATTCTAAGCCTGTGATTATAGCACCGCTCGGCTCATCAGACCACAACATTGTTAAATGGTCCATGAAAACTAACGTTTTAAGAACAGTTAATAAAACAATTAAGAAAACCATACGTTCCTTCCCCATGTCGGCACGTGCAGCTTTTGGAAGATGGTGCTGCTCACGTGAGTGGTTCTCTGATGCCGAAAGCAAAAACTCTGCGACCGCTCTAGCGTCCTCCTTTACCAACGAGTTAAATTCTGCTGTTGATAGGTTATTCCCGTCTAAGGTTATTAGAATTCATAACTCTGACAAACCATGGATGACGCCTGCTTTAAAAAAACTGATTTACCAAAGGCAAAAAGCCTTTCATTCTGGCAACCTTGACCTCTGGCGTCACTACAGACTCAAAGTCCGAAACGACATAGGAGTGAAAAAGCGTGCATATTATACGAACAAGGTGCAACACCTAAAATTCAGTGACTCCAGAAAATGGTGGGACTGTGTCAACCAGATGTCCGGGAAAAAAAGATCTGCAACCAATAACATCAAGATCGTTAAGAATGGTACCACCCTATCTGGTAAAGACCTCGCCCAATCACTTAACACCTATTTCTTAAGCGTGAGTAATGACCTACCACCACTGAATCCTCTCCTGTTACCTGCCTATCTCCCTGCACCTAGGCCTGTACCAAAAATTTTCCCCGACGAAGTTTGTACTAAGATGCTTAATACAAAAGTTTTCAAGTCCAGCGGCCCTGACAATATTCCTAACCGGATTATTAAGGATTTCGCGTACGAATTGGCCGAACCTGTATGTCACATCTTTAATACATCTCTGTACACCGGTGAATTCCCTAACATATGGAAAGATGCGTTAATTACACCAATTCCCAAAGCGCCATCCGTATCCTGTGAGGAGGAGTTGCGCCCAATCTCCCTTACAGCCTGTTTGTCCAAAATTCTTGAGGACTTTGTGGTCAATTGGATGGTGGATGACGTGAAACATAAAATCAACCCGCAACAATTTGGTTGCCTCAAAGGAACCTCTACAACGTTTTGCTTGATCGACATGATCAACAATTGGCTAAGAACATTGGATGATAAATCGAGCTACCTGCGGATCGTTTTCCTCGACTTTAGTAAAGCCTTCGATCGCATCGACCATAATATCCTGGTCCCAAAGTTGCTGGCCCTTGGTGTCAGATTGTCGCTTATTCCATGGATATGCAGCTTCCTCTCAAATCGCCGTCAATCGGTAAAGATCGACAATTTCCAATCTGATTGGGGCATCATTAACGCTGGTGTCCTCAAGGGACTAAGTTGGGCCCTATTTTATTCATAATCATGATCAACGATCTGGAACTGGCATCCTCTAGCACTGGCCATTGGAAATATGTGGACGATGTAACAATATCGGAGTCCTTAAAGAAAAATGAAGTCTCAGCCCTACAGTCTGATCTTAACACAATTGAAAGATGGACTGTTAATAACAACATGAAATTAAACGGCAAGAAATGCAAAGAAATGATAGTGAGTTTCGCCCGTACCGAGAACGACATCCCCCGGCTCCTCATTGATGGTTTGCCTCTAGACTTAGTTCCTTTATTCAAAATTTTGGGCTTAACTATGAACAATAAATTGAAATGGCAAGATAACACTGAAGCGTTAGTTAAAAAAGCCTCAAAACGCTTATACATTATCCGTGTTCTACAGCGCTGTGGTCTTCCACCCAACGACCTCCTATTAGTCTATTTTTCTATGGTACGCTCTATCTTAGAATATGCCTGTCCTGTCTGGCACACCATGTTACCTAAGTGTTTGGGGGATAAAATTGAAAAAGTCCAAAAAAGAGCTTTTCGTATTATTTATCCGACGACAGATTACGAAGATGCTGTCAAAACCGCTCAATGCAAGCGTCTTGACGACAGACGTCAAGAGTTATGTGCTAAAACTTTCAAAAAGATCTTAAAACCCGATGCTCACCTCAACCACCTCTTACCCCCACTCCGTGAAGAATCACATGAACTGGACTTACGAAACAATTCTAACTTTACTTTAACTAAATGTAGAACTGAACGTTATAAAACTAGTTTTATTCCAGCAATGACTGCTAATTTTAATAATAAATAATTTGTAGTATTTTAACAACTGTACATATATGATATATCTATATTTATGTTATCGATATTTATCCTTATTATGTTTTTGTAAACATATCGCAATTCACCTTCGGGTGCCAAAATGTGTTTTTTAATAAACCTTTGATATATACCTTTAATATATGTGTGCGATCGCCGATTATATGAGTGCACCAAATGTCATTTCATTTCATTAATACAGTAAATGACTAATATGAAGTAATTTAACGTTTAACATGAAATGGAAATCCTAGTATTATTTAGTACCAAAGTCTTATCTTACAGTGTGCAAGATATTGTCTGCAAGAATGTGATTACTGTCATCTAGCTCTTCTTTGCAGTATAATATTTTTCTTGTGTTCATCTATCCAATGATATAAGTTCTGCAAATCAAATCCAGCTAGCAAGCTAGATTTCCCCCCCATAAAAGCTGTAAGACCTCCCAGATACTCTGATCAGAGCCTGTTGATGTAGTAACTCCTTGACAATCGTTTGTTTAGCGGAAGATTGTGGTACATGCTTTCCTGACGGTTTGTAGCTTTTTACTTCTGCGTCAAAGTTTTCCATGAGGGCTTTGGTTGTTTTCATGCTGCGACAGATTCGATCAATCGATCTCTTACTTCCATTCTTGATTGCTTCTTTTACGATTCTGTTAAGGAATTCAAGATTCAGATCGAGAGAGATATTTGCCGATCCTACCTTTGACTTTATAAACCTGTTCCAAATTAGTTGGTGAGCTGAACGGGCAGTGAGCTGAATCTTAGGATCTAAATCATAGTTGTATTTCTAATTATCTAATTTTCTGTAAAGTTTATGCACAATTCAGCACTGAAGCTGCAATGTTTTAACTTAATAAACTATCTATCTATCTATCTAACAGTGCATAAATTTGGAACATCAGGTAAAGCAACTCCACTGAGTATTTCTGGCTACCAGAGTCATGTTTCAAGTAGAGCAGAAGAAATTTCCAACACCGAATTACTCTTAGGCCATCACCTGGTGCAAATAAAAGTTAATATAATATAACTCATATGAAATTGAATACATAATTTTATATTTATTACATAGTTATATATTAACATTAACATTATATTATATTATAATATTATATAATATTATATAAACATTATATAATTTTATTATATAAACATAAGTGTTATATAGAGTTTTATGCCATTGAGAAAATTAGTATTTAAACACACGTAATAAATACGATATTTTCACGTGTGAAAATATCATTTTTGCAAGCCAATCAAAAACCTATTACTATTTCTGTACTATTTACATATTTGTTTTGAGTTTCTGTATGAATAGTACAAAAATGAACAGAACATAAATTCCATATTTCCACGCAACCATGTAATATTCTCTATATATTTATTTACCTTCAGAAATTGCATCTCTCAAGTTAGCAATTAGCATTCCTAATTCGATCAGGGATTGCTGATAGTTGAGCATGTCATCAGTTTCTTCAGGATTATCATTAAAATAGATTGTAATTGGTTCTTTGGGAATAATGATAGGGGGGTTATGCTTTGATTCGTGGGTCTGTCGGCACTGACCATCTTTAGCAAATGATGCTGGGCAGCCTTGAAAGCGACACATGTATCAACATGTTTTCTTGACTCGCGTTACTGAACGTCTATCTCTTTGCACGCTGTCACAAGAGCATTGTGTTTTTCCTGGACCAGGATGTATCGATCAACTATGGTAATAATAATAATAATAATAATCCCCGAGCCGGGCGGTAGCCCGGGCGAGGGTACTAATTCCGCTCGGTTATTTATCACACCCTGAAAAAGGAAATCCATGGGAGATCTAAAGTTCATCAATAATCGCGGGCGCGTGGTTCAAGGTTGGTGGGTGGTCATCTCACTGATCTCAAAAGTATGGCAGATTGTCAGGAGTGGAGTGAGTGAGAGTATAAAAAAACTTGAGAAAGTCTGAATTAAATGTCTCTTTTGGAACTTTATTGGAAGAGCTGTGTCTGTGGGACGGATCTTATCGCTTTCACTTTAGCAAAAAAGATAAGAAGAGTCCAAGCGACACCTGAACGAAAAAAAGTAAAATATATAGAGGCAGGTTTGTTATATTATTAAAACAATAAAAGTGTTGATGTATTTTTGTTCTAAAAACTCCTGCTTTATATATATAGTTTTTCATTTATTTACGGTTAAAGTATCGTATATTTTATATGATGAAAAAGGTCTAAATTAAAAGGAGAACGAAATCATTTTTACGCTTATATCACTGATTTCAATTCAAAAAGGAATTTTTATCGGTAAAATGCAGTTTAGTTTTGTGAACATTTCGAAACGTTATATTTGAACGGAATGTTGAATTTTACATTAGTTTAAAGCTCATATAACGAATAATAACATACCTACATAATAAATTCGGGAATTCTATAGCTAAAACAACTATTTTTTAATTATTTTTGGCCGATTTGAATCCTGTTTTGTACGCTAAAAAATTGTATTATTTTATGTCAGTGTTGCTATGACTACAGTGCTTCCACTACTTAAGAAATATTTCCGTTGCGTACATAGATGGTTGCGTATATTTCAAGAAACCATGTATATATATTTCCCGGTTTCCTTACAGTTTTCCTTTGAAGCTATTAGAGTATTGTTTTCCTTCAAACTCATTTGAAATGAACGAAAACACTTATGTCAAGAAGTTCACTTATATGATGCTGTCCTTTGAGTGCGTCATAAATGGAGGGGGGGGGGGGGGTGTAGATAATTCAATTCTGTTTTTTAGCGAAAATTATGTCTGAATCGAAGATACCAAACACGCGGCCACTGATTTACCGAATCCCATTTCCAGCAGAAAGACTGCTGGTGTAACGGCCTTTTTCCTGTGTTTTGCGTCGCAGATTTTGCAACAAAAAAGCTTAGTATAATGTTGGAAACTGTCGTTGTTTAGCTGTGGCGAAGGGTTGCTGCATGCATGTATTTCTAGTAATAATATTTATTCAGGAGGCTCCACTCACCGAAGTGTTTTTCAGGGAGGTCCTGTAATACATATCTATATTATACGTATATGCTATGCTTATATAAAAATTAGAATATTTACAAATAATAACTAATATATAACTATGCTATGCTTTTATAAAAATTAGAATATTTACAAATACTTAATAGTTGCGGAAAAAAGTTCAACTTAGTTAGATAAATTGTTTTAGTTTAGTTTTAAAGAGTTTAAGATTAGTAGATTGCTTTAGTTCAATAGGTAATGAGTTCCATTCCGAAACTGAGTGATAAATCAATTGCTGTTTTCCCCAATTCGTACGTGGGCGTGGAAGGTAGTAGTCGTCATTTTGGCGTGTTTTATGACTATGCATCTGAGAGTTCTTGATGAGGTTAAAATCAAAGTCGACTAGATGGTTAAGGCATTTAAAGACAGAGATGCAACGGTGGTATTTTCGACGTAGGCAAAGGGGTTTCCACTCTAGAGTTTCAAGAGCTTCAGTAGCAGAGGAATGGCGAGGAAGATCAAGGATAAGTCTCGCAGCGTTATGATGTAGAACTTGAAGGTGGTTCATTAGAGTGCAGTTGTTTTTGTCTCCCCACACGATATCACTGTAGTCCAAAAGAGGGAGGACAAGGCTGTTGTAAAGAGTGAGTCTGGCTTGTAGAGGGAGCAAGTATTTTATGCGGCGAATGAAACCAAGGCGTTGATTAAACTTCTTGCTGATGTTGTCGATTTGCTCTGACCAGGTTAAGTTTTGTTGGATTGTAATTCCTAAGTATTTAAAAGAGTCAATTCTATCAAGAATGGAATCATTAACCTTGATGGAGATATTGTCAAACTTGGCGAGTTTGCGAGAACTTCCGTAAATTACAAATTTACACTTGGAGACATTAAGTGTCAGACGATTGGCGTTGAACCATCTGCATAAGTGTTTTAGGTCGGAGTTTAATTTATTTTCAAGATCGCAAGCATTGTTTGATGAGGAATATATGACAGTATCATTAGCGTATAAGGATATTTCGCAACGGTTAATACAAGAAGGTAAATCATTAACGAAAATAAGGAACAGTAGTGGACCCAAAACACTTCCTTGAGGAACTCCGACAGGAACGTGTTTGAAGGAGGAAACAGTGTTAGCCACTGTGGTGAGTTGATTTCTATTGGTTAGGTATGACTTGAACCAGTTGACAGATTCATTGGTGAGACCAGACGAGGCGAGCTTATCATATAAAAGAGAATGGTCAACGGTATCAAAGGCTTTAGCCAGGTCAAGAAACACAGCTCCCGTTACTAAACCCTTGTCCATGTTTGCCAAAATGGTGTCCGTAAAATGTGCAAGTGCAATCTCAGTGGAAAGTTTAGGTCTGAAACCAAACTGTCGTGGTGTTAGTATTTTATTATCAATAAGATAACGGTAGACTTGAGAGTGAACTGCTTTCTCGAGAACTTTACTAATGGTTGGAAGAATCGTGATTGGTCTGTAATTGCTAGCATTAGATTTGTCCCCAGATTTAAAAAGTGCTGTTACTTTGCCAGACTTCCAGGTTGATGGAAAAGTTGAGGAGACAAGTGAACGATTGAAAAGTTTGGTCAGAATGGGAGTTATAACACTGGAAGAGTCTTTAAGTAACCTAGCGTTGATTTTGTCGAGGCCTGTAGCTTTGTTGGTTTTCAGACTGTTCAGAACACCATACACATAACTTTCTTCGATTAGCTGGAAAACAAATTCATTTTCCCTAACACTAGGTTGCTGGACAGTATACCGATTTGGATACAAATTGCTTATCTTACTCGCTAATTTGGATCCTATGCTTGAGAAATGATCGTTCAATGTCTCAGCTATTGATTTTGGGTCAGTATGAGATACACCATTAGCTTCAATACAAGATGGCGAGGAGTGAAATTTTCGGGACGAGATGTTGTTTAAAGTTTTCCACAAAGCGCCAGTGTTTCCTTTTATTAGTGTTTATCAGGTTTGAGAAGTATTCAGCTTTGCATTTCTTAACCTTTTTATTAACGTAAGATTTGATTTTCTTGTACATTTTCCAATGAAATGACGAATTTGACTTAACAGCTTTTCGGTGGTGGTAGTCGCGATCTTGCATTGCGTTGCTTAAATCACTAGTAAGCCATGGGGTTTGGATTCCTTTTGTTCTCAATTTCTTAATTGGAGCATGAACGTCGGCAACGTTTGTGAACAGTTCATTCCATTTACTTACAGCGACATTAATATCTTGTTCTTCGTCAATTAGGTGGAAATTTACATGTTCAAGATCTGCGAGGAAAGATTGCTTTGAGTAAGTCTTGTATGATCTGTATTCAATGACTCTTCCTGGTGCTCTATGTACTCCCGCTTTAACAACACAGTAGATGAGAGAATGGTCACTTAAGTTGACGTGTAGGACTCCAGAGGCAACTATTCGATGATTATTGTTAGCGAATAGGAGATCAATCAGTGTAGTTGATTTCTCTGTTATTCTCGTGGGTTCGTCAATAAGTTGTTCGAGATTGTATATGCTGGTTAGACTTAGGAGCTTTCGCTTAAGAGCTCGGGAAGCATCATTGTTCGTAGTTAAAAAGTTTACATTAAAGTCACCAAGTAGTAATATTTCAGCTTCTGGCGAAATAGAGGACAATGCAGTGTCAAGTTCTTCAGTAAATAACTCTAACAATTGATCAGGGGCTCTGTAGATTGTGAATATAAAAAGGCTTTTGCTTTTTGGACGAGTGATTTCAATAACAGTGGATTCGATATTGTTATTTAGAAGGTCAGTCTGGTGGAAAGGTTTCGTAGGATCTCTTTTTTCTTCTCCGTTGTTAAAGATGGTGGTTTGGATAACTTTGATGCTTCAGGTGTTTCATTAATGTCTTCTAAACCCAGCTCTAGTGCCCCAGCAGCAACCAATCTGGCTTCAATTTCCATGGCAAAGAATCTTCGACATACATTTACATTGGACTCCACGTCTGCATTAACATTTCTTCGGTTGATTAAATTACGATCACTATACAGTGTGCACTTGTCATTAGCTGAAGCTATACTATACAATCGTGAAAATGCAACCTAAAACAATAAAATATACTATTACAAAATATATATTATTATATATATTTATAAATTATCTGTGTGAGATTGTATACTGATACCCGAGAGATTGGGCATGATTTTAAATTGACTATAAGAACTGTGGTACTTTTATATTCTTTGTTTGCAATCACATAATATAAGAGTACAATTGCAAACAATGATACAAAATTATGCTCAGCATTAATTGCACTGCATTCATACGAGAAGACCCGTTTCTCAACTCTCAAGAGAACTGATGCTGCCATACCAACGGTTGGAACCCATTCGCCTCTTATACTGTGTTTCCTTCTGTTAACACATGCTGTTTCTAAGATAGCATGGGCGAATGGTGCCCTTTTTTCTAGCTCCTCCTCAAATTTTTCAAGTGAAAAGTCCAGCAATTTGTCCTTATTATATTGGGGGATCTCAAACAGCTAGGTTGCTTTGTCGAACACAATCCATTGCATTCCAAATCAATCTGTTTTATTGCTAGAATCTGTAGTTGTTTGCGAAGAGGAGCACTTTTCCATGCAGCATTTGCTATTTGCATGCTTGTAAGTACCGCGAACTAGCATTTTCCCCAAAGACTGCAAGTCGTCTGGCAGATCTCTTTCTCTCTTATCATTTGACCACTGTAACTTTACAGTTACAACACCAGAAGATTGTCGTGAGCCTGTTGCGAATGTGTTTGACTATTTACTTGGTGTAGAATGGTGAACAAGCAAGCTATCACGTGATGAAGAAGGGCTCTCTATACTATGAATCGACGACCAACAGCCAGTTTGCACTGATACAGGTGATAAAGGTGCTACAAACGGTCTAAACGCAGATTCAATACACGGTCTTTTCGCTATATTAACACGTTCAAGCGATTCTGACGGAGAGCTTACAAGAGAGCTTTCATTAGATTCTAGGACATGTTTACACGAAGTATTAACAATCCCTTTTAGTGTAGCAAGCAATTCACGTTCCTGTCTTTTAAGATTGTCAAGTTTCTTTAGCTTGTCCAAACACGATTTGCAAATATAAATGGAGTCAATTTCTACGGCAAAAGGCAGACCAGGGAGAGAAGCACGTACATCGAACTTTGCCTTTCCATCGACCAGATAACGCTGATAAGCTTTCTCTATTACACCATGACAAAGAGTGTAGCTCATTGGTTTGAAATATAAAAAAAGGCGGTGTGAAAATGCACTGCGATACTCTTGTATTAAAGATAACATGGTCGTTCCATACTTCGATACAGACATACAGTGTCGGTCATAGCAAACGCCATTTTGTTTTTCTCAGATACGTAATTATGCAAATATTTATGATAAATTATGATAATTAGACCGGGCAAGATTAGTGACGAATGTTCTCAGACGTATATTTTTCGTTACTCGTCTCTCTCAGGCTAGCATTTTGTATGCCACATTCAAAAAATAAAAAAAATAGTTGTACTCCTTCGAATGCAATGAAACTTTCCAATAATATTCCTTTAACATTGGCTACAATTTGTGTGGTAACACTTGCTCGAAAATAATAAATCCTGCTCTGGCAAATCCGATTTATTTCAACAATAATTTGTAAAATTTTTAGATAATTTATGAACATGCATGCAATAATTTGCATTTGGATATGTGATATGAACCGGGACAAACAAAATATCATTTTAAAGGAGATCATAAGCTATCGAATGACACGTGTCCTGTTTCCAGAGAATAAATACGTCTAGAGATATTTACATTTGAACAAGTGATCGTAAATACCGTGCGTTGCGGTACGACGATAAAGAGTTTTCCATATCTTTGGTTTTCTAGATGTTTTCATTTTTCGGTTTATGTTTTATACTTTATTTCGTTAAAGGACATTGGCAACGAAAATTTTTATTGGCTTATTTAATCCTAGTGGACCACCTAACCAGGAAAATGTTACCCGTTTCTTCTGAAACATTTTTGTTTGCGAGTAAAATGCAAGTAAAGTTTGATAAAATTTGCTCATCGGCCGCCATCTTGAAAAAATTATCTTTGGGGTCAATGACCTTTTTGACGTCATTAGCAGGATTGCGTTCAAAACAACATAGAGATTTATATTGCGCGAAGGTTATGTGTTAACTAAAATATGTTATTTTGAGCGGTATAATGAACAGAAATTCTCATAACCAGGCAAGGGAACTAGGCAAGTGCTATACTATCAGATCAGACCATATTAAGCGAGTGGGAAGGAAAGGAGTGGCGGATTTTGCAACGATTCTGCACTACAGCGTGATTTGTCTGACGCGTTTGAGGATGATTGGGTATTATTGAAGCTATACTATTTTGTGTAAATTGAAATTTAACGAGAAAGATAAATGGTCATATACTTAAAGAACCATGTGTTGTAGTTAGAATACACTCCTTAAACGAACACATAAGAAAAGATGGATGAAATGTTATATTAACTCGAGACACTGAGTGACTGAGACAGGTTCAAGCCTTAAAATGTACTGAAAAGGAAATCTAGTGCAGAATTGTTGGATAAGAGTACTATTATATTGAAATAGATTTATATTTAAGTTCAAGAGTTTATTGAAGTATATTTTTTCAAACAATTCATATATGAAATTGTGAGCATATGACTATAGGCAGACTGTGCTTGTATTTTTTGACGGCAAATATAATATGAGTGCTTTCGCCTGTCGTAGCCTACATGTCAATTGGTCGTATATACATTATTTAGTACATATAATTAGTTTATAGAAACAAGCCAGATATAACTGTTCTCTGGCAGCAAGTAAAATAGGAAAATATTTTCTGAAAATGTAGCGAGTTTCTTTACAGTATAGAATATCATTAATCACGGCGTGCCTTTATCATACATGTACATATTAGTTATGATTATATATAAGACAATATATTATGTCTTACAAATTAATCATGCATGTTATTTGTAGTTTGTTGTGTAATAGCGCTTCTTTATACTAGACTGTCCAACTGTATTGAAAGTATAAAAGGAGTGCTGTAGCTCAAACTATTTAGATTTTGGGGTTTTATGCATGCTTGTGTATTTTGAATCTAAATTGCGCCAGCCAGATATGATATATTTGACCATGCATATTGTGATTATTTTCGTTACTGTTGTATTTTCAATAACAATTGGAACTGTTATGTGAATGCACTGTAGAGAAATTTAAGCACATGGAAGCCGATTTGATTGTTTTGGAATTTGAGCAATTTTTACGCGTTTATCTAGCCAGCCATTCAAAAGATAAAGACAATTATTGATGTAATATTTGTATAAGAATTTTCTTTGTGGTTTTCCATTTTATGTGTCTATTTCACACGGAAGAGATAATATTAATGCCAGTGGTAGAAACATGTTATACGCTTATTAAAACGTTTCTGCCATGTATTTTGCTGCAAAGTTTACCACACGTGGTAATTGAAAATTCGTTGCCAATGTCATTCAATGAAAAGCGCTAGTGTAAACTGTACTCTATAGTATAGAAACTTTTCAATGCAAAGTCTAATGTTAGGTATCGCCGGTAGTATTTTGTTCGATATTTGTTGTATAAAAATGCGTTTAAATAATAGTATCTCATAGTGGAGCCTTTTCGCTAATAAGCACAGATTATTTCTGCTACACAACAAGTATATATTCATTTGGAGTATAAGATATGTGTGTTGAAACATTCGGCAGAATATAATACTCGAATGGAATCAAATCTATTCGTGTATAGTTCAAATACTGTCGTAAAAATATTCGCAGACAAGTGGTACTAAATTGTTACACAATTATTTAAAAGTCGCCATACATCTGTAATTTTTTTGACAAAATGTTCTTAGAATGCGTTAAATGCGATATATCTTATATTGTTATATTTGTGGAACCCTATTAATGACGTCACAAAATGTATTCATGCATAAATTAGCATATAAGGATTTTTTCAAAATGGCGGACAACTGCCAAACATTTTCATAATTTTCTCAAAAACTAAATGCAGTAGACAAGCGAAAATACGAAATTAAGTATTCCGTAGGTAAGCCTGAAAGATATAGGCAATAAAAATTTTCGTTGCCAATGTCCTTTAAATTATCGGCTGGTTCTGGGTTTTAGATTTCCTTCTGTAGTGTAGTAACATTGGACCAACAAGGGATTTTCCTTGCTGCACCTAATAGAAATGATAGAGTTTCCACTATAAAATGAGTTAGTTTAGTTGATACTTTTCTTTGCTTTCATTTTAAAAGGCTCTAACCCTCCAAAATTTGACAGCCTCGGAGCGATCATAGAGAACAACGAAGAACAATGCCTGGCACACAATCTCTGCCGGAAATATTTGAGTGTCAAATGGCGAGAGAAGGGACGTTACCTATATCTGGGGAATCTTTTCATCTATCTTTGTTTTCATGTTTTGTTTAATGTTTACATCAACTTGGTTCGTGGAGCTATAGCACGGCGAAAGAAAGATGGGACGGGTGAGTACATGCCAAAAATCTCACATCTTGTCACAAGATGTTTTCGCAACAGACTTGTAGCCAGCTTGTCAACAAGTTGTAACAATGCTGTCATTTTATCAAGTTGCTACAAGATTTTCACTCACAACTTGTTGCATTGCAAGACGATAACAAGTTTTTGTAACAACTTGTAACAAAACTGTTGAGTGAACAACCTTATAGCAAGTTTTCAACAAGCCGTAGACATCTTTCCAACAGGCTGGGAGCAAGCAGTACGAACACATCCTGATAACAAGTTGTTGAAACAACATTGTTACAAGTTGTTTTTACGTGTGTGCATCGCAGCTAGACATAAAAGCAATTAGTAAGTTCCTTCTTAGTCACACATTGAAAACGCTATAAATGGCTTTGACACGTACGGGAACGTATTTAGCCTCCTCCGTAGGCATCTCATGCAATGGTCACCGTGCCTGAGTTGCTTGGGTTTATCGACGCCTGCAGAGAAGAAACTAAGAACGTTTCAGAAACATGCCTCTCAGCAATTCATAATTGATCACTGGATCAATAAAGAATCGCTTATCAGCCAGTACGGGACCAACTGATAACATTTTGTACGTTTTATGGCCGAAATTTATTGCTTAAGATGCTTCTACTTGTCAAAATAATGTAATTCTCTGGTATTTTTAAAGTTGAAGACGTTCCCAAAAAGAAATAAGGACATATCCTCCGTGCATTTGGTTCCTCAGTAATAGGTGGATTTCTATTCAATGTCTAGCAATGTTTAATTGGCTTCATAAGCTGCACAAGTTAAATATATATATGTTGCACTATCCAGCCCGGGATACCGACAAAAAACCCACATGATAAATACTCCGCCGATAAAACCCATCCGACAAAAGCTCCGACAACAAGACGACAAAAACCCCAAACTACTGAACTGCGACAAAACCGACACATTTTAAAACTGAGTGAAGACCAATGAACAGTAACTTTTTATAATACTTTTCTTTACTATTATTTATTTTCTTTAAACATTATATTTTTTGAAAAAGTTTGATCTGATAATTATATTTTGAAAAAAGTGTTAAACATAAATATGTGGTTTTTGTCGGAATTCAGTAATTTAAGGGTTTTATCTTGACTGCTTGCTCTCATGCTTTTAATCAGGCGACGTGCCTAGAACACTGACTGATGTTTTTTACTAAAAATAAGAAATATTTCCGCGGAAAATTTACATTTTTATTCAAAATTGTACTAAAATTTCAGTAAAAACAAAATACCTCTAGTCAAAAAACAAGCTAAAACAACTTGTAATAAAATTTTCATTCTCTTTTCGTATATAAATATGTTTTAACCATTCTAATAATATAGATAAAAATATTACTCGACTGTGATTGGTTGATTTCAGTGCAGTTAAACTCAAACAGGAGTGCAAAAATCTGTAACAGCAGTGCAAAATTCTGTAACAACAGTGCAAAAATCTGTTACAGCAGTGCAAAATTCTGTAACAAAATCTGGCGGCCGAGCTACATAAGTGAAAGTTGAGTTCTGGCCAAAAATATGGCTGCTATTTTTGTTCGAAATTAACAAGATTTTAACTCAAACAACTTTAACTTAAACTTGCTTAGCTAAGTGAAACTTTCAAGTTGTTGCTGATTCATAAAAATAAAATACGAAGCGATGAAAATTTTATCGGTGGACGGCTCGACGAAACTTGTAAGTTGAAAGTATAGTTGTCTCGAACATTTTTATGTATATTATTAATAAGTAATACCATGGTTTCTCGTGAAATTTGGATATAACATGCACTCGTGAGTTTTTCAAAGACCTCAAATAGCAATCGTACTTCGGACTCGTGCTATTTTGAGGTCTTTGAAAAACTCACTCGTGCATGTTATATCCAAATTGCACTCGAAACCATACTATTACCTATGCATATAGACATATACTTGTCAAAACTCGAGTGAGAAAATGTACAGGAGTGCAGAAAGACAAAATATCGTAAATATTAAAGGCTTTGGACTTTCAGAATATTAAGTGCATTTCTTTTAGGTATATTCTCACCCACAACCAAAAATTAAAAAGAAAGCATATGAAAAAAGTTTTTTTATAAAATTAATTTTGGATAAAAACACGAGAAAATAAAATATAATCGCCAAAACACCGCTCTGAAACACTACTGAGTTTAATACATCTGGAGGACGTGTTTATAATATATGCCAGGCAGGAAAGTGAAGTGCTGACCCCAAACGGTTCCTTTTGCCCATGGTAATTACCACTGACAAACCGCCATCCTGAGCTCCCGAAGTCATCTCTCACCTCATGGGGCCGGTTTTTAAAAAGCCGGTTGACTTAAAACAGGATTAGCGCTAACCCAGGGTTAAAAATCCTTAACCCTGGGTTAGTTAAGCCTGGGTTAATTTGACGTTGTTCAGACGAGGATTAGTGGTGCGATTAGTTAACCCTAGGTTAAAGCCCGTTCTGTACTAGGCGAATTTGTTCGCGCGAAGCGAAATATAAATCCGGCAATGTGATTGGCTAGCGAGAAAATCGCCGCGAAAAAGTAGGATTGCTTTCTACTATTTCGCGGCGAATTTTTTCGCTAGCCAATCACGTTCCCGAAATTTTTTTTTTACTTCGCTTCGCGCGAACAAATTCGCCTGGTGGAGAACGCATTTAACCCACCGAGCATCACAAGGCAACTACCTGCATCAACTAACAAGCGCATCGCACTTGCACAAGCGCATCTGCACCCATATATCAGAACGCACTTAGGCATAGCAGCTTTAATCATGAACTTAGCTACACTCAGCACACACCGCAACAACAACTGAGGAATAGGCAACGCAATATCATTTGGTTCAACCCCCCATTTAGCAAGAGTGTTAGCACAAACATAGGACGTAATTTCCTTAGTCTAATTGACAAACATTTTCCACCGCACCACAAGCTCCATAAAATTTTTAACAAAAATACAGTTAAAGTAAGTTACAGCTGCATGAACAATGTCAAGTCAGTAATCACTAAACACAATGCACGCATATCTAGGAACAACAAGCCACAGGACAGGGACACTACCAATTGCAGTTGTAGAGAAAACACCATTTGCCCGCTTCAAAAACAATGCATGACTAGGGACATAGTATACAAAGCAACAATCACAGTAAGCAACACAAACACGATCAAAAATTACATTGGCATGACTGCAACCACATTCAAAGAGCGATTGTCCAACCACACTAAATCTTTTCAGCATAAAAAGCATGCAAACGACACGGACCTTTCGAAATATATTTGGACATTGAAAGAAAACAATAAGGATTTCAGTATTAATTGGCAAATTTTAAAACATTTATTTCGTACACAGAAGGATCAAAACGATGCAATTTATGTTTAGAAGAAAAATGTTGTATTTTGAAAGAAAAAAACAAGGATTGTTTACTCAACAAAAGAGCTGAAATAATTTCACGGTGTCGTCATCGTGACAAATTTCGCGTAAACAACGCAAACAAAGCCATGCATGCACACATTGCCTCCCACATACACCCCCACGTTCCGGCAGGAAGCATATAAGCGGTCATTTCTTTCGATACTTGTTACTGCCTGATGATTCTTTTACAGATGAAACAGCCTGTTGCAGACCAGTTTTGAGGTAAGCGAAAATCTATAATTTGCTCTAACATTATGTTGTCGAACACTCTCTGCGTTTCGTAGACCTAAACCTACACGTATATATATGCCTGAGTATTGTACCACATGCGCTTGGTGAGGGCAAGAGTATGGTGTATAAATACGAAGTCACTCGCATCTAGACTGCATTACAAGCTGCACTGACGAGCCGTTGAACGGCGAAACATGCATGTCTGCAGATTTGACTATATATATATATATATGGTGGCTAATAAGCTATAATGCAAAAGCTCACTTCCCTTGTGGTCGTTTGAGCACTCTGGCCCCAAGACACTTCACGCATGTCTGGATGCGCATGTGTCTGAGTATTGTACCACATGCGCTTGGTGAGGGCAAGAGTATGGTGTATAAATACGAAGTCACTCGCATCTAGACTGCGTTACAAGCTGCACTGACGAGCCGTTGAACGGCGAAACATGCATGTCTGAATATATATATAGTTAAAATTCAGAGATTCAACAGTTTTGAATAGACATTTTATTACTAGTTAGTTTCGTGCTACACACGTATGTGTGGTACTCTTCAGACAAAATGATCTAATGACTAAGTTGTATATACACGTAGGATTATATATCGATCCAGAGGAGGAATGGTGATTATACCGTGATGCTTTGCGATTAATTATATATTATTCATTTTTCGGACGAGCGCGCTCATTATTCGCTTGGCTGTCGCTATCAACACAACAGAAGTGAGAAATATGGCGGACTTTATAAGCCCAATTCACGGCCATAAAGCTTCAGTTTTGGAAGGACATGAGCTTCTTTTTGTTCATTGTGTATCGGAGCCTATGCTGCTGGTTCCCAATGGGTTATCGTGTGTTCAGTTTGAATGTCGTGAGATTCACATCAGTTTTTTGGATAGTTTGGACATCAGAAGAATCGCTATTTGTCCAGCAACTGTTAATGGCATAAAAGTTGACGAAATGTTCGTCGATTGCAGTAGTCCCGTACAGATAGAGATACATTCCAGTTGTATTTTTAAGGTAGGTGTTTGTTTTAATCGTGAAACGTATTACAAATTACAAAATAATGTCATGTATTAAAATAAAAGCAAATATTTAGCGAAGCAATTATAGGTTACTTTCACTTTGACTTTCAGGCTTCGCCTTCATCAAAGCCCGTTGTTGCTTTTTAATTTCAGATTTCTGGGCTTGTATATGATTCATACTCTGATAACCAACGCCTTCAAGCAACGTTGGCATAATATAATATTTGTGCTGTCTATTTTCAAATTTATATGCATTTTTATGACTGGGAATCCAGTTACTATAAAGTTTATAGAGAAGCTTTATTTTGTTGCTATTTACTACAATTTAGTCTTTACTACACTACCAATATTGTTCTCATATCTTGTAGTTCTCGGACCTCAACGATCCTCGGCGAGATGAAAAAGGACAAAATCTTGTCTTTTATGTTATTTTATGGAATTTTGATATTCTGCCAACACCACCTTCTGAAGCAGTTCAACCTCGAGATCCGGATACTGTTAATGAAGAGTTATGCACCTATCATCGGCCATCCCTGGGGGTACAACCCGGGACTTTGAAAATTTGTTTTTTAAAAGTGCTTAATTTCCTCCTCCCCAGGGGTACTCTTTAAAACAAACAGCCCTCTGGGGCCCTTTAATTAGTGAAATCAAAATTACAAAATCACTTCAAAGTTAGTGAAATTTAGAGAAAGAAGTGTCTGAACTGTTGAAAAAAATGTATAAATGAATATGGTGTAAACATATCGACATATTGAATTTAAAAATGCTAATTTTGAAAAATTCATTCATTCAGCTGCTTTTGCAAGCTGCATGTAGAGGAGATCGGCAAAGCTTGATTTGAATTAAATGTGGAATCTGAACCAGACAATGTTAAAGACAAAATGCTTTGAAATTTTCAAATTTTTCAACAACAAGTGGCATGTTATTGGTTATTGTGCGGTGAACAAAATACCTAAACTTAAGCTTTACATAGAAAGAAGTACGATCAGTTTCTCTTGAAAGTTTAAAGAGAAGATTTCCAGGGAAATACATTACTCTACTGTGCAGCATTGCTGATGTGAAAATGTGGACCATGGACAGAGATGATCCAAGACTAAGTAGATAAAGCTGCCTTTAAGGAGATCAACAGCTTGATTTCAAATTTAATGGATCTGATGAACATTGAATAGATGTTTGTTTTTAGTTTTCTAACATTGATAAATATTAATGGTGTTCCTTAGTGAACAAATTATGGCTAGATGCATTTAAAAGCATCAGCTAATATCTGAAGTTTAAAGAGAATGTATACAGGAAAATAAATTATACTGTGCAGCATTGCTGATTGTGAAAAGTGGACCATGGGACAGAGATGATCCAAGAAACAATTATAACAGTGATATAGATTACTAGAATATTGTAAATTATTGTGTTTTTATCTTTTTGTTTTCTTAATCAACCTAATTCTTCCCATGTGTTTTGGTTGAATGAAAATGGTGCAACATTTCTTAAACATTTTATGCATTTCTTATTTCAGGTCTACTGTAATTATGATATGATTTGTAACTTGAATTTTACGAAAGGAATAAATTGTTTTCATAAACAATTCACTGTGTGTATTTATTATATTGTCTACCTAATTAGTAACAACCTGGGTGAGAAGTGACGACCTCCATAAGTCATAACTGATTTGAAAACAATTCCTGTCTATATTTTGCTCATAGATGGATTTTCCAATTTTGCTCTGGGGGTGTGCAAAAAATTCCGGAGGTGTAACAGAATTAAACTTTATTTCAATCATATTACATCGCTCCTGTAAATTTCTTGTGGGGGGGGGGATTTCTGTGGGTACACACTCATGGCCAGAAAATCCGTCTATGATGTATATCTACTGTTTCATTGGTTGAGATGTGATATACAGTATCAGAGCCCAGACGCACAGAACTGTGTCACGATTGTAAAAGCTGATAAAAATTGGTCATATGATTTAAGCTGGCCAATAGTATTTACTTATTTGTGAAAATTATGTGGGCATGCCATGATATTCGTTTTTTCCCCTTTTTATTATATCAAACAAGTAGAATTTGTTATATAAAACGAATACATCTAGAGCTTGTAAGTGAATACATGCGTATGTGTCTTTATGACGTCGCAAGTACAACAACCAATCACAAAAGCTGCATCTATGTACTCGCCACGACGGCTCGTTAATTAGGCCTTTAAACAATCATAAGTAATGGTTGGGCATCACTTGTTGTTGGTGGTGGTGCAGAGGGTGGTGTTGGTAGGGGGTGCCGAGGGTGGTGGTGCCGAGGGTGGTGGTGGTGCTGAGGGTGGTGGTGGTGCTGAGGGTGGTGGTGGTGCCGAGGGTGGTGGTGGTGCCGAGGGTGGTGGGAGTGCTGAGGGTGGTGGTGGTGCTGAGGGTGGTGGTGGCCTCTTATCAATCACTAGTTCTGCTAAACTGTCAGATAATGTCAAACCATAATGGATTTCAGCATCTTCCAATGTTGCAAACTTTTTCCTGTACACAACAGTTACTCGTGATCGCAGACGGCAATCTATATAAAAGGCATGAACACAAGAATGAAGTAACGTCATATCTATGATTGAATAATATTTAAAAAACATCCTTGATCTTACTAAGGGTTTTCAAAATAAGCCGGCAGCCGCTGGGTTACTTTGAGCTTTACCGCTGGGTTACTATGACCTTTACCGCTAGCAACTGTGACCTGTCGGTCAAATTTTAGAACGATTTCAATAACAGACAACTTAAAATCCACATTACCGCCTGCTAATTTATTATCACAACAGTCTATATTGAACTAATTCTGAAAACCCTGTATATATATATTAATGAATTAGACATCTAACAGTAGCATTAACTTACTTGATAAGAGAATGTTAGAAGAAGTACCACATTTAATATGTTTGGCACCATCGTCCCAGAAATTGTTCTTTTTACCAAATGCTGGCCTTTCCCCTCAGACATTTTTCCATATTTTGGATCTGTTTTGGCAATCATTATGAACTCAACAAATGCCTTGTCTTCCTCAAAGGTCCATTGATGAAATTTTACTGGGGACTTCTTTGTAGGAGTAAGTTTCCTCTTTCTGGATATCTTTCTACTAGAAAACTACAAATAAAACCGATTCTACATTCAATTATTAAATACGAAATAGCTTTCAGTTGAACAACAGTTGACACACTGTATTTATATTTATCTGTATATATACAGCAAGTGCTATAAATGAAACCTTTGTATAATTTTTACCTTTGGTGACACTCCAGGACTCTGAAACAAAGCTCGACTGGATGATGAATTCTCCGTACGTGCAACTCTTCGTGACTTGGTCACAGGTTTTCCCGGCGTATCTCCTTTAGAAATATATGCCCTCTTGGCAATATATATCATTTTCCTCGTCAACAATGTCAATAATATTATAAACATCGCTGTCGTCAGATTCCGTTTTTTCCCGAATTCTATAATAAAATAGAAAAATACAGTCAGTACAGTTAAATATATATTGCAGGTATTAAACAGGAGAATCAAAATATATAGCAACATATAAGCGTATGTTTCTAAATACAATATAAAATAGTGCATCATACACAAGATTCCCTCGCGCCATAATGATCACAATGCGGTCTATTCCCGCCATCTGCGTTAGAATACAGCAAAAATACCCCATTTTCAAACCGCGATTACTCCTCGATTTAGTGGAGCTATTTAAGGTTTTAAAGTACCAATATAAAGAACAAAACTTGCTGAATATGATGACGTGATTTTTTCCCCGTTTCTGTTTAAAAAAGCTAATTAGCTCCAGCATTGTTTCAAGGTCACTTTTGTGGCGTGCCCTCTGACCGGAACAAGCATAAATACAATGCGTAATTAACATAACTAAAAAGAAATATCTATACCAAACAAGTCAAAAATAACTAAATTAGATACCTAAACAAAACAATTATTAAAACATACCTTCCAAAAAATCAGATCTTTAGGGATAAAAATCGCAATATATTTCAACAATTTTTCACCTAACTTTGTTGAAAATCGCAAATGTGAATATTAATGAGATGCAATGCATTGTGGTATACTCACCATTCCTCCTCTGATATCGATCTATACTATCGTTCTTGGCTATTATTGGTTAATTTGAAATTTCGACCGTTGACATGTAAGGTTATACTTTATACTATATACATAATATCCACTTAAGTTTAAAGTGGTTGTCAAATAATGTACAAAAAACATGTCCCGGAAGGTTTAATTATTGTAAGATATATAAGATTAGTTTAAAGAGCTGCGTTAAAAATCATGTTACAAAGTTCCTAAATAAGAATTTAGTGGCGTGTCTGCAAGATGACACTAGTTCGTTGCGTTTGTTCAGAGTGGCCAGAGAAGGTTCGCAAATAATAAAGTACTTCGCAATGTATATATGGATATATACTTTGCGATGGATATTATGTAGCCTATATAGTATAAAGTATAACCTTACATGCCAACGGTCGAAATTTCAAATTAACCAATAATAGCCAAGAACGATAGTATAGATCGATATATAATCCTACGTGTATATACAACTTAGTCATTAGATCATTTTGTCTGAAGAGTACCACACATACGTGTGTAGCACGAAACTAACTAGTAATAAAATGTCTATTCAAAACTGTTGAATCTCTGAATTTTAACTATATTATGCTCTGGTTCTCCATTGAGCACTCTGCAAACGGTTTTTACTCTATCGTCTATAGTCTATATATATATATATATATATATATATATATATATATATATATATTTACACCTTCCCTTGCTTAGGGAATAGGCCCAGAGCATGATGCCCTGGGATCACAGCGCAAAAAAACACAAACAAAAAATATGTCACAAAGACTTCAACATTACACTCCAAAGTGCCAGGTCACATGCCAGTTCGTACCAGTTCTTTCGCTCGCTGTTCGCCTTCTTCAGAGCCTTGATTAGGCCATGACCGTACGTAAATCTTGGACATCCACGAGGACGATTGTTCCTGACCCAAGATGACATCATCTTTCGCGGCAATCGGTCCATATCTTTAGACATGTTCTACACATCGTAACTGACGTTGTGTGATGTAAGTATCAATCGCCTTCAAACCAGTGCGGTTTCGTAACTCCTCTGAACTTATGTGATGTTTCCAGGTATGTGTCCTATTAACACGGCACGTTGTACGGATACAGCGAGCATGAAATTATCTGAGTTTTTTGTAAAGTTCTTCTGTCAGACACCAAACCTCGGACCCGTAAAGTAGTACGGGGAGTATCAGTCGTTGATATATAAATTTCTTGGCCTTAAAGCTGACGTTTCGGTTTGAGAACAGTTGAGAGCGAATAGTTCCAAAGGCAACGCTACCTTTTGCAATCCTTCTAATAACATCTTCCGTGTCACTGCAGTCATATGTTAGAAGAGATCCGAGATAACAGGATGTTTTTGACGATTGGAAATAAAGTGTCATTTTCAAGTTGAACATCCGACACGTCAACATTATCGCAAGTTTCTGGGTCTGTATATGTGTTTGCAGGAGCAAGTACAAACAAAATTTCCATTTTCGAATTTTTCTCCGGCTTACCAACATGAATCTCAAGTCCAAACTTGGCAAAGTGGGCAATCAGTAGAGGAATATGTTCTATTGATTTTCGAGTTGTAAGTAGGACTGACGGCTGAATTCTTGTCCACCACGTGCACGGTAACTCCCTCCAGTCAGTATGAAATCTGGTTTGGTGTAAAAAACGCGAAGCTGTCTGTTATCAATAATGTTAGCATGACAGCGAACATGAAAAGGTTGAACAATCGAGGTCCTAAAATGTCTCCTTGCTTGACGCCAATAATATTAAGGATCTCATGGACAACGAAATTTACCGAGAACTTGACGGTAAAATGATGATGCAGTGATTTGAGCAGTTGGATCAACTTGGGAGGTACACCAAGTTTGCCAATAATTAACCATAGTAATAATTTTCAAGGAACTCGATAAAAGGCCTTAACTAAGTCAAAAAATAAAATCCAAGACTCAAGGCCATGTTCTCTCCGTTTCTTCATCGCAAGTTTCACAGTAAATATGGCATCAGTGCATCCTTGCCCTGGTCTAAATCTGCATTGACTGTCATGTTCAGTTGCTAAGACTTCTTCAATAGGTTTAAGTCTGCTATTGAGAATGATAGCAACAATTTTGTATGCTGTTTCGAGAAACATTATACCTCTATAATTTCCTGTTTGGCTTAGATCTCCTTTCTTAGGTAGAATGGTTAGCAAACCCTTTTCCCATTCCGAAGGTGTTAACTCTGTGTGCCAAAAGTCGAGGATGATTAACTTAAGGATTTCGAAGGTTTCTTCATAATCACTTAAGACTTTCAAGGTTTCATGTCTATATAGAAAACCAGTCCCCGCGCAAGGCCAACTCTTTGGGTATTACAACCTGAGGGGTGTTATTTTTTTGCCGACAAGAAGAGTTTGGCTAAAGTTGAGCTAGACTGATAAACTAAGACGACAAGTGTTAGGTGTAATGGTTTAATTTGAAAGTTTCATGTTGATTTCATTCTATTTAACACATTTGTAACTGTGTGTTCGACTGCCCCTGGTAGTTTCGCCCCTGTCATTAGGATTCTTCAGAGAATGAAGATATTCTAATATTTATAAAATGCATGGCAAGTTCATATTCAAAGAAATTATATTATTAAGGCTAACATAAAACTAATCGACAACATCATTAAATACTATGAAAGTAAAGAGGTGGAATTTTAACCACTATACAAATTGCACCTTTACTTTGAAGGAAGCACTGAGTTAAGTATTAAAAAATCCTGTTATTGTTGCACACTTCTGGTTTGACACTGTCGGGCTAGAGTGCCAGGCTTGTTTCAGCACATAGTCGTGGGTAAAATAACGCAAGAGGTATTGTCTTAACAAACAGAGTATATTTTATCATTACCCACGCACAATTTTCCACGAAATATTCATATGTGAACTGTGAAATTGTAGAAATATTTACATATCAAATCCAGCTTCAAATATCATCTTTTCCCACATTTCTCGAGGTTTTAATATTTGTTTGTTGCCTTTCATGGGCGAGGATATTAACGTATGCAACTTGTACATGTTCAAATAAATGGTTAAAAGTCGACAAAATATATCGCAAATATCAAAACAACGATATTTTACTGCAAAAAGCTAAAACATTTGTACAAAAACCAAAGGGGCGTGAAAATTGTAGCGGACACAAAATTATATAATTAATAAATCCCAGGCCATTATCGGACTTGACCGTGTAGCTCAGTAGGTTCGAATCCCAGCCACGCGGGTTCGCGGGTTCGAATTCGCGGGTGCGAATCCCAGACACGGCAAGCAGTATTTTCTGCTTACGCGGTTTGGAATAATTCACTCGAAGAACATTTCTTCCTATCATATTACCGAGTGAACTTATCACAACATTTCATATATATATATATATATATATATATATATAAATTAGAAAAAAATAGCCACGACTAAAAGCAATTTAAGTTACAAGCTAATCCAAGTCTCATGGATTGTGATGTCTTTGATCAATCAACATAAATTTTAAAGTCGAGTGATCAGCTTGGATGACAATCGAAAAAAGTATTAACAATGGCACACGTTCTCCGCTTACGCTTTATGTGTGATTAAAGTCGGGATCAAAGACTGAAAGACATGACACTCTATGGGAATGTGATAATTTCTGGATTGGCACTTTGTTGACTAGCCAGAGGGGACTTAACTGCCATCATGATTTCGTGCAACAATACTAGTAATGCAATTAGTTTTAACATCTTATAATTAGTAATTTAAATTAGTTTATACTAGGATATATAACAGCCTTGGATTAGCTTGTATTTACTTCCTGACGAAGACTGTTACATCCAGTCGAAAATTTAATAAATTGACTTAAAATTTCTTTTAGTCGTGGCCTTTATTTTGTCTCATTTATAAATGCATATCCGAGAGGCCGACGCGATTTTTGTTCCTTGTCACACATTATGTATATATATATATATATATATATATATATATATATATACATAGTCAAATCTGCAGACATGCATGTTTCGCCGTTCAACGGCTCGTCAGTGCAGCTTGTAACGCAATCTAGATGCGAGTGACTTCGTATTTATACACCATACGCTTGCTCTACCAAGCGCATGTGGTACAATACTCAGACACATGCGCATCCAGATATGCGTGAAGTGTCTTGGGGCCAGAGTGCTCAAACGACCACAAGGGAAGTGAGCTTTTGCATTATAGCTTATTAGCCACCAATTAACCTCACAGAGTGCTCAACAACACAAGTGAAGGAGCATATATAGTCAAATATATATATGTACGTATATCATCTAGACAATTTTCAGCGGATAAACCTAAACGACGCTATGCCTGCAGAAACCTAACTAAAGTTAATATTATAGGGCGTGAAGCCAGCAAGCCTAGACAAATTCCCAAATGTTTGGTGCTGAATGCTATAGGTCGCTAGCTAAGCCGGATGCTTATCCTGCACTCTACGCTGAACTTAATAGTAACAATATTGATCTCTGTTTTATATCTGAAACGTGGCTCCATTCAGCTATACCTAGTTCACTGATTTGCCCTCCTGAGTACTGTATCGCCAGGAAAGATCGGCAGGACATACGTGGAGGTGGAGTAACGATACTCTGTAGGAACGATTGGAAAATGGAAAACATATTAGACGCAGATAATAGGTTTGAATGTCTTTGGGTGAAAATAATAACTAAAAACTCTATATTCAGTGTTGCAGCAATTTACCATCCTCCTGATAATAGTTATGATGCCAAAGACTTAGTAGAATATTTGATTGATTCTTGTGAGCAAATATTGTTGCGTGATCCAAATATGAACATAATCATTGCTGGTGATATAAACAAATTAAATATTTATGATCTACTTAGTCAGCAATCCCTTATCCAAATGGTCAAATCACCTACGAGATGCAATGATATCCCAGATGTTTTCGTAACTAATGTTTCGCACTATTGGAAAAAAGTACAAGTGAGAAAAGGCTTATTGAGATCTGATCATAATATCATTATCACATTTCCGAAAGATGCTATAAAAGCAGATAGAACAGATTTATTCTTCAGAGATGTCCGAGACCATAGAAAGCAGAATATGTTCAGTGATTTAGACTCTGTTGACTAGACTAGAATATTAAACGATGATCTTTCCTCTGATGTGATGACTACCCAGCTTTATGAAACTCTATGGCCTAAATTCGAGACTTGTTTTCCACTAATCAAAGTTCGATCATCATCGCGTGACCCGCCGTTTATGTCTCCGCTTGTTAAACATCTGTTAAAAAAGAGAAATAAAGCTGTAAGAAAAAATGATGAAGAGACACTTATTCGGTTACAAAATCAAATTAATCGTCTTATCCACTCCAATCAAGTTAACGCAGTTAAAAACGAGAAAAATGGATCTAAGAAATGGTGGAGTAGAGTCAACAGTATGACTGGAAGAAAAGGAAACACTTTACCGGTTAGTTCTATAATAGAGCCAAGTGTAATAAACACCTACTTTCAAGGTATAAATAATGACTCCAATTATTCTGCTCCCCAGTTGCTGTTGATTCCTATGAACACTAGAATTCCCTCGCTCTCATTAGACACGGTGTATAATTTTTTGCGGAAATTGAAACGCACAACTTCAGGTCCAGATGATTTACCGTATTGGTTTTGGAAGACGTATGCGGTGACATTGACTCCTGTTATAACGAGAATATTTAATACTTCTCTGAAGAGTGGGAAGATTCCGAATGTTTGGAAAAGAGCTGATGTGATACCAAGCCCAAAAGAAAACTCAATCAATTCCTGTACCCAACTTAAACCTATCTCATTAACAGATATTATTATGCGCCTGTTTGAGAGATGTGTTTATGAAAGTGAAGTCGCTGATGCTGTGTATAATTATATTGGGGCCGATCAGTTTGCTTATAAAAAGGGGCACAATTCTACCATGGCTCTAATAAAAAATCAACATATGTGGTTAAAATGTCTTGACGAAGGTGCTAAATCAGTTAGAGTAATCTCATTTGACTTTAGTAAGGCATTTGACAGTGTCCCTCATGACATTCTATTTAATAAAATCAAGAAAATACCTATTAATCCATATATTATAAACTGGATGATTGATTTCCTGAAAAACCGTAAACAGAGAGTAAAAGTTGATGGCGTCTCAACTGAATTTTTAGACATTAATCGTGGCGTACTTCAGGGGACTGTACTAGGACCTGTAATGTTTTCTATAATGGTCAATGCTATCAAGGCGGTGAATCCCTCTAATGACTTATCTAAATTTGCCGATGATGTTACAATAATAGCACCAGTTTATGACCACGAAGATTCAGCTGGAGATGAAGTGGAAAATATGAAACTATGGTCAAACGAAAATAGAATGTCTTTAAATATGAAGAAAACTTATGAAATAATTGTTCGCGGAAGAGTTTCTGCTCCCTTACCGGACCACATTCCATTCGTAATACGAAAAGATTGGCTCAAAATACTGGGTGTCACAATTGAAGAAATACCAGGAAAATGGGATAAACATTTCGAAGAACTGATGAAGAAAGCTAGTAGTAGAATGTATATTTTAAGAGTCTGTAAACATTATGGGTTCTCTACGCAACAATTAGATCTTCTTTTCATAAGTCTTGTAATCTCCCTTTTCACCTTTGCAGTTGAAGTTTGGGGCGGAGCATCTTACACAAATATGCAAGTCAGATTGATAAGTTTATAAATCGTGCTCACAGAAACGGGTATACCAGCAACCGATCAGATTTTAAAGCAATAATATCGAAGTGATGATAATAATGGTTTACACATCCTTTTACCTAACAAGATAAATCGACCTCTAAGACGGAGAGGTCATGACTTTGAACTACCTATTGTTAAAACTGAGAGGTTTAAAAACGCTTTTATAAATAGATGTCTTTTCAATTTTATATAAACTGTTCATATTTTTATATATTATAACATTTGTAATTTTATAATTGATGTAAATAATTTTGTAATAACCATATTGTAGTATATATTCTCACATGTAAACTCAGACGTTTGCTTTGAGTATTTCAATAAAGACTTTTATTATTATTATTATTATTATTATTATATATACATATATATATATAGTCAAATCTGCAGACATGCATGTTTCGCCGTTCAACGGCTCGTCAGTACAGCTTGTAACGCAGTCTAGATGCGAGTGACTTCGTATTTATACACCATACTCTTGCCCTCACCAAACGCATGTGGTACAATACTCAGACACATGCGCATCCAGACATGCGTGAAGTGTCTTGGGGCCAGAGTGCTCAAACGACCACAAGGGAAGTGAGCTTTTATATATATATATATTCGCTCCACGTTGGTATTGAGTACTCTATTCATATTTGATTCCAATATCGATAATTTCGATATATATATATATATATATATATATTTATTGTTTCTATCTTAAAGTAAAATCGTTACAATGTTTTGTCTCGTCTAGTAAGACGATTAGGCGATCATTTACACTTGATTCAGTTCAAATTGATTTGAACTGAATCAGTGTAAATTTAGTCGCCTGAAGATCGTCTTACTTTTTAGTTAGACGTGAAACACATGTAGCGACGGCTTTACTTTAAGATAGAAACAATAAATAAATTTGCTCTACTTTCAAATAGTGTTGAGCACTCTTTGTTCTACTAAAAACAAACCAAACTTGAATTATATATATATATATATATATATATATATATAGAGAGAGAGAGAGAGAGAGAGTGCTCGATATCATATAGATAGAGCAAATTTATAGCTTTTGCTTACCTCAAGGTATCCACCACAGCATGTTTCACGCAATAAGCGATTATCCAGTGGCGAGGAATTTCGAAAAGACTTTCCATTCTTAAATAGTATTGGTCGAAACGTGGGCGTTAACAGGAACACAGTTAAGGTAAGCTATATAGTTGCATGAACAATGTCAAGTCCATAATCACTAGGCACAATGCACGCATAATTAGGGAAAACCAGTTACAATCAGTTACAATTGCAGAGATGAGAAGACATGCCAACTTCAGAAACAATGCACGACCAAGGACATATTATACAAGGCAACTGTCACCGCAATACACTACATTGGCATGACTGCAAGCACATTTTAAGAGCGACACCGTAAATCTTTTCAACACAAAAAATACTCAAATGACACAGAACTTTCGAAATATATTTGGAAATTGAATGAAAACAAACAAACAAGATTTTATCATAACGTGGTCAATCATAAAGCATGCAGTTTCGTATACGGGAGGATCAAAAATATGCAATTTATGTTTGGAGGAAAAACTATGTATCATGAAAGAAGACAAACAATTTTTACTGAACAAAAGATCGGAAATAGTTTCAACATGCAGACACTAAAATTCATTAATTATTCATAAGCAAAATACAAAGGAAACTCATGACCCGTAGCGGATCTATATATTTGATATAGACTTGCTCAAATTTCTCCTTCAATTTTTACAGCGTAGATAACATCAATCTTCAAAATCCGAACGCCAGCGAGCGTACAAAACGAGACATTTTAGAAGTCATATACAAACCTTGCAGTTCGGCCTTTATCAGATCTAAAACACTCGGCTGCGCCTCGATGTTTTAAATCAGATAAAGACCTATCGCGCTGTTTTTGCTTATTTTTCCGGATTCGCTTTTAGCGGGATTAAAATTAATTTGGACAAAATTAATTTCAATTTGAGAGAAAAACTGAATTTAAATCAATGGAGGAATACAAAACAGGTTATTCAGTGGTTTGGCAATATAAAAGATAAGGACAGACACAGTTTTATTTCGTTTGACATTGTCGATTTCTACCCATCTATTTCTGAAAAACTATTGGACCAAGCTTTATCTTGGGCTTCAAATTTGACTACTATACCTGAAAACGATATTTCAATAATAAAACACGCTAGAAAATCTCTCCTTTTCAATACCGGAATTTCATGGATAAAAAAAGATAGCCATAGTTTGTTTGACGTTAGCATGGGCAGTTTCGACGGCGCGGAAATTTGTGAGTTAGTAGGCCTTTTCATTTTAAACCACCTGAGTAAGAAATTTGGCAAAGAAAGCATCGGCCTATATAGAGATGACGGTTTGGCTATTATAAAAAGTAAATCAGCACGTTTAGCAGACAAAACAAGAAAAGATCTCCACAAAATTTTCGAGCAGTTTGACCTAAAATTACTGCCGAATCAAATTTACGCATTGTAAACTTTTTAGATGTAACTTTCGACCTTAACAATGGAAAACATAGGCCCTATAGGAAGCCCAATGACGATCCACTATACATAAATATGCACTCTAATCACCCACCGAGCATCACAAGGCAACTACCTGCATCAATTAACAAGCGCATCGCACTTCTTTCATCAGATGAGCAAACTTTTCAGGAATCTGCACCCATATATCAGAACGCACTTAGGCATAGCAACTTTAATCATGAACTTAGCTACACTCAGCACACACCGCAAAACAACGCAGGAATAGGCAACGCAACATCATTTGGTTCAACCCACCATTTAGCAAGAGTGTTAGCACAAACATGGGACGTAATTTCCTTAGCCTAATTGACAAGCATTTTCCACTGCACCACAAGCTACATAAAATTTTTTAATAGAAATACAGTTAAAGTAAGCTATAGCTGCATGAACAATATTAAGTCAGTAATCACTAAACACAATGCACGCATATCTAGAAATAACAAGCCACAGGAGAGGGACACTACCAATTGCAGTTGTAGAAAAAACACCATTTGCCCGCTTCAAAAACAATGCATGACTAGAGGGACATAGTATACAAAGCAACAGTCACAGTAAGCAACACAAACACGATCAAAAATTACATTGGCATGACTGCAACCACATTCAAAGAGCGATTGGCCAACCACACTAAATCTTTTCAGCATAAAAAGCATGCAAATGACACGGAACTTTCGAAATATATTTGGACATTGAAAGAAAACAATAAGGATTTCAGTATTAATTGGCAAATTTTAAAACATTCTATTTCGTATACGGGAGGATCAAAACGATACAATTTATGTTTAGAAGAAAAATTTTGTATTTTGAAAGAAAAAAACAAGGATTGTTTACTCAACAAAAGAGCTGAAATAATTTCACGATGTCGTCATCGTAATAAATTTCGCGTAAACAACGCAAACAAAGCCATGCATGCACACATTGTCTCCCACACACACCCCCACGCCCCGGCAGGAAGCATATAAGCGGTCATTTCTTTCGATACTTGTAAACTGCCTGATGATTCTTTTACAGATGAAACAGCCTGTTGCAGACAAGTTTTGAGGTAAGCGAAAATCTATAATTTGCTCTAACTATATGTTCGACTCTTTGCGTTTCGTAGACCTAAACCTACACGTATATATATATATATATACGTGTAGGTTTAGGTCTACGAAACGCAAAGAGTGCTCGACAACATATAGCTAGAACAAATTATAGATTAAGCAATTTATAGATTAAGCCAAAATTATAGCAAATTATAGATATAAATTTCTAAAATTCATTAATTTATTCATAGGCAAAATACAAAGGAAACTCATGACCCGTAGCGGATCTATATATTTGATATAGACTTGCTCAAATTTTCTCCTTCAATTTTTACAGCGTAGATAACATCAATCTTCAAAATTCCAACGCCAGTGACCGTACAAAACGAGTCATTTTAGAAGTCATATACAAACCTTACAGTTCGACCTTTATCAGATCTAAAACACTCGGCTGCGCCTCGATGTTTTAAATCTGATAAAGACCTCTTGTGCGGTTTGTATATATTACATATAAAGATATAAATAAATATATATATAAAGATATAAATAAATATACATATATATATATATATATATATATATATCAGTATATTTATATATGTATATACAAATTTTTATATAAATATATGTATAGTTTTCGCTTACCTCAAGGTACCCATTAGCTAGAGTTTATGGTGTTTGTGGATGGAATATTCGAAAGAAAATTTATATAAATTTTTAGTCATAGCCATGAGCAGTTTTAGGCCCTCTGGCAGGAATCGAACCTGCGGCCCTGCGATTCCGGTGCAGCACTCTAACCAACTGAGCTACAGAGTCCAGTTGCTGAGCTCTAACCACAACAGTCTGTTTCACGCAATAAACGATCATCAAGTGGCGAGGACCACTAAACGAAGACTATATTTGCTCCATCTATATGATATCGAGCACTCTTTGTCATTTCGTGAACCCAAGCACGCTCATATATATATATATATATATACATACTTGTTGTTGGGGTTTTTGTCGGAGGGGTTTGTGACATGTGGGATTTTTGTCATGGCTCAATCCAGTCTAATTCTGAGATCAGTGAACTGACAACGTTTAACTTTCTGGAACAAGGAACACATAATGGAACCGTGGCTCAGACAGGCCAGCCCGGACCTATCGTAAGACCTGACAAGGCCGGAGCAGTTGCTGCGACAACTGTCATCGTCATTGTAACATTGATCAATATCCTCAAAGAGTTTGTTCAGGTATATCGAATGATTGGTGAATTCTTAATTTTGAAGTAACATCGTCTAGCATTAGATAGATCACCACCATTGCCATCATACTCATCATCGTCATCATCACTATCACCATCACCTCCTACATCACCTTATCATTATCATCATCACGATCGTCATCTTCACTATAATGACAACCACTTTCATCATCCCCGTCATCATAACCATCATCATCACGATCATCATCATCATCTTTATCATTATCATCGTCATCATCATCATCATCATCATCATCATCGGCATCATCATCATCGCCATCGCCAACATCATCCTTATCACCATCGCCATCATCATTATCACCATCCCCATCACCATCATTTTAACCATCGTCATTATCATCACCATCGCCATCACCATTGCAATTCATCATCACCACCATCATCATCACCATTACTATCATTACCACCAGACTCGTACCGAAGCGCTTTTAAGGGGGAAAAATCGCGTTCAGCTAATTTATAGAGATCAGTGGCTAAGCTGAGCGAGTGCGAAGGGGTGCTTGGGGAGGTCGCGACGAAGGAAGCGCCTGGCAGAAAATGTATTAAAGATGGCGGCGGTGATTTTTAATATCAATGAACGCAAAGGAGAGAATCTTGCAAGTGTAGTCGCAAACTGAAAGATTTATACAGAGTGTTGTATGTTCAGGAAATATTTTGCACAGCGAAAAGAGTTTTTTCTGGAAAATAAATGGGATTTAATGTACTTTTATATATATTTTACGTATTAAATAATAAAACCGATGCAATGCTGAGAATTTGTAATCTCAACTCCAATCTGAATATCATTAATTGGGTGTTCTAAAAACAAAATTTCTGTTTTATGGTCACTGAATTATTCCATGCATGTGCTTTCTGCCATTTGTTTACGCAGAAAAATTAGTACCTATTAAAATTGTATACACACACTGTGATTTGATAGCAGTGTACCTATAGACCATCTATCATTTTTCATACTCAAATTGTAATGAGTTCATGCTATGTTTAAAATATTTTAGGGCTATCTCTACTCCTATATGGGGGACAGGACTCTGTGCTTTGTCTTTCAAATCCGTATTTCAATGACCGACGGGGGCATGCTACCCTTTCCCCAGGGTCCCTGAAAGATAACTTTATCAGGCTCTAAAAAAGTTCAGCAAATAACATTCAAACAAGACATTGAAAGTGATTTGCTGGGCTATTACTGTATATCCATTTTTAAGTTTTCTCTGGTTTGTTATTGTGTTAATCACCTTTTAATCTCATATTATATAAAGCTAACTAAAACACCCTAATTTACTGTCTACTTATTATGCAGACCGGAGCCATAATAATGAATTCTACAAAAATTATAATGCTTTATGCTACAAACATTAAATTTATACTAGCTAGAAATATACTTTTAATTTCGTGGTTTTGCTATGGCATGTAGACAGAATAATTTTACAAAATACAACACATTTGTTCACATTCAATCATCTATTTCTGTTTTGTTGGACCTGGAAAACATGCTTTAGCTGCTCGAGTGAGAATGTTCTTCTCGTTGGATGTCAAATCAAGCCGATTCATCACAATGACTGTTTCACACAAATATTTGAGTCTTCATCAATACTCAGCAACATATTCCAGCTCAGTTGGCAACTTATGCCTTCTCTCGTCACCCTGGAAACGGGACAGATTGTAAACTAAAAAGAACACAAAGCACACTGTTTGACCCATCGGCTGTTTACATAACAATAGGATGATCCTAGCCACAAAGTTACCCTGGTAACCAGTAACCCTATAGTCTATTGTGTGTTAGAACGATGCTAGAGGTAGGGATACCTTTGCAAAAGGTCATTGTTTTTCTCTACATAAGCCATGTAAAGACATCCTACCTTGATATTCACTACGAATGTGACTGTATGTCAAAACAATAAAGGCGTCATATGATTAATATACATACATATCAACCCGACAACTATTTTAAACAATATCCATGCCACTTTAGCAGTTGGTAGCAATATAGCATGTTGGTAGGTTATGTGACCCTACCTCATGAATATACTGGTTATTTTCTAGCTAGCTGATGCTCTTGGTAACCCTGCTACTTCAGTCAATACCCATGTATTTACATGTATTTGAACAATATATATATTTTATGTTTACTGGTATTTAAATGTTTTCCTGGTTGAAGGGATCTGGGTTTCCTTCACAGGAGTGCTGGGAGCATCTGGTTCTACAAATTTAAATCGGGGACAAATACATTGCATTGCCATTGATGCCAATTAATCAAAAGTTCAAAACTAACATAGTGACATCTTAGTCAGAAATATTTGTGAACTACAAAGGTTCAAATATGAACATTCAATTGTCCGAAAGATACGTCTAGTTCAGCAATGGAACAACTTGAAGTCGGTTGAGGATGCTATCAAAACAATTTTGTATTCCAATGTTTATCTTAAAGTACTCCTTACCGTTTTACGGCTTGTGCCGTAATTACGACCGGTTGTTTCAAAATGTAAATATCTCCAGACGTGTTTATTCTCTGGCAACAGAACACGCGTCATTCGATAGCTTATGACTTCCTCTTTAGAATTATATTTAGTTTGTCCCGGTTCATATTACATATCCAAATTAATTTGCATACATGTTCATAAATTATATAAAAAAATTTACAATTATTGTTGAAATAAATCTAAATTGCCAGGGCAAGATTTATTATTTTCGAGCAAATGTTACACCCGAAATTGTAGCTCATGTAAAAAGGAATATTATTGGAAAGTTTCATTGCATTTGAAGAATTAGAAGTATTTTTTTTTATTTTTTGAAAGTCGCATACAAAATGCCGAGATCGTTGAAATTTGATTCCCGCACGCGCAAATTAATTACGAAATGCCATATAAGGTCAGTGTTGATTGCTATAAACCAATGAAAATCCGCCATCTAGGCAATTACATCACGCGGAATCGATTGCCGGTACTTTCAATACGCTAGGATGCAAAGCCGCGGAGAATTAGCTTCCGAAGTTGCGCGAGAGTGCGCCGACAAAACCGGGATTTCGCAATTAGACGGGATTTTCACGAGAAAAGTCGAGAATTGTCATAAAATGGCTAGTTTATTTAGTATGGATATTTAAGTACATCCTTTCGAACAGGATTTTCAAGAGCTATCCAATGGTCACACTTAGGAGTTTGTAGCGTGTAAACCAAACTTGAAATTTTTAGTATGCTGTTGCTACAAGTCTCCAAGAAAAGTAAACAGTGAATGGTTGGAAAAATTTAACCTATTTCTAACCAAATCTTGTTCTCGGTATTCAAATATGATCATATGTGGCGATTTCAATTTTCCTAAGATCTCCTGGGAATTTCAAGAACTAACAACCGGTGTCACAGTGATATGTGTATCCCCGTGTTTTGTGTATCCCCATACTCATATCACTAGGGATATATGTATCCCCGGTGGGAATACTCAAAACACTGAGCTCGAGCGAACCTGTGCACATGGAGCGAACGAAGCGAATGAGGATTTTAACCACTGATCTCATGATTTTAACAGAAAACAAAGGCAAATCTCCGGTAGGTGGATACTTTTTTCGTTCTTCAACAAATATTTGTAAAAGATTTACAGTAAGATGGAAAGACATTGCCTAAATTTAGTCCATTTTATGAGGTTATAATTTATACGCAGTACTGCACCACCAACGTTATCAGGTTAGTAAGTGTGTGCTCTATAATTTAGTGTACATGTAAATATATATGAAGTTATGAACTGCCCTCATTTCCTATTCTCGTCGCCGGTGGAAATTTTTCACTAAACTTTTCCCGTGAAAATTGAAATGGAAAACCATGGGGAAACCAATATCACTAGGGATCTGGGTGGCGGGTGGACGTGTTGTCAAGATGGCGGGTGGACGTGTATATTTTTGTTCCACCATTCTTGCTATTTTATACATGTCTCTGTTATTGAGATCGTTTTATCCTATTGGGGAAGTCTTCTCTAAGACTTCCTCTATACTCAGTAATATGAAATGGGATGTAAAACCACATGAAAGTCGAAATTCTGGTTCACGACGTTATACCTGCACGACGAAATTGCCTCTATCTTACAAGCTTAAAGCCGGAGTAAAATTATTGAATCTGACTTTGTCTGCTTCAATGTTGATCTTGGTGGCTGGAGATATTAGCTCAAATCCTGGCCCTACGTATCATTGCCTTGCTGATGTGACAAAAAATCGAGGACTGAAGATTGCTCATCTTAACGTACGAAGCCTTCGCACTAAACTCGATTTGATCTCAGTTGAACTGGTAAACAAGAAGCTATTTGACGTTCTAACTTTTTCCGAAACATGGTTGGATGAATCTATGTCTGACAGTGAACTCAAGCTGGATGGTTATTACTTATTTAGGCGAGATAGGTTGGGAAATGGTCGCGGAGGAGGCGTGCTGATTTATCTACGAGAAAATCTACCCGGACAGGTTCGCGAGGATTTGAATAACATGGAGAACGAATGTTTATGGGTTGAAGTAAATCGTCATAAATGTAAACCGATCTTATTATGCTGTGCATATAAACCGCCTAACATGGATACACCAAAATTTATCGACGGACTGACTGTTAGCTTATCAACGGTAAACCAAGATAAGTATGATATGATTTTGTTGGGCGATTTAAATGTTGATTTTCTCGAGAAAGATTCAAAACGCACGTCGAATCGTTTACTTCGGAATTTTGCAGTTTCATCTGGTCTCTCGCAAGTCATTAAAGCGCCAACAAGGATTACGAGTACAACACAAACAATGATCGATCTTATTTTTGTCAACAATGAGCATCGCATCATTGACTCCGGTGTTATTCCAATGTCGATAAGCGATCACTCCCTGGTGTATTGCACATTAAAAACTGGTGTTAGAAAAGCTTTGCCTAGAATAATTGAATATCGTTCTTACAAATCTTTTAACGCTGATTCTTTCATAAATGATCTAGAGAATGTTCCATGGCATGCCATAGAAAACGAAACAAACATTGATGATGCAGTCATAACATGGAATAAATTGTTCTCTGACGTCGCCGATGCACATGCACCTATAAAAAAGCGGCGTATTAACGGCAACAAAACTCCTTGGATTTCATCCAAAATAAGGGAAGCCATGCGAGACCGAGACTATCATCATCGCAAATCTATTAAATTACAATCTAATTATCATTGGAATATGTATAAAAAGTTGCGGAATTTTGTTAACCGTGAAATGAAATCAGCAAAATCGAAATATTACATCGATTTGATTGAAAATAACAAAGGTGATGAAAAATCGATATGGAAAGTATTAAAGGACGTAACCTGTCGTAATAAGAAAAGTTCGATCCCAAGTTCAATCATTAGTGATGGAGTAACATATACTAAACCAAACATTATCTCGGAAGTTTTAAATGCCTATTTTACATCAGTGGCTAAATTCTTAGCATCAAAGCTGCCGAAAGTAGCCTTCTCCGGACAAAAGCCATCTCAATATCAGTGTTCCACCTTCAAATTGCAGAAAGTTAATATTGACTTTGTTTATAATCAATTACGTTCCATAAAACAAAACAAAGCAACTGGTTTGGACAACATAAGTGCTCGACTTATTAAACTTTCAGCACAAGTATTGGCTCCTTCTATAGCTACCCTATTAAACATGTCCATTGAAACTTACACCTTTCCAAAAATATGGAAATGTGCGAAGGTTATACCGTTGTTTAAATCAGGCGACCGAAATATTGCTTCAAATTATCGTCCAATATCTGTCTTGCCAACCTTAAGTAAAATATTGGAAAGAGTTGTGCATACTCAGTTTTACCAACATTTGATGGACAATAATCTCCTCACAAATGTTCAACACGGCTTTAGGTCTAAGCGTTCCACTACTTCAGCATTAGTTACATTCTCTGACGAAATACTTGGCAATATGGAAATGGAAAGTTGTGTGGTGCGGTCTCTCTTGATCTCTCGAAAGCGTTTGACACCGTCGACCATGAAATCCTCCTTAAAAAATTACAGTGGTTTGGCGTATCTGATCTCGATCTCCGATGGTTTGAGTCCTACCTAAGCGACAGATCACAGAGAACTGCTTGCGTTAATCATATGTCAAATACTTTGCCAGTTACGATCGGTGTTCCGCAGGGTAGTATATTGGGACCACTCTTGTTTATTGTTTATGTAAACGACCTGCCAGGAATTGTTGACCACTGTAAAGTATCCATATACGCTGATGACACGATTATATACTGTTTTTCATCATCAACGGCTGTTCTAGAAGATTCCTTAACACAGACCTCGCAGCTGTAGCAGAGTGGTTAAATATGAACAAACTGACACTCAACCTTACGAAGACCAAGTTAATGGTAATTGGTAGTGACAAAAATGTAATGCTGTCTCTCTAACTGTTCAAGTAGCGGAAATGAAGTAAAGGAAGTCAATAAATTGGAATATCTGGGTGTTACCTAACATCGAATTTCAAATGGCATGAACACATAGAAAAGATTTTGGGGAAAATCAACAAGCGCATTGGACTTCTAAACCGGACAAAACATTTGCTTCCTCGCAGCTCTAGACTGTTGTTATATAATAGTCTTATTCTCCCAATCTTTGACTATGCTGATTTGATATGGGGCGATAAAGGGAATGAAACTCTGATGGCAAAATTGCAAATTTTGCAGAATAAGGCTGCAAAACAAATTTTAGATCGTCCTTGGTTTTCATCTGCTTCATGTACCTTACACGACTTAGGATGAAACCTTTGTCAAATCGTAGGTTCTATCTGTCGTTGTTTATATGTTTTTAAGTGTCTGAATAATCTTATTGATAATGATATAAACTTTTTATATAATAAAGACATTCACGACTATAATACTAGGACCAAGAACAAATTAAGGCTCCCAAGAATAAAGAGAAACTGGGGTAAATATAAGGTAGATTACCACGCAATATCGGATTGGAACTCCTTAGATGAGCAGGTTACTGACTCAGACTCACTTAGTAAATTTAAGTCAACTTTTTTAAAATAGTATTAGTATATTGCATAGTATATTGACTTAGTGCATGCATGCATGTTGATTGTTGTAACATCTATATAGTATTCATAATTCGTTTTTAATATTTAGTCTTATTGTAAATAATCTTCACTTAATAGTGTCAGGACCTTTCTGAAAATCATGTTCTCGTGAGAAAGCTTCCTGACCTTTAATAAAGATCTTATTCAATCAATCAATCAAAATGTAGGGAGGTCAGGTAGGGATACTCAAAACACGGCCGCCATATTTGCTGGGGATACATATATCCCTAGTGATATGAGTATGGGGATACACAAAACACGGGGATACACATATCACTGTGACACCGGTGTCGACGAAGTTCAATTCACTGAACAATTGAATGATTACCACCTGACGCAGTTGAACACATTTCCGACACGAGGAAACCACGTACTCGATCTTGCTATTACCAATGTTCCTAGTCTAATCGAGAATGTATCAGTACTCAGCTCATTGGAAAGTGGTTTAATAACTGACCAATCTACAATTGTTTTTGACCTGAAAATATCAGTCAAAGCAGCTCCCAAACTTAAACGTAGAGTGTTTGACTATCGAAGAGGAAACTTTGATGGACTTCGGACTATGCTGGAAGGACTTGATTTATGTACTGTGGTCGAAGCGGAAGTGAATGTCAAACAAAGCTGGATGAAATGGAAAGAACTGTTTCTCGACGCAGTGTATAAAAATATTCCCACTAAAACGATCAAAAACATTAACAGTCCACCTTGGATAAGTGGTGAAATAATTCATGCCATTCAGAAAAAGGAAACTGTGCGACGTAAACTGAAAGAATTTCCAACTGACGCTCTGAGGAATAAATTCAAGGTATTACGTGCCAAAGTAAAAGAACTAGTCTCCAATTGCAGGGCTCGCTTCTTTGAAACCTTGGACGCAGATCTCCATAGCAACCCCAAGAGATTTTGGTCTATATTCAAATTAAAGACCAAAGACTCTAGCGTGCCGGGAAGTGTCTCGATGGGAGCAAGTGGATCGGATCCAGCTTCAGTTCAATCAGCATCCTGCCCTCGAGACATTGCAGAGCTTTTCAATGTTTACTTTTCGTCTGTTCTAAACGGCAATGACAATCTAATTGATTCAACCACTCTTCCCTCAACTCCTGAATCCACTCTATCGGAATTGATTCTATCCCCAGAGGACGTGTTAATGACTCTTCTAAACCTTGATACCAACAAAGCCACAGGCCCTGACGGTATACCGCCCAGACTTCTAAAAGAAACCGCCAATCAAATTGCTCCATCGTTATGTTCCCTGTTTAATCGATCTCTCAATAGTGGCTCTTTACCAGAGGAATGGAAGCTGGCAAACATCATACCAGTTTTTAAGAAAGGGGACAAAACCCACGTTGAGAACTATCGTCCCATTTCACTCCTTTGCATAATATCGAGCGCTGTGTGTTGAGCAAACTGCGTGATCACCTGTTAGAACTATTGAACACATCACAACATGGATTTATCCCGGGCAGGTCCTGTACTACCCAGCTCGTTGAGGTGATGATTCTTTGTTGGACTCCGGTAAACAAACCGATGTTATCTTCTTAGACATGTCCAAAGCTTTCGACACGCTGCTCTCATTGCTAAACTTAAAAGATTCAATATCAGAGGATCTCTTCTCGACTGGTTTTCATCATATCTACATGACCGTCGACAGCGTGTTACTAGTCTTGGTGCAACATCTTCTGAAAAACCGGTGTCTTCGGGAGTACCTCAAGGCAGCATATTAGGCCCTATACTTTTCCTCCTCTATGTGAATGACCTACCTGACGTTGTTAAGAACTCAAGTGTTGCCTGCTTCGCTGACGACACTAAGATCTTCCGTTGCGTCGATTCCATCTCCGACGCTACTTTACTCCAACGTGATCTGAGTAACCTACACAGTTGGTCTTCTTCCAGTGGGCTCGTCTTCAATCAATCAAAGTGCAAATGTCTGCGTGTGACTAGGAAGACTCGACCCGTCGTTTATCCGTATAAGATCAAGGACAACGAACTTGCAACAACATCAATCGAAAAGGACCTGGGAATTTGGGTTTCTAGCGACCTTACATGGACCAAGCATGTACTAGAACGTTGTGCGAAAGCAAACAAGCTGCTGGGTTTCGTGAGGAGAAGCGGTGCAGAAATAACAAACACAAGGACTCGCCGCACATTGTATTTGTCATTGGTTCGCCCTGTTCTCGGATATTCAAGCCAGGTATGGTCTCCCCAGTCCATAGGTCTCATCAAACGAACCGAACGCATCCAGAGAAGAGCTTCGAAGTTCATGCTGAATCTACCCTATATGTGTAGTCAGTCTTACCGCGAGAGGCTGATCACTTTGGAACTAATGCCGTTATCCTACTGGCATGAGTATATGGATCTCATGTTCTTTTTTAAAGCTGTAAATGGTCTGGTCACAATATCTGAAGATGTTCTTCCTCAACCCATTATTCCAACGAGAGTAACCAGATCATCAAGTAGTAATGAGGTATTATTCCGTCCACAAAAGTGCAGGACTAGTACATTCCAGCGTTCCTATTTCACCCGTGTTACGAGAGTTTGGAACTGTCTCCCAACAAACTTAAGGCATCCCGATACAAGTCTAACTTTATTCAAAAGATTGTTGCGGGACTATTATTTCAAAGCCCTGCACATTTGTTATGATGCAGAGGACCCAAGAACATGGAAGTCTATATGTTTAAATTGTAACTGTTGTCGAAGTTAAACAATGTCATTAACTGTTGTTTCTAGATATTAGTATAATATATTATGTAACTTATATGTTAAAAGGGCCCACAGTAATTGGTTTTAACTGTTGTGGTGTCCCCGCCATTCGTTACTGTTTGTATTGTATTTGTGTTGTGCACTTGTGTATGTCATTTGTATAACCTTTATCTGGCGAAGTTGAATAAATAAATAAATAAAGGTAGGAAAGCGAAATGAATATATAATTAGTTTGTATTATTGTTAATTTGTAAACAATACAAAGTTCAGAGGTGTTTGAAAGGGGCTAAATTGGCCGCGTAGCATTGTAAACAAACACAATTTACTTCTCTAAAGACATCGTAAAACGCTGAATCGAACGGTGGTATTTTCATCTACATAGCATGCACTGAACCGAAGATATGAAAACTGCAAAAGTAAGACGATATCGTCTTACTTTAGTCAGCACCAAACGAGCAGGAGTTTAAGTCAAATTAGAGATTGCAAAGTCAAAACAAAGGACAACAATAAAACCAAGAAGACATTGCGTTATACACTCACGCCGGTGTGTACCAAAATTTATAAAATTTTCCTTTCAAAAAACAATTCTTGGAGAGATTTCTGTAGATTATCCAAGGTAGATACGTCAAGCACAAGTTACAAGAAGCAAAAAATAGTTCAAATATGAACGAATTCAGAAGTTATGTACGATTGTCAACAAATCGGTATAAATTGTTCAGAAATCGGTCATTTTCTGCCAGGCGCTTCCTTGCTTCGTCGCGACCACCCCAAGCACCCCCCGCGCGCTCGCTCAGCCTAGCCACTGATCTCTATAAATAAACTGAATGCGATTTTTTCCTCTAAAGGGCCTGGGTACGAGGCTGCATTATCACCAAAGTACACAATATTGTTCCTTTCATGCATGAAGTTCAAATATGAAGCTGGCCGGAAAACTTTCCCTACATATCCCAATTATCCCATTTTCATTGAAGCTGGGAAACCTTTCCCCACATATCCCAATTACCCCCTCCCCCAAGTTACCGAAAACTAGCTCACCCAACGTCTTTGTTCCATCTATCATCTTATCAAACGTTATGTCACTGGTCCCAAAAATCGACGAGGTTCGTAATGTAGCTACCACAATCAACCCAGATATTATTTGTATAACAGAATCTTGGCTTCGTGACCACATCCATGACAATATAGTTAGTATCAGTAATTACACCTTAGTAAGACGAGATAGAGTGGAAGGTCTTCATGCCGGCGTCTGTGCGTATATTCGGAAAACGATTCGATTTAAAATCCTGAAAGATCTATCAAATGAAAATTTGGAAGTAATCTGGCTAATATTAAATCCACCGCGCCTTCCGAGAGGAATTTCTAATATTATCCTAGGTATTGTTTTCCATCCACCTAAAGCCGATAATTCAATAATGTCAAACTACTTGTACGATTGCCTTCTCAACATCGAAACCCAATTCCCGAGTAGTGGAACTATAATACTTGGCGACTTCAACAAACTGAAAACATCCAGACTTCAAAATAGTTTTAAACTTAAACAATTGGTTAAATTCCCCACCAGAGGTCAAAACATATTGGATCTAATCTTAACGAATATAAGTAGTTACTACCAAAAACCGAAGAAACTTTCCCCATTTGGTCTTTCAGATCATGCGACCATTGAAATCCAACCCCTAACTCGTACTGAGTTTCCAAAAGTATCAATTAAAATAAAATCAAGGGATTTAAGACCAACTAATCGGCTGGCTTTAAGGAAATACCTGGTAGAGGTAGACGTTCCAACCCTCATCAGAGCCAAGGCTTCCTGCGAAGATAAAGCCAATACATTAGAATTAATTATTACCTATGGCCTAAATACCATTCTTCCAATGAGATCAAAACTTAAAATATCGAACAAGCCCCCTTGGATCACTCAAAAACTGAAACATCTCATTCGCAGAGGTCAGATATCTCTAGCACAAGGGGATTTGGTATCATTCCGCCGTCTCAGAAATCACGTTAATCGCGAGAGAAAGACCGGCCGCTCAAAGTTTTACGAAGCTAAAGTCAAAGAACTGAAAGAAAGCGCCCCAGCAAAGTGGTGGAAAGAAATAAAGAAACTCAGTGGAATGTCGGAACAATTCACAACCCCCGAAGATATTATATCCCAACTGCATAATGTGGAATTTAGATCGACTATTTCAATGTCTTGTGACCCCGACCCTCACCAACTCGCCAACCTGATAAATGAAGCATTCCTGGCACCGACGAAAGACTTCAATCCCCTACCTCCAAATAGTCCAAATAGTTCAGGTCTTTAAAAGCTTATCAACCTTGAACTCAAGTAAATCCATGGGACCAGATAGCATCCCAGGATGGGTCCTTAAAGAAAACGCGGATATTTTAGCACAACCCATTGCGGACATTATAAATAAATCATACAGTGAGACCCATCTCCCATTATCCTGGAAGTCCGCCGATGTTGTACCAATCCCAAAGGAAAAACCAGTGCGTGACGTAAAGCGTCATCTGCGACCCATTTCCCTAACCCGATTGTGTCGAAAGTCGCCGAGGACTATGTTGTAGACTGTTTTGTCAAACCAGCTGTACTTAAAAAAGTAGATCCCAATCAGTACGGAACGATTCCTAATTCAAGTACCGTCCATGCCTTTGTAAGCATGATTCACTCTTGGAGCGGATCAACAGACGGAAACGGCTGATCAACTAGAGTGATGCTGTTTGACTTTAGAAAGGCCTTCGACCTGATCGACCATCACTTGTTACTTCAGAAACTAAAAACATACGATCTACCCCAATGGACAATTGATTGGATAAAATATTTTTTGACCTGCAGAAAACAGCGGGTCAAACTGAAACATGATTGTTATTCTGAATGGGAACCAGTTACAGCAGGTGTCCCCCAAGGGACAAAACTTGGCCCATGGCTATTCACAATAATGATTAACGACTTAGTGATCCGCACATCTGATATATGGAAGTTTGTCGACGATTCAACTTTATCGGAAGCAAAAAAAAAAGGAGATATAAGTTACATTCAAAATGAAGTTGATCAATTCACTATTCAAGCAAAAATTAATAAATTCCAATAAATGAGGGAAAATGCAAAGAACTACGTATTGGATTTAATCGAAATACACCGCAGTTCGACCCTATCCTAATTAATAACAACCCTATCGAAGTCGTTGAATGTGTCAAGCTCCTTGGTCTCTATGTTTCCAATAACCTGCAGTGGAATAATCATATTCACGAAATCATCAAAAAAGCGCGGAAAAGACTGTTCTTCCTAAGCCAATTAAAAAAATCTAATATCGGCATCACGGAACTAGTTCAATTCTATACTGTTTGCATCCGACCAATTTTGGAGTATGCATCCCCAGTCTTCCACGACAGTCTAACCGCCTATCTATCTAACGATCTTGAAATGATACAACTGAATAGAGCTCTGAGGATAATATTCCCTTGGGTCCCATATGATGAGGCACTTAGTGTTGCTGGCCTTCAGCAATTTGGTACACGAAGACAAAGGTTTACTGATAAACTTTTCCACGAAATAGAATCTAATGATAGCCATAGATTGCATAACTTACTACCTCCTCGTAATTTGAACCATTTTAGTTTAGGAACAAAACATAAGTTTTATGTTAACTTCCAGACAGAACGACATAGGAAAACTTTTATTGTACATAATTCATTAAAAATTTAAGATATATTTAAATGTAAAGTATTTATTATTCTAGTACACCATGTAATAGCGATCGAGGCTTATTTTTGTAATAGTTAACACAATTCAGCCCTTGGGCTGCAAAGTTCATTTTAATAAAACTATCTATCTATCTATCATAACTATAAAAAGCGCACTGCCATGAAAAAAAATCCGAACATTCAACGTTGCTCGCTTTTTGAAAACTCTTTAAAGTTCAACGCACATACAAGTAATCATCATGGTTGCTAGACCGCGAAAATTTCTAGATTCTACAAGACTACAAATCTCTCTTCGTGCAAACATTTTAAATTTGCAAATTTAATCGGTTGTACTTTATTAAAATGCATAAAGCTATTCTCTCTAAGGGTTTTACGGGAATTGGAAAATTAAAGGACAGGCAGCTGAAGATAAACTTAGATCCAAATGTTAAACCAGTAGCACAGTAAGCACGAAAGATTCCCTATGGTCTGTAATCTAAAGTTGAAAAGAAGTTAGATGAATTGGAAGCTCATGGCATCATGTACCGAAGGTAGAAGGACCAGCCAATTAGGTCGGCAAACCCTCTTGTTGTTGTACCCAAACTCATCTAACTTTTGCTATGAATAATGCTGCAGAAGCTTACCAGTATCATGTGGGTGATGCAATTCGTGATTGCGAAGGTGTACGTAATATATCGGACGATATTATTGTACAAGGGAAATATCAAGCCTAGCATGACGAAAGGCTTCAAAAGTTACTGAAGACCTTACAAGAGAAGAATCTCACACTTAATCCTGATAAGTGCCAGTTCCGGATGACCGAGCGACCATTCATGGGATACCTGTTATCAGAGAGAGGCATAGGTCCAACCAACGCGAAAGTGGGGGCAGTAAAGAATGCAAGACGACCTGAAACTCCATCAGAAGTTCATAATTTTCTTCGACTTTTCTCTTAACATTTCTGCTATATTCATTCCAGATTTGGCCAAAGCATCGGAACCTCTACGGCAGCTAACAAGAAAGGGCACGGTTTTCAGGTGGAAAGAAGTTCACGAGAAAGATTTTAACAAATTGGAGTTGCAATTGGCGAATGCTGAATCACTGGCATATTTTGATAAAGATGCCAAGACAAAGGTAATCGCTGACGCAAGTCGAGTGGGTCTTGGTGCCGTACTAGTTCAAGGACAGAATGGAGCAGATAGAATTATCAGTTATGCAAGTAGATCCTTGACAAGTGTGGAAAGAAGATATAGCCAGACAGACCGAAAAGGAAGTTCTTGGTTTAGTTTGGGCATGTGAAAGATTCCATGTTTATCTATATGGCAAATGGTTCGAGTTGATTACAGATCACAAGCCACTAGAAAAAATATACTCGAGGAATTCATCGCCACCCGCAAGGATACATAGATGGGTGCTACGCTTGCAGTCGTATGATTTCACAGTCAAGTACTGGCCTGGAGCTGAGAACTTGCTGATGAACTCTCAAAGTTGTCCATGAACACTGTCCAGAGCACTGATGATGCGGAAGACTACATACGTTTTGTAGCAAAGAATGCAGTTCCAAATGCGATCACAATCCAAGAAGTGGAGAAAGAGTCTACCTGAGAGTCCATAGGAAACACTTGCTTGTGATTTACTTGGTCCAATAGACAACAACATCTACATTTAGAAGTATTCGATTGTTACAGCAGATGGATTGAAATCGACATTCTCAAACTAACGACATCGACAAGCATTATTAAGTCATTTGAGCGAATGTTCTCATGCATGGTTTACCTTGCGAGATAACCTCTGATAATGCGAATGTTCTCATGTATGGTTTACCTTGCGAGATAACCTCTGATAATGTACCAAAGTTCGTGTCCTCAGAATTTGAAGAATTTTGTGAAAATAATGGAATTCATCATAGACGTATAACTCCGTTATGACCGCAAGCTAATGCAGAAATTGAAAATCACCACTGGAAAAGCACCAGATAAGATGTTATTCAAGAGACGTCTTCCCACGAAGATACCAGAGTTGATTCCATTTTGGATGAAGAAGCACGTCACAACGACGTAATAATTATGAAAAAAGGAAAATAATATGGAGATGACAAGAAGAATGCAAGAAATCCTGATCTTAAGGTTAATGATAAAGTGTTATGACAACAGAAGAAAAGTTGCAAGACAACAACGACATATGAACACGACCCATATGAGATTGTGAATGTAAATGGTTCGCAAGTGACAGTCAAGTCCGGTCAAGGTGTTTGTTATAAGCGTAATTCTTCTCATGTCAGGAGATTCGAAGAATCGAGTTCACAGTTAGAACAAGAGACATTGGATTGTACTGAACTTGGGAGCTGTGAATCGCAGTCGAATGGAAAAGATTTATTGTACAAATCACATACTTCTATTGTTGAAGTACGACGTTCTTCAAGAAATACTAAAGGAAAACTGCCAGATAGACTGAGTTTATGAGTATCTATAAGTGGTATCATTTAAACTTCGAAACATTAGAGAATTTAGGAGATGAACAATAATTTAAGAAAAGGAAAAAAAGATTTATATTGTTTCTATAAATAAAGAACTCCTAAGCAATACTCTTTTGGAAAAGAAAGGGATATAGTGTTTAGTAATGTATTAATAAAACAATAGTGTGCTAAGGTCACCAGTGTATAAAAGGGACATATAAAATGTCGGCCATATTGATTCTAGATATTTATAAGTTAGGACATTAAAGCTTGTACATCTTGTACACATACGAATTATTCTTTAATAAAATATACTAAAGGTAGCCCGTAACTTAATCTGGTAGCCCGTGCGTAGCCCGCGGAATTTATCAGGATTACTATGGGGTAGAGCCCGTAGCCCGTGAGTTTCTGGACTGACTAAGTTAACTCGACACTCAGAAAAAATATCACCATTGGCTACTTGTCGTTGGTACCCCGTGCTTATTTTTTTCTAAATATTTCGTCAAGGACGAATTGTAAAAGACTTCTTATTTTACCCGCTCTTATTTTTTCCAAGTTTTCAACAAAGAAAGATTGTAGTAAGGTTGTAAGATAGGGAAAGATTGGTTATAATTGGTACGAATAAGTGCCTTTCCGATGGTTTCAAAGACTAAAACGCTCAAAAGATCCGTAAGTTTCTGAAATTGTTTACCATTTCGATTTACCAAAATCTACTCGACGGTGGGTTTGAGAAGGGGTCTGATGTAGATTATATACAATTCTTATAAAATTCTAATACACTAACAAAACTATACCTCTTGGCTGTTTTGAATATCGTCTGGTCAACCATTCCCTCAGGAACAAGTAGGCAACGATGAATCGGATAGCAAAAGTGAAGTCACAGGGTTTAAGTGAAGTAGGACATGTCATGCAATTTCCTAGCACTTATTCATGACGTTCAATGAGGAATGGAATAACGGATTGTACTTCAGACAGTGTTGCCCAACATCTACGGGATTCCAGGGTTTCTATGTCTAATTCGGCGGTCCAGTTAGATCTCATGTCTTTTGCCAAGCATTTTCGTCCTCTCTTGAAGTAAACCTCCGTAACGGGAAAGTTTTGAGGACTGCTGTAGGTACGTGATCTATTGAATTTGCGAAATTCTCTAGGCTGTCGACGAATTTTGTCAAGAGTTATGGAGATCCCAAGCTGTAGCCAATAAAATTTGGTGCACCAAGAACGTCTTGCTCTGCGTCGCCACTCTCGTCGCAGCAAAGCTTAACAAGCTTTAATGCTCTCGTCACAGAACTGTCCGATTGTTTAAGAGATTTCCCTCCGCCGCAGCTGCTTTGTAGCCACTGCGAAAACGAGCGTGCGAAGTAGTTATCTGTCGAGAAGCTAGGAATTGTCAAACTTTTCCTATTTCTATCGTTCGCGACAGACGGCAAAGCTAGCAAATTTTCAATAGATACGTTAGGTTTCTCGTCGAAATAGTAATACAAAGCATGTTTTCATTTCACCTGTTTTCGACAACCTCTTTGACTTGCGAATCCTTCATGTTCGTAGACGGTAATTGGACAATGTTCTAGGCCATCGCAGCCTTTCCCTCAACGCATTCGTCTCGGCTTTGCAACTGCACCGTCAACAGACTTCCAATCGACTGTAGGTTGCTTGCGTCGAGGCATGAAATTCAACAAAAATGTAGCGATCTAGAATGCTTTTGTTTTTATACACAGCAACGTATGCATTACGATGAAAATTGCTTCAATTTTCTTTCATAATCGATTGCATTGCTATAAATACACTATAACTTCTCTGTGCAAAGGGATGTTTGAACTTTATTCTGAACTTTATTCTGTTTGGACCACCACGTGTAAAAACAGGTATTCCGCAAGGATCTGCTCTAGAGGGCCGCTTCTATTTCTAATATACATCAATGATCTGCCTCAATGCTTAGAGCGAACTAGTGCTAGTATGTTTGCCGATGACACCCAAATTGATACATCTAGTGAAAATATTAATATAATTGTAGAAAATCTTAACCATGACTTGGAAAATGTATCAACTAGGATGTCAGCTAACCAACTTACTTTAAACCATTCTAAAACGGAATACATGATAGTAGGTAGTAAGAGAAGAATCAACCAAATAGACATACAACCCCACATACATATTGGAGGTAGGAAAATAGACCGAGTTAAAGTAACCAAATCACTTGGCGTAAAGATGGACGAAACTTTGTCACGGAATGCCCAAGTGAACCAAGGTACTAAAAAGGTCAATGCAGGCCTCAGCATCCTAAGACGGGTTCGAGAAATAGTGGATTATAGAACACTAATTACAATATATCAATCAATTATTCAACCTCACTTTGATTACTGCTCGCAAGTATGGGGTTGTCTAGGGAAAGGTTTATCAGACAAATTACAGAAGCTCCAAAACCGAGCATTTCGAATAATAACACGTGAAAACTACGAGATTCGATCTGTTGACATTTTGGAAAACGTAGGTATTTCTAACTTACAAACCAGAAGAGAGCATCAATTAGCGATTCTAATGTACAAAGTCAAAAAAAATATGCTACCAAATGATTTAACTGAAATTTTCACCAACACGAATTTAATACATGATCATAATACGAGAAATAGCGAATTTAATTTCGCATTACCTAAGCCAAAAACAAATAATATGAAAAAGGCTTTTGCCTACAGGGGGACTGAGGCTTGGAATAACCTTTCCATTGCAATAAAATCATCGAAAAGCATCTCTAGCTTTAAAACCAAAATAAAGCGAATATACTAATACTGGAAATTCTTTTTCAGTCACCTAATTTTTTGTAGACCATTGATATTTTATAAAATATATTTGTAGTGCATGCACACGGCCTATTGGAAGATCACCTTTTTCTTTCTTTTTTTTTTAATTAACATCATTGTAAATAATTAATCGGGTGAAATAGTACCGTTTTTAATAAAGTCAATAATAAAGTCAAGTTTGTACAGAATAAATGCAAAATGAAAATGAAAAGGAACGCTCGATTAAGCGGAACGACAAAGAGAACAATAAAACGGAACAAAAATTATCAATATAACGGGACAAGAACAGGTTCAATAAAACGGAACAATATCCAGAGACCAAATCGTTCCTGCTAACTAACCTTATAACGGAACAATAATAGTAAATGAACGCGAACTAATTCTATGCGTTTCGCTTCACTCTAATAAATAATCGTTTAAAAGAAACCGATTTGGTGTTCCTAATTCAAGTGAATACAATTTGTTCCTTTTCGTTCGTTGTTCCTTGTACAAATGGGAACAGCCCTTCGTAACACAAAGCGATTATATATTATTTTTACGCTCGAAGTAACATGTACACATCATTGTAGTTATACGGCATCAATTCTTTGCCACACAAAGCGCTATGTGATGGCAACATTTATTTCCTAGTGATATTGTAAAGGGAACAATATTTTGGGACATGCTATATCACCATCATCACCATCATCATCATCACCATCACCTTCTTCATCAATAATTTAACCTTACGATTGACAACTCTTCTTTTTAGATGCGTACACAACGGTGGAGATATTTCAAACAAGTTACAAATTATTTGGAGTGGACGTTGTACGTGTGTGTGCTCTACTTTATGTTTCCCGTGAAGAAAACAAAAACTAGACCCCAGTTTGGGGCTGCTGCCATAGCCGTATGCATATCTTGGTTTAATCTCATCTGGTTTCTGCGACGAATTCCTGATCTTGGAACTTACATTTTGACATTGCAAAAAGTTTTTAAAACGCTGGTTAAGGTAACGATGACTGAGTAATTATTAATGCTGGTGAGCTCAGTCAGTTCATAACTGATATCCATAGCGACCGAGGTGGCTATTGAACCCGCGACTTTTTGTTTACTGGACCAATGTTGTACAACTGAGTAACTCGAACTTATGTGATCCCGTGGCTCAGTTGGTAGAGCATTGGATTAGCAAACCAAAAGTTGCTAGTTCGATTCTCGCCCTGGACTAGAAATATTTCGGCTTACTTGCCCGATGTGGAGCCACTAAGAGTAGCATCATCCAAAAACAATTATTCAATATATATGATCTACCTGAGTGCAAACACACTAACCTAAACTTCAATTATATATACTGGATAGTTTTAAACTTTTCTTCCTAGAGGTACGGTAAAGGCCATTATATTATAAGTAGTATCTAACGAGCAATTTGATTGGCTAATTGCGCGTGCTTTATGACGCAATAAGCACGGCCACTGTTTTGATTTTTCTCCCTTCGTCTCTGCTTGTTAAATTTTCCTCGGAATTGTCAATACAATATGAACAAAATGATAATAGTTTTAAATCCAAAGTCTCAGTCACAAAGCAAGAAAAAGTAGACGTAAACAAGATGAGAAAAGACAGCCAACAAATGACAACGGGACATAAACGGCGAATAAAGATTCACAGCTGTTTCTGAGTTCGAAATATACTTTTTTGTTTGAAAGTTTGCATTCAACGACAAAAAGAAACGCGAAAATCTGTGCTATTTTGACATTCAAAAAGACAAAAACTCTATTTAACCACAAATCAAACCAAATTTATCCACAATTCTAGGTTAAAAATTAAAATTAACCATTTTGGCATTGATTTAGATAACACTATGTCTATAGTTTTTAAGCTGTCAAGATGCAACGACAAAAACCTACACAAATACGAAATATTATGGATTTCTTGACAGTTTGCCTGAGAAAATGTTTTACCACCAACCATTGAACAACAAAAATATTCAAACAGTACCTTCAAACAAAACCTGCCAGATATATATGGTTCAAGATGAAAAATCCAACTTGACAGCCAACGTTGTCAAAGCAGCTTGACAAAAAACCTTCGCTTTTATAGCGAATCCCGGACAAAAGTGAAGTAGAACAACGAAAAACCAATTTGTCTATCATTGTGGACTATTTTAGGAAATTTTTCAACAGCTTTTGTGCCTTTTAATCCCTAATTTTTGTTTAGTTGCACGTTTTTCGCTCCTTCGCCGGTCAGAATTCAAGCTTGTAGACGTTGTCGCCAAGCAATTAAGACATTGAAAAGCTTGAGAGTGACGTCAGTGATTACATGTCAGGAGAATATCAATATTGATCTTTGAACAAAATAGTTTACTGTGCTTATATACCACTTATAATATAAAAGAAATAGGAAAGGTTAACTCGTCTTGTGCTTTATGGTGTGATAAAGCACTCGGGGAACGTTGGGAGAACACTCGAGAAGCGTGTAAAACACTCGGCTACACGCCTGCTTCGTGTTTTACGCGCTTCTCTCGTGTTCTCCCAACATTCCCCTCGTGCTTTATCACATCATAAAGCACGCGGACTCGTTTTCTATTTCTTAATTATAAAATAACATGTTTAATACTCGAGCTGTGATTGGTCAATAGCCGTGCAGGATGCAGTGGCGAAGCCAGCCTGACAATTTGGTCATGCTATGCAAATATTTCCGTGTTCATAGACTGTGAAAACAATCAATTTCTAAAGAAATGAATAATGATAATGATTTAAAATTTGCATTGCATGACCAAATTGTCAGGCTGGCTTCGCTACTGGCAGGATGAGACAATCATGCACGGGAAATTTTAGCCGCTTCGTGGGGTTTTTAAAATTTCAGGAAATGCTAATTATTTTAACTCCTGAATTAAAATTTGACAATTAAAATATGTCGAACGAGAAGGAAAGGAACGAAAAGCAGGAATGGAGGTTCGCTCTAGCAACAGAGGAAGACGTTCATAAGTTATTCGAAAATGGAATAAAGTTTTACCGTTGTTTCTTTGTCGTTATTTAATAAAATAATTACCGAATGGTTTTCTGTAATCCTTTATTCCCTAACCACTTTGCTAGCAACACCATAAAACTATAGACAACTGAACTCATGGTCTAACAATCGATTTATTTATTTATTTCAGATGCTTCTGCTGATTGTTCTATTTTGTATGGCTTTCGCATCCACTTTTTACCTTCTATTTGCTGAGCAAGATAGATTTGATAACTACCCCATTGCAGTTCTGAGTACATTTGTATCAATGTTGGGCGATTTCAGTTACGATGATTTATTTGTCCAAGTTGGTTTATATAGAGATTTGTATACTTTTAGACTTGCTATATTTGTTGTGTTCGTTCTGCTTATGGTAGTTGTTGTAAATAATGTTTTAATTGGCTTGGCTGTTGGCGACACGGAATATGTTATGAATATGGCTAAGGTTCAAAGATTGAAGCAAGATGTAAGTTGCGAGGTTTATTTGTTTACTGCATACTATATAAGATCAGACATTAAGCAAACTAGTTACTTCATTGTTTTTGACGAGTGGAAGCTAAACTAACTCTATTTATACTGTATTGTTCCAGTATTGGTCCACTGTTACTACAGGAGGAAACGTAAACTAAATAGCTTTAATTATACTGGATGGCTCAAACAGTTTTAAACTGTTCTCCTTAGAGGCCCAGTAAGGGCCATCCTATGTTGGTTCATTGTTACTACAGGAAAAACCTAAATTAACCAAACTTATTTATACTGGATAGGTCTATCAGTTCTAAGCTACTCTCCCTAGAGGTTTAATAAGGTTCAAGAGGTTTATTGGTACCAGAGTATCCAATTAATTGGTAGAGTCAAACTGTAAGCACCCTTCTCACATGCAATTCAGGTGAAATATTATAATCAGCAACTATATATATATCGCAGGAAATGAACCCCGATCGCAGAGATGAAAGGCACTTGCACTATAACCACTGTCCCATCGACACCCCGCTAAATCGTATGCAAAACATAATTTTATATCTCGTTTGAAATACTAGTTCTTTTCGTTTAGATAAAATATATAATGGAAGTTGAGTCATCGATATTCAGTAAATTGCCATGCTTCAAAAAAAAGGAAAAGACGACAACGTATACAGAGTTTCCTAACCACAAAAAATCTTGGGCGGACAGTTTTAATAAATTCTTTTCGGGAGAGTTGAACACTGATGACAAAGACGATGATGATGCTTTGACACGCGAAAAAGTTGAGCAGATCGTGCAAACGAGGCTGGAAATTCATCACAATAAAATGATGGAAGAGCTGAAAGATTTTCATGCAGATATAGTGGGAAAATTGGGGGAAATGGCCAATTGAAGGACGAGGCGATAACTTACTAGCCGTTTTTTACTAATCATTTGTAATATATTAAAAAATATTAACTACAAATGGTGAATATTTACTCGCACATTCACAGGCCCATTGGTTATTCATAGGCCCACTGATTATTATATACAACCTTAAAATGCCCTTTGTTTATTGACGAGACTTATTAGTCCAAGATTATAAAAGCTCTCAAGGAATATGTTTGGATATACAAGATTATGCAGGAACTTCTTGGTATAATCTATGTATCTATTTGAACAATCTGCAATGACCATATATATCTACTGCTGTAAAATGGGCTGAAATTAAAGATTCAACATGGCGGCCTTCGATCACTCACGAAAACGTCCGCGTATGTAAAGATTATAAGGAAGAAACTCGCATGCTTCCAATCTCGTACGCCGAGCCTGCGATCCTTTGGGAATAATCAAAAGCTCCGGGATAACCATAACCGGAATGGAATGTCGCAATAATCAACAATAAATTATTAACCGGGTAATTATATATACAAGATGGCTGCCGTTTAGGAGTGTGCGAATATTGTTTTTGTATTTCATAGTAATTTTAGCAGTGACAAGGTGAATAATATTCTGTAATATTACACGGACAATATAAAGACAGGTACAATATTAATTAAGTTTAATTTGTAATATTTAATGAACGTCACACGTGAAATAGAACCTGAAAACTTTATTCCAATTTTTGCTGAAATTTATTAGCCTACATAAAATATTTACATGCTTTATCTTGGTTTTGAAAATCGTTATTCTTTATCATAACTTTTTATTTGATCGTGAAAAACAGATTATTTGATTTATAATTCATTTGAAAAAGCAGTTGGTATTGAGCTGCCTAATCTTGTTCATGCCTGTAGATTCTATTTTTGTGGAGGTAGCCAATATTTGAATGGAGCTAGGCTACGCCGGCACAACCGCAGGGTTCTGGGGTCCACCAAGCAGGCCAAGACTAGTAGCCTGAGGACACGAATGAGTCCTGAAACGAAACTCTAGGTGTGACTCGGGGGAAGATCCCTGATGATGAGTTTTGGAGTTAGCCAGTAACGCCAGGCTTAGATAACTAGATCCACATGATATTAGCAGTTGTTAGCCAGTAACTCCAGATTTAGACAGCTAGCTCCACTGCCTTCACAAGATTTTTGGAGTTAGCCTGTAACTTCAGAAATCAGAATTCTTGATTCCAATTAGTTTTGAGACATACATTTTGAATTTGGAGTTAGTCCCAACCTTAGACTGTGGAGATAGCGTTGCTTCATGGCTCCCTAATTTCTGCAGCTATGATCTTGATCATCTTATCAGTGAATCTTAGATTCTAATACTTAATAATGTCTCTCTAAAAGTCAACCACTCAAATTTATCTTCGATAATAAAGCACGTTCATATTTCGATTATAAATCACCCATTATACACATATAACTGTAAATTAATTAGAATCTTCAATTCCATAATACTTTTCAAGTTATCAAAGCTATCAATTCGTTTTTCAATTTATCAATTCTAGCGGTCTGGTCGGCTTTTGCGAACAACAACAGACGTAAAATTGACCAATTTTAGGTTATCATATGCTGAAAAATATTCCGTTAATTTTAAAGCTGATTGCGCAGAAATATTACTAAGAGATATAATTACTGTAAACATACTGTGGATGTGTCAGATGAAAATCTGACAATTGAAAACCGAAGTGGTGGAATACTTGTTACTTGGTAAGTTTGAGACAAAATTTTTCAAAAGTGGCAATTAAGTGGAATCCCAGGCAATTATTCGTCTGAAGTAGAAGGATTAAATAAACAAATTCTAAAATAAATTCTGTTACCTGCCTAAAGCGAGCGAGAATTTGTTCATGAAAGTACGCCAATTTCCGCTCCGTTTGTTTACGTTTGTTGTTAATCTTCAATGGCCGCACTTCATATGTTAGGCAAATTTCCAGCGTTAAATTTGAAACAAAATGGTGATTAAATTCATATTTCTCCAAACGAAAGCTATAGGTTTAATGTTCATTCCATTAATGATTATGAGAAGTCTCTAGTTTGACACAAAGTTCGGTTACACAAAGTAATAAACAGTAGCTGTCACGTGAATTAGTCAGCGGGGGGGGGATCCCAGATATTTTAAAACGTACTTGGACTTGAAAAAGCTGCAGGTAAAAAATGCAATGCACATTTGATGGTTTTTATCAATTTCATTCAATATCTTTTACTAGAACGTTCATATTACTGCAGTAACTGCTACGTTAGATTCAGTATTAATGAACATACATTTATCTTTATTATGCAATATTGTTGCATGGTAAAATCGATGTTTCTTGAGTGTAACTCCTATTTATTAATATAATAACATTAGCAAAATGTAGTAGTTAATAAAATTACAATTTTTTGCAAGTGTTCAGTCATGGATTTGGATTTACCGTTGTAAGTACAGTATTAGAACTTGCAAAGGAAACACTTTTTAGTGATAGATTGGGCCATGAAATTCCCACAAATTAAATACTGAGAAAAAAAGTCAGAATGTTTTGGAAAGAAGGGTATGAGCTGGCACATCGGCAGTGTTGTATCCAAGATGGAGAACACAGAAGAATTATCGGTCACATCCAATGTTCATTTTTTCGATCAAAGGATTGGTTTGCAGTGGTGTATATTCTTGAAAACTTAGTCGAGCACACAAAATCTTCCAAAGAACTGGTTAGCAAGATCTTTTTACGATCCGACGACGCTTGTTGTTATCACAACAATTTGCTGATCGCAGCCATTAAAGATATTGCAGACAGAACAGGTGTGGAAGTTTGCCGGTACGATTATTCCGAACCACAACAAGGTAAAGATGTCTGCGAGAGAATAATATGTCCTCTCAAGTCTTCAGTGAGAAAGTATTGTAACGAGGGAAACGATGTGTGTGAGGCGCAACAAATGCTTGTAGCTTGCAAGAAACACCCTGTACGCGGAACATCAGTTTCGGTTGATAGAATTAGCAAATCAGCGACACAATTGGACGTGAAAAAAGTACAGAACTTTAGTGCATATCACAATTTCGAATACACGAACGATAGCATAAAAGTCTGAAAGGCGTATGGAATTCGCGCAGGAAAGAAACTGCGCAATAAGGAAATATATATTGCTCATCAGGAACCTATGGCGATGGAGGTCATTCAGCCGTTTATGGAAAGCCAAAATGGTCGAAAGTTAAAAATAAATAACCCTAAACATGACGAAAATGAAATCATCGCAGAAAATGAGAAAGGGTTGTTTGAGTGCGATGGAGCCTGGCTGCAACTATATATTTTGTTCATTCGACCAGTTGGAACTGCACCGAGAGATTGGAACGCACAGGCGCTCTCTCAACAATGAAAGTGTGTACGACACACTTAGGAGGGAGTGGGCAAAGAAATTACCACGATTGAAGGCAACAGTTCCGCAGAGTCCGCTCAACCGTCGTCAAATTCTCTTTCAGATGGTACAACAGGTCTCCAAATGGGATGGGCATTGAGCAAAGCCAAAACAGGATCGGTACGATTTAGCGATAACGTTCTCCAATATCTTACATTTAGACTTGATTGTGGAGAGAAAACTGGGGAGAAAGCCAACCCAATCCAGGTTGCTTCAGATATGAGAACCACCACAGATGACGATGGTAATCAGTACTTTTCCCGAGAAGAATGGTTGACTCCAACGCAAATCAAAGGATTCTTTTCACGTCTAACGAAGTCACGGAGAAAAGGTAATGGACCAGCTCAAGATTCACCTGAAATCATTCAGAAACCTGAGGAGAATAGCGAAATTCTGCAAGAAAATATGGAGTTGGTTGAGCGAATTAAGTTGACAATAAGTACTGCTCACCCCATTTTGTATGATAAACATAACTTATGTAAACTTCACCATCAGAATAAACTGAACGATTTTAAAGTTCCAGTGCTGAAAGAAATCTGTTCATACTTTCAGCTAGGAACCAAGTCAAAAGAGAAGAAAGCGGACTTAACAGATTTTATTTTTTATCTATGAAAATAAAGCAATCTGATTGGCTAGCGAGCGTTTCAGAGCGGTCCGGATTTTTGCATCCGGCCCGCTCTGAAACTCATCCGGCCCGCTCTGAAACTCATCCGGCCCGCTCTGGATTACGCGACAAAACACAGGAGTGAAACAATTTTTAGATTAAAAAATATACCCAAAAAGTTCAAAAAGCTAGCCTAACGATAGTTAGAGTACAAAAATGAATTGCATCAACTCTAAAGGCTTCATACTAAGCACGATGCGCCGAGAAAACTAATACATTTGTTTTATTGCTCATGTATTTCAGTATTTGGCCACATTAAAGTTAAAAAAATACAGTTTAAACAGATATCATAGAAGAAAAAACTTTTCTCCATACATAAAACTTAAAAATATGGACCAACTGTAGTGAAAACATGATTTTTCTGCCCATTTGTTAAAGTACTTTTCGTATACATATTGTAAACAAAAAAAATTAAAGCATTGCCCTTGGCAAACAAAGTTGAGGCTATATGTTTTTTTACCGTGAAATGACCAGAAAAAAAATTACAGCATACCTTATTCATTGTCCAGTCTTAGTAGAAAGTGTTGATCGAAGTCAAAACACATGCATTCACTGCATGATTCACTTTATGAGTTTTTTATGGCCAAAGCAAGTAAACACGAAGATATCCTTGTCGAAGAAACACGGAATACCAGAAAACCAGGCCAAAACCTTTCATTCCTATGCTTTTCTACTACCATATTTAAAAATATCGTGTACATTTTTACAGAAACTATGGCTTTTTGTGAGTTTCTTGCCAGTTTTCTTGAGTTTTCGTCTTCGTGTTTTCTTTTAATTAACGTTCAAGTTTTGTCAGCCTCGCTATGAATTCACAATTGCACTGATCTCAAATTATTTCGCTACACTGGAATTTTCAATTTTAATAAATTCTTAAATTTTACCTATGATAAAAAATAAACACGTTATTTACCGGCAGCGTCGGTCCGGATGAGAAAAACTGTGCCCTCGGTCTTGAAAACGTCCCTCGCCCTCCGGGCTCGGGCCGTTTTCAAGACCTCGGGCACAGTTTTTCTCATCCGGACCTCGCAACCGGTAAATAACATATATGTATTGGAGGTATGGTTAAAAATTGTACGTGTGTTGGAGAAAGAAAGTAATTGTCACCCTCCCATAATGACGAGACACGGACACTGTTAATTTGTACTGATAGAGTACCACAATGACAGACTCTATAAGCGTCTTTAAAATTCATAACTCTTGGCTAGTTTGAAAAACACAAACGCGTGTTAATATTTAGACCTCAAAACATTATTGATTTCGTGAATTTACATCTCTACCTTAGAAGGTGTGTCTCAGCTATGACAAATGAAAACAGTCAAAACTTGCTGACACATATATGCCACGGTCCACGAGATAAAAGTTATATAAACACAAAACTATGAATAGAACTACTACAAAACATGATATACTGTAAGCTGGAAAATCGTTTCGAAAGCTGTTTAGATTTAACGCTAAAATTTAGAAACACACATCAAGTGTGCATTTTCTGAGGTTTATTCGATACTTTCACAGTTTACCTGCAGCTTTCTAGAGTCTAAGTACGTTTTAAAATATCTGGGGTTTCCCCTGATGAGTCACTCACGTGACAGTATGGCAAGACCCGGGAATATTGTTTACTTGTGACCGACCGAACTTTGTGTGTTAAGCCATTAAAGCAAATTACTAGAGTTTTCTAATACTCATTAACGGAAGGAATATTAAACCTATGGCTTTCTTTTTGGAGGAATATGAATTTCATCAGCATTTTGTTTCAAATTTAACGCTGGAAATTGCGGTGCGGGCACGCACCAAATGAAGTGCGGCTACGAAGATTGACAACAAACGTAAACAAACGGAGCGGAAAGCAAGCAAGACTAGATTGGCGCCTTTGAATGAATTAACAATTCCGCGGTTGGAATTAATGTGAGCTAGGATACTTGAACAGCTTGTAAACACTATTCGCAGCACGTTAAATTCACAATTGAAACTAAATGACGTTACATATTGGCTAGATAGGAAAACACCGATATGCTGAATAAGAATTAATACGGAGAGTGGAAACAATTCGTGAAACATAGAGCTAATGAGAGTTTACAGTTGACCAGTAAAGATGAGTTGGCGCATGTTTCGACACATGAAAATCCTGCAGACATAGGAAGTAAGGGGGTTTTAGCCTTACAGCTCAAAAATAATCAGTTATGGTGGAAAGGACCGACTTGGTTGTTGGAGTTAGAGAAACTCAGTAACAATTTTGTCTGTTAAGAAAAACCAAGTAGGCGGTTTAAGAGCTGTAACTAATATGTATAGGTGATAGTATGGTTTCGAGTGCAATTTGGAAAAAACATACACGTTTAAGGAAGACATTAGGAAAAGCTAGATTGACACAGGGTGAGTTAGCAACAGAGTTAGTAGAAGTAGAATGTACGCTTAACTCAAGACCATTGACGTACGAATATGATGAGGTTGGGGAAGAAGTGTTAACTCCATCTCAGCCAGCCCGTCGATTTGGTCCCGCTATGCAAATTTCAAACATTACCATTATTCATTTCTTTAGAAAGTATTTTTTTTCACCGTCAATGAACACGAACAAATTTGCATAGCGGGACTAAATCGGCGGGCTGGCTACGCTACTGAGGAGAATAAATTCGTTACCTGATGTAGTAGACGAGCCAGAGGAGGCTATAGGAGAACGCGAGTGTACAGCTATATTTAGGTGTCTTAGCAATAGGTTAGAGCATTTTTAGAACAGGTGGAAGAAAGAGTATTTGGTAGGCCTTACAGAGTTTCACAAAAATAAAAGTAATGAGTCAGCTACTGCTCGAAATATAGGTGATGTTGTGATAGTTGAAGATGAAGGTAGAAAGAGATGTGAATGGAAGTTGGGCGTTGTTGTTAAGTTAGTTAAAGGAAGAGATCACGTAGTTAGAGAAGCGAAGGTAATAATAGTTTCTAGTGGACGATCCGTATACCTATCCAGACAAGTTCAAAAGTTGTACCCCTTAGATATAAAAAATCAGAGGGAAGGGGAGTGGGTAGGTACTGCGCCGGAACAAAAGTAAATGCGCAGAAACCAACAAATTAAAAAGAAGTACTCCTCCGAGGAACGCAGCGCTAGATTCGAAATTCAAATCTAAGTTAATGCTTGACTCGCAGCGAGCCAAGCGGGAGGACTGTGTTGAGGAAGTTTTAGATTAAACGATGTGAGCGCTGCAACCACATAAGCATGAGTAAGGAATATTTGCATATGTTGCGCGTAAACAGGATATGACGATGTAGATACAGCACGTTTCAGAAACCACACCTTAACGTAAATAGGGAAGGACTTTTCTGTGGTTAAAACATGACGTGCGAACTAAAGTATTTAGTTCCTAGTTTTATAGTATAAATATAAGTAAAAAAAAGAGTGTATTTAAATTGGTAATAAGATAGGTCGTAGAATGTTAGAGTGTTATTATGTATTAAGATCGCCTTAAGGTTGGTTAAGAGTGCGCTAAGATTGAGATCGTATGGTAATGTATTTAGAATAAAATAGTTTGAATTGACTATAAAAGATTGTTTTGTCAATAAACTAAATTAGAAAAAACAAATACAGTCCCTGTTTGTTGACTGGACCAGCGAACGGAAGATTCTTTACAGCGAACGGAAGATTCCTTCTTTGCGAAGGATTTTCAACAACTGATGATGTGGACAACGAAATAGAACGGGAGGTCTAACCTGCAATATCCTTGAGAGAAAATGATGTGTTCGACACCTCGATCATCGATGTTGTTTGGGGCAAGAACAGTGTTGTGTCATGCTTCATGTAGGACAAACGTTTAGATGCTTCAATATTATTGCTTTGCGTGTAATTTTGATTATAAAAGGCAAAGAAATGTGATCATATTTTACAAGGAGCAACTTTTGAAATAAACAGTCATGCATAACAAATCCCAGTTAGTGTAACCCAACTTTTTAGTCTGTTGGCTCAGTAACAAGAGTATGGTATTGTTGCATTTTAATTGTAACATTCCTTTAGCTTGATTTGCATATTGTGTATATGATATTTGTGATGTTCAAATCTATTGTTATAAAACGAGAATGCTGTCTGTTTGCAAAGCTTCATATGTATAAATATATATATAATATTGGCTGTATTTTACTTATTGATGGCCTGAACATGCATCAAATAATCATTAATCCGTTAACAGCAAGGTGTGTAAAAGTGGTTAAAAGATAACCTAGGAATAGAAATAGCCCTTTACAGGAGTTTGATGACCCTTTTGAAGAGCCGAAACTACCCTCTGAAAAGGTATAATTACTCCTTGAAGGAGTAGAAACTAACCCTTGCATGAAAGCTACTCTAAGTTACAAAGCTGAAATGAACCCAAAAAGGAGCAGAAATAATTATTTGGAAGAGCAGAAATGGCTCTTCAAATGTGTGATTTTTACTCTGTCAGGGAGTCAAAATATCCTTTGGAAGGGCAACGTTGTGACCTTTTGAGGGGTTGAAATGACTCCTTCAAAAGGATGGAATCTACCCTTTGGAAGAGTAACCTCCGAAAGGACGGAAACGACCCTTTTGAGAGGGTAGTTCTGGGGTCAAAATAGCCACTCCTTTGAAGGAATTGAAATGACTCTTTGGATTTACAGTGTGAACACTCTACTCATTTGTTTTCGATCAACCCACTTCTATTATAGTTATCTAATATTTTGTCTCACAAACAAAACAATGCCTTAATGAACAGAACTTATTTATTCATTTACTGTATATAAGACTATAGTGTGATTTAAGTATAACTATTTGAATATGCACATAGGCTACGGAATTTGTTTTTAATAGAAAAAATTGCTGTCAGAGAGAATTTCTGATAACAAGTTTTAATAGTTTCGACAGAGTTTGAATTTCAAACAACAAAGAATATCTTTTGTCATATATACTTTTGTCATAAGTATACAATAATTTATTTATCTAAAGTTAGGAATTTTCTTAAAGGATTAGAGTCACACCAGGGTGTTGGCTGATAAAATTCTGTTGCATGGTGGCCATTTTACGGAAAAGTTTTTATAGTCCGCCATTTATAATCCCTCATCCTTTGAAAATCTTATTGCCTGGGAATGTACCAAACAGATACATTATCGCCATTTATTGTCGTCGGGTAAGGTAAAAACAATAACAAAAGCCCGCTATGCATGACCCTGACACTAATCCTTTAAGATCTAAGTTTATATACTTTTATAGGTACGTTTTGTTTTTGCCCAGAGAAACCAGGCAATCACAGAGGCGGACTGACAACTTTTTGAACGGGTCTCCGTCTGGAATAAAAACTGGATCCATGTGGCCAATTGTTTTCCAAGAATCATAGCTTAGAAGCAAGGTGAATTTTCAGCAAAAGGATATAGTCTGAATCTGTCCACTCTGCAGTAATTCTGGACCGCCAAAAGTCTCCGGGCCTCGTCCGTGTCCGATTGCACGACCGCTCAGTCTGTCCCTGGCCCCTCATATTATCATGCACAACGTATAAACAAGTGCAAGTATTTTACTGGGAACAACAACAAGCAACAATAATGACAACAACAACATTATAAACACAAAAATATTTAGCTTCACTTGCAATACATGTTTTGATGTTTCCATGCGATGTGTTCTGGGTCTAATGTTTCTGGAATGAAGTTTGAGGATCGTTAACATCTTTCAACAAGAAGATATAATTTTATAGGCCAACGGCTTCCGCAATGTCCTCCACAGAATCCAGACCATTGTCGACGATCAGAGCGCATGACTGCCTTGTATATACGTTTAACACAATCTGGCCATGCGCGAAACGAATACGGTATGAGACTTGGTAACAGGAAGTTTGTACCAGTTACATCAACCTTGAAATTTCCTTTCCTGGTTCCTTCGTCACAACGATTTGAGAGGCAATCACCAGCAGTTGCAAAGCCATGAAAAACATTTGGTATTCTTGCTGAGGCAAATCTGAAGTCTTTTATGTTTACTGACATGTCATCAACATTAAGACGAATCTACAAAGAATAAAAATGCATGCACTGCTATTTCTATACTTATACAGATTTTGAAGGTAGAAGTTTTCAGGTATATCCGCCGGTATGGTTAACCAACGCTTTACCGTGTAGTACCGTTTAATGTAGATTAATATAATGTTAAGTAATAAAATTATTTTATATTTATAGTAGTTAGCACACGGCCTATTGGAAGATCACTTTTTCTGGTTGTTTTTGTAAATAATATATTTTAATGTACTGTGAAATAGTACTGTGTTTAAATAAAGTTGAAGTTGAAGTTGAAACTTATTGAAAAACTTCTTGAAACTTAGCGCGAGAGAACGGAATACTCGATAAAAGAAACTTGTAGGAAAATCTTGATAAAAAATGTATCACGTAATCGATTGAAGGATCGAGTCTCGCTCAATATTTCTCAAACGTGATCTAAAGGGATCAATAATATACTAAAGTTTATTGAGAACAGTACAAAAAGTTACATGCAGTACCATGCAGTCTCGAATAATGAGCTTGTGGGAATTTAGTATTAACCGACTATAAATATTTCACTTGTAAAATTTTATTTCATGACCAACCATTTGTTTTTCATAGCGATAAATAAATTTATACTTCAAGCGATTAATACCTTTTCAAAGCGTGTCCACTCTTCTCGATGTGAGTACATATCATAATGAAGTGCAAAATTATTTCTCCCTCCGGTCGGCAATGTGACATATTCTTCAGGATTTGTAGTATTCATATCTGCACAGTAAATCTTTGCAGATTGATTACATTCTGGCCATTTCAAGTAAAGATCATACTCTCCATCAATTTTACCAAGACCACTTTCTTGTACTTCTTTACATGTTCTTGGATCTAGGGAAATAAGTGAATGCTTATTCTTGTGAGCTTAAACCTGATTTAACTGTCTCTCTCTGGGTCTTAGAGAAACTGAAAAAACGCCGTAACCACTGTTTACATACCAGCATCATACATCAGTAATCCATACATCAATAATCACACTTTTCCCGGACGCGAATGACGAAATCGTTTGAATGTTTTGAAATATATGTATTCGGCAGGCACAAAAACTAATATATAGCCAGATACCTATAGGGTTCTCCGCTGGCATCTCCCGCATACCCCAGGGAGCTTTTGTCACCAATATAACGAGAATAGTGTGAGTGGAGAAATATAAAGATATACGAATGCAACGAATAATCTACAATTTACACGATCAAAATTTTCTTTAACTTAATATTCTGTTCAAGTAATTTCTCTGATATAACAAGACAAGATCGCACCTGAAGGCCCTTGAATACTAATTGTACATTCAGCATTAAATTTCATAAATCAAATAGCATCTTGCAGGCTACGATTTTATATTATATTAGATCTTGTGTAGTATTTTTATTTTCTTCTTCTATTAAATCTGTTCGGTGTTTTAAAGTCAAATGCAATGATTTTAATTCATAAATTCAGACCTTGTCCAGCAAACACGAAACATTGTTATATCGCCTCATATCTCGTTAAATTCCACCAGTCGAACGTCGTTGATAGTTTTAGAGAAAAGTTTTGAATTTATTTCTTTGAAAATTTACGTCTAAAATCGTCTTCAAAAAGCGTAAATATCTCAAATTTTTAGTCCAGTTCTCCACTCTATAGTTTATTAAATTTGTCATTTATTTACAATTGCTTGCGTATTAGCAACAGGAGAGGAAACAGGATAAAATCCCAATTGATATCCTCCCCTTAAAGAGGTTATTCAATGTCTTTCCACGTGACGTCACGATGATCTCTTCCGCTCAATTTTGCCCTGTTTTTTCGCAAGCATTTCCAATTGTTCCTTCATGGTGTATTTACTTGATTTTTCCCTAGATTCCTGGTACAATTTATTTGCTTTCATACTGTTAAGATCTAATTGCTTCTTATATTGTTTGTGCCTGTACCCAATAACCAAGAAACATAAAGTGGTCCCACAAATCATATAAGTTAGAGCGCCCAGGGCAACTTTTATGTTATCGCTACGATGCTGTTCAGTGTTTCTCTCTGCAGTTCTATTTCCATGATAGTAGAATGAATCATCTCTGTACCGATGCAAGTTTTCATTGCTTTGATAAGCATAAACCTTTGGTTTTAAACTTCGGTCGTAGTCTTTTCTCTTTGATTTATCCCCAAGAATACTGTATGAATTGTTTAACTTAACAAATATCTTGTGATGATGTGGGTTTTGAGGACTGACGTCGGGATGAAACTTTTTAGATTTTGCAAAAAATGCTTTTTTAATTTCATTCTGTGATGCAGTTTTGGGAACATCCAGTACTTCATAATGAGAAATTGAACTGAATAATCTGGTGAATACTGCTGTTGAATATGGGAATCGTGGACATATGTATTTGTAAAGTCTTGGTGCAATTTTCATCATTGATCAGCATGTATCAGCATCATTGATCAGCATGTATTTGTAAAGTCTTGTTTGAAGTGAAAACATTAAAATCTCTCAGAAGAAACAAAAAACCACACCAAAAGTCATGTCGTTTTACAATATTTTCAATAAATATTTTTCTATACAATCAGGCATATTTTCTTCCCAAGTACCTATACCCACACGAACATCTCGTTTTGTCGTTGCGCAAGCCACATTGCTGACATGTCGATTTTTGGCAGACAATTAACCAAAGTTTTAAGTCTCCAAGTATATTACGCATTGCGCAATTTCTGCCAAAGATTGCACAATTGTGCCATGAGTTGCATGAATTTACCATGAGTTGCATGCGGAGGAGGGTACAGCCAGACGATGCTTATGTCCTTGTCATATCCTGTAGTTTTAATGATGTGTGAATATTAACGAGAATAATTACTGGAACAAATTTATGCTAGGTGCAATTTCATGGGACGCCTATGTTATTCATAAGTACCTTAGTTTTATCAGAATATACTTAAGTGTTTTGAGGAAAGATTATCAGGAAAGTAATGAAATACAAGAAAGTCATCATAGTTGTTGGTAATACCTTGGTCGCCCAATAAAACGTAAAGAACGAATTTGTTGAAAGATTAACAGGAAGCTAGCGTGGGCTCGCGGCTATATACAGGGTGTATATAAAAAAAATAGTCAAATTTTGGCATGTTATCGCGCGCATAATGTTTAGTTTATAGATATACCTTTTTCACACAAGTAAAGATCACAGCGATCAATAATGGCTCAATACGATGCGATGAAAAAATAGTGATCGAAATCACATTTTCCCACCAGTGGGAAATGCATTGCCAGTTAGTCTGCAAACTTCCTGTTTCATAAAATGTTTCAACACCCAAATTTCGTTGTTAAATCGCGATTTGAACTTTCTTTAAATTCGCCAAGACTTGATCAATAGCCCATGGATTATGCCATCTTATCAAGATTCTTAAATTTGAACCCGAAATGAGAATAACTTCAATAGGCAGACAATGGCTTTGCACTGAACTCATAATCGTGGAAAAATGCGTTTTTGACCGGCAATTTTTAATTGCATCGTATTTGGTCATTTTTGATCGCAATGATACAAAAACAACACCATTTGACAGCTAAAAGATTAGTCTTTATTGTTATGAAAAAAGTATATCTATAAACACTATTTATACACCCTGCATTGTACAAACTGATACACTGACATAAGTGCGGTACTTACAAAGATAAATATTTCTATCGCAATATTTTCCTCTATAAGGAAGGTCACAATTGCAAAATGACGTTCTATTTTTACATCCACAAACACATCTTCCACCATTCAAACATCGAGAATCAGGACACTTGTAGGTTGTCGGATCCTGGATGAAAATAATTATAAACTTGCACATGAAATTAGGCGATGTGAAGCAAGAGTACTTTCAACGAGAGTATTAACAACGATAATTAATTAAATAACTGAAAAGGAAGCATAATGTGAAAAATGTGGTTTCCTGCTAGCTGAAATACACAGATAATCGCTGCTTAGGTATACTTGGCAGGTGCTTAAGTTGATGTTACAGAATGTCGTTTTGCCATTCGAATTAGATTCGATTGCTTAACTTGTTTTCCTAATTATGGCGTTGGGTCAATACTTGGCTTTACCAATTGTCTCTCAATATATTCTAAACAGTTTTATCGTGGAAGGAACCGCTAAAGTACACTGTAACATTACAGTACCTAATATGATTGTGTTTACACACTGCATGAATACCGGCTAGCCTTACCGACTCATGACAAAACTAAAAACTAACTAATACACGCTTCTGCAACTTACTTTGATTGGCTGGAGTAAAAAGTAATAGTCAAAGTTTTCATCTTCTGTTAAAAGGCCGGGCTGTTCGGCAGCCAAACCATGAAGTAGTTCACAGTTTTTCTCTCTATCACAAGAATATTTCCTGTAGTTAACAGATCTGCAGCATTCATCTTCCAGCTTAGTGCGGGCTCATCTTGGCTACGCGACGCAAGTTTGGGCACCTCAAACTGTAGATCTCATTAAGAACATTGAACGGGTCCAGCGACGAGCAACTAAATATATTCTCCACCTACCATATATCTGCGACGTTTCTTACAAGGAAAGACTAATCCAATCTAATTTAACACCATTAACTTACTGGCATGAGTATCTGGACTTGATATTCCTCTTTAAAACTACCAATAATTATATATACTTGGACACCACCATCCTACCGAAACTTAAGACATCCCAAAGAGTGACCCGATCCTCCAGTAACAGAATTGGAACTACCTTTGAAGAGCGACGATACCGAACAACGGTAAATCCTACCTAATACGATCAACACGGACATGGAATGCGCTACCAAAGGAAATAACCCAAACTGACATATCTCTCGCCACCTTCTGAAACAATATTACAACTCTGCTTTGACCCTAACATTCGACTCTGATGACCCACGAACATGGAAGACAGTCTGTGTCAAGTGTAATTGTGCTCGCAGTCTATTAGTTAAACCATCTTGTTGTTATTAGGGGCACAGTAGCGCCTTTTGGTCGATGTGTTTTAGTAAGGACTGAAATGGCTTTAAAGAAGCGTGCAAATTGAACATTAATTGCACACCTGTGCACATCATTAGGGGCGCTGCTGTACTTCTATTAAAACTACAGTAGAACAAATTCGCGAGGCATATCACTTTGTAAGCGAGTGATTGAACTGATAAATTTTTACTTCTAAATTTTGAACATATTTCGTAGGATTTTGAAGTTCTATGATCTTTATAAAAGTTTGGAGGATTGTTAAGTGATACACCTCGCGAGGAAATATATTTATTGTTATATATATAATGTGTTTGTTATTATAAAATTTTGCATGTATATGGGATCCACAGTAATTGGCTACGGCTGTTGTGGCAATCCTGCCTTGTATATTTTATCAAGGTAAAGTTAAATAAATAAATACAGAAGAAAATACATTCAAATCCTGACTTAGCGTTGATATGTCTAATAGATGAATAGTTGAAATAATGACCTGGAATTAGAAAACAATTTAATAAACATAATCGAGTTTGGTGTAGATCCTTCCAGCAGTATTAGCTGGTAATAATTCTATTTGCCTCAGAAGTTGATGATTACAAGATTAGAACCACACTTACCATACTAGAAATACATGCATGCAGCAACCCCTCGCATTTTCAAATCGAACAACTGTATAGTTCCCAAGCGTGATCAATTTTCAGCAGGCGATGTCGATTAAAAAAAATGCAAACATCATCCTTCAAACGCGTAGATTGTTTCATTTTATTTGAAGAGTTTTTGTAAATGGAAATTATCGAGTGTAAATTATATTGTTTTTAACATGAAGTATAGAGACTGAGCAGACTGCTGAGCGAGATACTGTATATCGCTGTATGTAGCTGTATATCCAAAATTCAGCAAAATACAAGAACAGGAAACTCAGTTGTCGATCGAAAAATATTTAGCTACAAATATTAAAGATTATTATATACACAAGCTCTGGATATGAGGTATTCTGCAATCTGATTGGTTCTCTACTACCAGGATATTAGCTCATATCCTGCTAATTATAATAGGGAAAAGTAGAAAAATGGCTGGCAGATTTGGACAATTAAATGAAGAGGAAATTCAAGTTTTACTTGAAAAACGTACGTCAAAATGTTCTAGTGTTCATATCCAGAGCTCGTGTATATAGGCCGTAGGATGAGCATCCAAAAGATGCTTAGAAAACGGATTCCGTTGCACCCCTCGTGGAACTACATAATTTTCACATGAATCAATATAGAAAAACTAACTTTATCAGAATCCGTTGCTCCCCAAGCGAAACAGGTGCACAATTCAGAAAAAAATCCCTCCAAAGTTTGCTATTTTCGCGCTTCGAAACATTCGAACCGCCATTGTTTTGGTAGCAAATACGCATGCGCATATCAGCCAAACTCGCACTGCGCATGCGCACAAACACGCACATGCTTCGACGTGGAAACACGCTTAGTTATGCAAAACAATCATGGCTGAAGATATTTATAAAACTCGAATATCCTCATGTTTTATGCATTTTGATGGCGTTACGGAGCAACTTTGCAAAGTTACACGCCAAATGCTTGAGAAATTTCTTGAGTGTAGGTCTAAATGGGCCAAACTTAAATGTCAACAAGCTGAAATAGCTAAGAAATCATACGAGAACATCGATGAGGGATCTGTCAATTGACTCAATTCATAGATGGAGAAGAACCCTGACAGCATTAACTTAGAATGGTACCTTCATGAAATGCTGGAAGAGATTTTGTGATGAAGAGAAGATCCGTAGACAACAGAGAAAAGAAGAAACTTCTACCGAAGAACCACATGCGGAAGTGGAGCCAATAGAAGTATAGAACCAAGGCGAAAAATTACACGTCAATCAGTCGCAGAAGCTAATAAGACTCTGTCTAAAAGAAACGAGTATGTACTCCCAGAGATATGTATTATTTGTGGAAGAGACGCCTCTTGGTTCTCACTAGACAAGGTATAGTCATTTGATAGGTATAATACTAGCGCAATGTGCACAACATTCTCGGGTTTGGTTTTAAAATATCTTGAATTGTGATCAATTAAGTTTATTTAGGGTAAAGTAGTTTTTTTGTTTTTTTTTGCCACAGTAGATATATACACTTAAGAACTAAACAAGACAGAAAACAAATCAATTAATACTTCGTGGCCGGGAGCCCACAACAGCTTGTAACGGCAATTACTGTGGTCCCGATAAGTTTCTAATGCTACAAACGTCCAACTTTGTTATTAGCAGATATTTAGTTGGCAGAAACAATTGATGCTGGTACAGCTGCCGAGAGAAAGAATGATGAACAGATACTGTGTAAAAAGACTTTGTAGCACTGGAAGTCCGCTATCACAAAGTTTGCTACTGGAATTAAATAAAATTTCTCACCAGAGAGACGAAGAAGCAATCGGAGACTGAAAGATGTACATCAGTGTACGAGAAGTCTTATGATATCATCTGTAAGGGGCCACATCCATATTCAAGTTGCCACGCAAAACGTCAAATTGACGTTTTTATCTAAACCCACCCACCCAGCCTCGAAAATATCAAGCGTGCAATACGTTATATGGTAAGATTTTCTTAAAATATTCATTTTGCTACGATAAAAACGCTGAAAACGTCACAGCATAATAGTTTTGACCCACCTACCCACCCAAAACGTCAATTTGACGTTTTGCGTGGCAACTTGAATATGGACGTGGCCCCTAAGAAAATAATCGAGACGGAGGTCATTGGAAATAGGCCAACAAAGTATATGAAAGATTTGCTGGAGAAATTTGTTATCATTGTGGATGCATCTAGTAAATATATGTGGATGCATCTAGTAAATATAGAGCTTTTAAACTCAAGCAACGACTGATGAAAAGTTATCCCCAACTTGTGTTCTGTGTACCAAAAATGAGAAATGTTAGTGAGATTGTATATCTGGAAATTTTGGATTCTTCTGAATTGGTTGAGGAACGTATGTCAAATAAGTCTGAAAACAACGATGAATACTTTGATGAAGAGAGCGGTACCATTGATGATGATGATGATCTGAATTCCAACACAGAAAATGAGGAAACTTCTAAATTGTTCCTTGTTATTCTAGATAGTGGCTAAATACCAACTTTGTCACAATATAATATATGTAATAGTTCAAACTTTACCAGACAAAAACCAGGACAGCTTATTGTAGAATATATGCCATCTCGTTTTGTGTGTAGGCCCTTGGCCAGGATCCAATAAGTGGGATTTTATTGCACTGAAGAAAATCTTGGCTCAAGGATGAAATTATGGATTTTATATTTCCTTGAAATTTATATTTTTTTGTGATGAATTTCGAGTTGGTGCCTGTGACATGTTTCTTTCACAGTTAAGGTTGACTGGTGCAGTCTGGCTTCGTCGGTTGGAACAGATGGTTGGAAAAGATGGTTGGAACGAATGGAAAAGTTGGTCCAAATCGAAGATTGGTATCCATAGAATATACTTAAGGTGGCTCCCTACAGTAATGCATGAGATGATCGCGGGACGATAGTCAAAAACGCGTGGCAAGTACGTGGACTTTCCCAACTGTATAGTTCCCAAGCGTGATCAATTTTCAGCAGGCGATGTCGATTAAAAAAAATGCAAACATCATCCTTCAAACGCGTAGATTGTTTCATTTTATTTGAAGAGTTTTTGTAAATGGAAATTATCGAGTGTAAATTATATTGTTTTTAACATGAAGTATAGAGACTGAGCAGACTGCTGAGCGAGATACTGTATATCGCTGTATGTAGCTGTATATCCAAAATTCAGCAAAATACAAGAACAGGAAACTCAGTTGTCGATCGAAAAATATTTAGCTACAAATATTAAAGATTATTATATACACAAGCTCTGGATATGAGGTATTCTGCAATCTGATTGGTTCTCTACTACCAGGATATTAGCTCATATCCTGCTAATTATAATAGGGAAAAGTAGAAAAATGGCTGGCAGATTTGGACAATTAAATGAAGAGGAAATTCAAGTTTTACTTGAAAAACGTACGTCAAAATGTTCTAGTGTTCATATCCAGAGCTCGTGTATATAGGCCGTAGGATGAGCATCCAAAAGATGCTTAGAAAACGGATTCCGTTGCACCCCTCGTGGAACTACATAATTTTCACATGAATCAATATAGAAAAACTAACTTTATCAGAATCCGTTGCTCCCCAAGCGAAACAGGTGCACAATTCAGAAAAAAATCCCTCCAAAGTTTGCTATTTTCGCGCTTCGAAACATTCGAACCGCCATTGTTTTGGTAGCAAATACGCATGCGCATATCAGCCAAACTCGCACTGCGCATGCGCACAAACACGCACATGCTTCGACGTGGAAACACGCTTAGTTATGCAAAACAATCATGGCTGAAGATATTTATAAAACTCGAATATCCTCATGTTTTATGCATTTTGATGGCGTTACGGAGCAACTTTGCAAAGTTACACGCCAAATGCTTGAGAAATTTCTTGAGTGTAGGTCTAAATGGGCCAAACTTAAATGTCAACAAGCTGAAATAGCTAAGAAATCATACGAGAACATCGATGAGGGATCTGTCAATTGACTCAATTCATAGATGGAGAAGAACCCTGACAGCATTAACTTAGAATGGTACCTTCATGAAATGCTGGAAGAGATTTTGTGATGAAGAGAAGATCCGTAGACAACAGAGAAAAGAAGAAACTTCTACCGAAGAACCACATGCGGAAGTGGAGCCAATAGAAGTATAGAACCAAGGCGAAAAATTACACGTCAATCAGTCGCAGAAGCTAATAAGACTCTGTCTAAAAGAAACGAGTATGTACTCCCAGAGATATGTATTATTTGTGGAAGAGACGCCTCTTGGTTCTCACTAGACAAGGTATAGTCATTTGATAGGTATAATACTAGCGCAATGTGCACAACATTCTCGGGTTTGGTTTTAAAATATCTTGAATTGTGATCAATTAAGTTTATTTAGGGTAAAGTAGTTTTTTTGTTTTTTTTTGCCACAGTAGATATATACACTTAAGAACTAAACAAGACAGAAAACAAATCAATTAATACTTCGTGGCCGGGAGCCCACAACAGCTTGTAACGGCAATTACTGTGGTCCCGATAAGTTTCTAATGCTACAAACGTCCAACTTTGTTATTAGCAGATATTTAGTTGGCAGAAACAATTGATGCTGGTACAGCTGCCGAGAGAAAGAATGATGAACAGATACTGTGTAAAAAGACTTTGTAGCACTGGAAGTCCGCTATCACAAAGTTTGCTACTGGAATTAAATAAAATTTCTCACCAGAGAGACGAAGAAGCAATCGGAGACTGAAAGATGTACATCAGTGTACGAGAAGTCTTATGATATCATCTGTAAGGGGCCACATCCATATTCAAGTTGCCACGCAAAACGTCAAATTGACGTTTTTATCTAAACCCACCCACCCAGCCTCGAAAATATCAAGCGTGCAATACGTTATATGGTAAGATTTTCTTAAAATATTCATTTTGCTACGATAAAAACGCTGAAAACGTCACAGCATAATAGTTTTGACCCACCTACCCACCCAAAACGTCAATTTGACGTTTTGCGTGGCAACTTGAATATGGACGTGGCCCCTAAGAAAATAATCGAGACGGAGGTCATTGGAAATAGGCCAACAAAGTATATGAAAGATTTGCTGGAGAAATTTGTTATCATTGTGGATGCATCTAGTAAATATATGTGGATGCATCTAGTAAATATAGAGCTTTTAAACTCAAGCAACGACTGATGAAAAGTTATCCCCAACTTGTGTTCTGTGTACCAAAAATGAGAAATGTTAGTGAGATTGTATATCTGGAAATTTTGGATTCTTCTGAATTGGTTGAGGAACGTATGTCAAATAAGTCTGAAAACAACGATGAATACTTTGATGAAGAGAGCGGTACCATTGATGATGATGATGATCTGAATTCCAACACAGAAAATGAGGAAACTTCTAAATTGTTCCTTGTTATTCTAGATAGTGGCTAAATACCAACTTTGTCACAATATAATATATGTAATAGTTCAAACTTTACCAGACAAAAACCAGGACAGCTTATTGTAGAATATATGCCATCTCGTTTTGTGTGTAGGCCCTTGGCCAGGATCCAATAAGTGGGATTTTATTGCACTGAAGAAAATCTTGGCTCAAGGATGAAATTATGGATTTTATATTTCCTTGAAATTTATATTTTTTTGTGATGAATTTCGAGTTGGTGCCTGTGACATGTTTCTTTCACAGTTAAGGTTGACTGGTGCAGTCTGGCTTCGTCGGTTGGAACAGATGGTTGGAAAAGATGGTTGGAACGAATGGAAAAGTTGGTCCAAATCGAAGATTGGTATCCATAGAATATACTTAAGGTGGCTCCCTACAGTAATGCATGAGATGATCGCGGGACGATAGTCAAAAACGCGTGGCAAGTACGTGGACTTTCCCACGCAAATTCGACGATCAAAACAAAACAAAGATATTTCGCCAGGTTTTTCAAAATAATTTTTACCATTCTGAAAGATTTGTAATGAAAAAACTTTGAATAATCCCTAGTTTTATGTGACAAAGCATCAGTAACACCAATGAGTGATTTTAACTATGATACAAATATCGCTTGGATAAAAAAAGCTTGACAGCAATATAAAAGTGAATTTTTCAAAAACATTTTAGATATAATGTTCACTAATAAGAGTTTATTAAACATTTATTAACTATTGTATAAAGACTGTTCAAGGTTATAAAAGTCGTTTAGTGATACTTGCATGTTTTTTACAAGTTAAACAGTAAAAATATCACAGTTCTATAGCAAAATACCGACTTGTTCATCTTCAGCAAAATTACAAAACTAGGCAAAGATATGTCCAGCTGTACGGCTGTTGAAGCTCGTGAACTGAGTAAATGGCAGGATTCAATTGGACTTAAATCGATCTAACCCTTCACAGTATTTCTTGATTGTCCATGGCTCTCAAATATATTGAATAAACGTCAAAATCAAAAGATAAAAACAACATTTGCCACTCGTTTTTGCACGATGAAAGCACAACTTGCGCCCGCGAACTATTATTAACTAGTCAGCGGCGTTTTTATGTAGGGAATTGACCAAGGAATTGACCCAATTTTTCACCTTTATATGCGTTTTACTCTTTAGTTTTATCGGTAACCTACCTTCAAATTTTGACCATAAATTTTAATTTTGGTAAATTTTATATATTTCAATTTTAAAAAAAATCGCTAGTGTAGAAATCTTTATATAAAATTTTCGAGTTTAAAAAAATTGCACACTAGCGATTTTGATTAAACTTTCATAATAGTTTCAGAACATTATGCTTAAAACTTATATGAAATAAAAAAGATGGGTCACCGACTTTGTTTTTTAGATACGGACAATTTTATGCGCATAGTAACCACATTTCAGGCTTACGTCTTGTTACCATGGCAACGATGACACTACCTGAACCGGGTTTTAAATATTCCATAGATGGTGAATATTACCCTCGAGTATAAAAAACTTCGTCATCTGCGATAATACTCGTTTAAAAACGATTTATTATAAAGCTAAAATAACTGTAGGGAGCCACCTTAAGCGATGGATGAAACGCACAATTTAAGAAGCCCCAAACATATCTTGCATAGTTATTCAATAATACATTAAAGATTCAATCAGAGGTTTTCGTAGGAGTTTATATAAATATCCCTTAATAAAGCTCGGGACAAACTGAGAAACATTGTTGCGCAAAGATATTTGTCATATTAGGAGAGTGTTTCATCAAATGTTTCTGAATTTGGTAGCAAATATTTTTGCTTTCCAGGAAGCAAATTTTGTTTCTGCAATAAAAGCCAATGTTTCCAGATGTGGGGGACAGGGAAACATTTGAGCAAACATTGAAAATTACGAATATTTCTGCGACAATGTTTCTTACGTTTGACCAAGGCTTTAGTTTAGCGAAATATTTAATTTGTTCCTTGATCGTGTTAATTGTATGCATATTTATATATTCTCCGTCCTGTTTGATACAGGTGGGTTTTTTACCTCACACAAATTTGCATAAACAATATTTAATGCGTATGTATTTATTCGTTAATATTACAAGGATTGATTCTCTATTCCGTGATTTTATTTTGTTGTTTTACGGGGGAATTCGGGGAAAACCCAGAGGAAAAATCCATTTTTCTGTCTCCGCGTGCGCAGTGCGAGTCTGGCTGAAATGCGCTTGCGTATTTGCTACCAAAACAATGGCGGTTCGAATATTTTGAAGCGTGAAAATAGCAAACTTTGGAGGGATTTTTTTCCCAATTGTGCACCTGTTTCACTTGGGGAGCAACGGATTCTGATAAAGTAAGTTTTTATCTATTGATTCATGTGAAAATTACGTAGCTCCACGAGGGGTGTAACGGGAATAGCATCTTTTGGATGCTTATCCTACGGCCTAATATAATAAAACAGTTTTTCTACTCACTCTTGTCGTATACGACTAATAGCCGACTCGGCGCTATCGCGCCTCGTCGGCTATCAGCTCATATACGACTAGATCGAGTTCGTAGAATAACTTTTAAATATATGGGTAACAGAATAGAATAGTTTTTGTTAAGCATACTCCCATATGTTTTTTAAATTCAAATGTAAACATGCGACGTTCTAATGAGGACGTGAAAATCACCTGAACGAAATTTGATATCAGAAACTTCTACATTAAACGGGTTCTCAAAGGAAATTCATGCTCTCAAATTACCTCAAATCCATACGCACGTAGCTCAACGTGCTGGCCTCAACCAGGCCTGGGGATACTATCCACGCGGCTATAAGGAGCATGAGGCAGGCGGTTCAATTCTTATCTGCCCACTTGAATTATATACCGGACAGAAAATAAATGTTAAATGCTCCTACACCCTGTCCTGTCCTGTCATAGATCTATTGTACTATGATGAAAAAGAATTTATTAATTGATTGCAATTGATTGAGATATGCAATCTCTGAGTGCACTTTGGTTATACAGTTAACCAGCTGGTTTTACAAAACTTGGTTACAAGTCTTAAATTATGAGTAGATAACCGCGAATACTGTTAGGTGATTGAAAATTGCTTTTATAGATGTAAACAGTGGCAAAACAAGGTCTTGAATTATAAGATGTTGGTGGTGCAGGTGACAGTTTCCTTTTAACCACTTCTAGAATAGACTGCCTAGACTAAACCGGAAATAAAAATTCCTGTTGGCACGCCATTTTCACGTTGTCGTCGACGTCGCATTGTGTTTGCTATATAAAGCTGTCTAATGTCTCTAATACCACAACGTCGACCTCAGGATGGTTTTCCTTTATTGATGATAACAATTTACATATAGAGCCAACAGTTTTGCCACATGTAAATTTAATATCACAAAATTCTACATTAAAACGGATTCTCAAAGGAAATAGCTTATCTCAAATTCCCCCCAAATCTATACGCACGTACTATATAATTTAGCTCAACGCGCTGAACTCAACCAGGTCTCGGTAAACTATCCACGCGGCTATAAGGAGCATTAGGCAGGGGATTCGATTCCTATCTGCCCACTTGAAATTTTATACCGGACAGAAAATAAATGCTAAATTCTCCTATACCCTGTCCTGGATAAAAGGCAAAGATTACTCAACATAATTACAAATTCTTCTAATAATTTTTCTTATTTACGCTAATATTGCTAATGGCAGCTAATGCCCTGTAAGCTACAGGTGTTTAATAGGAAATACTCATTATTTATTGACGACTGTTTTAACAGACTGAAACTAAAGCTTTGAGTAATGATGTTTCTTTTCACCCAACTACTGAATGATATTAACTTGTGGAAAAGCCGATCAATATCAATGAACTGGTACTTGGTTTGCATTCTTTTTTTCTTAAAACACTGATCTGATGTGCGTAACGTATAACGCGCAGTGTGTTTATTGTTATAGCTGGAGATAGTACCTGTAATTAATAACTATATTTTACATTTTAGTCGATAGGTTTCGTTGGAATAGCTCGCACAATCGATCTGCAGATATAGCTCAGTTATCTGCTAACTAAAGCCACAAACAAGAGGCACATTTATAAGTACCATTATCAAACGCCAAAATCACATGGAGAGATTGTACTTGAATAAAAACGATACAAATATCCAGTCATCTGTAATGAGATAAAAATAGCCAAATTTTCAACAGGCTTACAAACATAAGCAAAAATACAAAAGTCCTGTTGACAAGTGGACAAGGTAGAAATAATTTTGTATTGAGATTGTTCGTTTCTTGTCTCTATACATATAGGCCTATATGCTTATTTCGAAGCTTACACCTACATGCATGTATGCTCCTTTCAATTTATCTTCTCTCATTCCTATATTTGCGACATTAGCGAGAATTTTAACGGCAGCGACAATAATTTACCACATTTCCCCTAACGGTTTATATATTAAGGTTTTGTATCGGCATAGTGTGAACGTATTCTAAGATTTTACCTTCTTTATTTCCATCAAAGCAAAAATTTGTCATTCCTTCGCATGTACAAATACTTCGTAGCTGCCAGATGAACAGTAGGGCGAAATACATGCGAAGTGCGCAATGTTTCTTAATAGATGTCCAGAAATAATATATCATCATCACCATTCAGAATATATATTTCTTACTATTGCATGGCTAATGCTCAATATTTTGCGAGTTGTTCTTGCCGTTAGTTGATCATGCTGTTAATACACGAATAAATGTTCAAATTTACGAAAAGCAACTCATAAGCCAATTTGGTATTGCAAGAAACAGAAGGCACAGTCAATTATGTAATTACTGAACCAACATGGGTCGAATTTGCGCCAATCACAATGCTTGTTTACATTTTTGCGGTGGACCAAACGAGTTGAGAAAATGCCATGATCAGTATGCCATGAATTTTGCAGTTGTTCATTGATTGTCTTGCCTAAAGTGCGGGAAACTTGAGGTGTCATTATATATCATAACTCATTCCCTAGTTTGCCTTCGAGTTATACAGTAGTGTTATTTTTACATAGTGTCAACGAGAAGAATGCGAGTGTTTGTTGTCAATGAATATCTTAAAGCACAAGGCTGCCGGAGAGCAGCAATTTTGCTGCGAATTTACATTGACGGCAATAATACTTCTGGGAAGTCAATATGTATGGAGCACGAGTCAAGCCATCCATATTAAAATCGGCGAGATTGTTCCAGTGAGGCCCTCAGTCATCCATACACCTAGCATTGTCTACATAATTGGTCAACACTCCCAGCAACAACTGCGACTTCAAAACCTTACCCACTAAACAACTACTACAAAGTAGACTAAAGTCAACCACAACCTGCGACGGAAACATGTACAGTTTACAGTTTACATGCACGTGCGTAATAACATTTTACAGAATTATATATACCGATTAGCGATTGCAGATTTTCTATTTCACTTTTCGATCTGAAATTCGTCACCGCGAAAGCAAAGTAATACGAGCAGGAAAAATGCTGCATCTTGCACCAAAAAAATTGATCTCAATGCATGTTTTTTAGAAATGTTTACGTATGTTGTCTCATGTTTGCATGTTACATTCATACTTAACCTGCACTAAAGTCAGTGCATCTTATATCAATGTTTTGTGACATTGCTGAACATAGGCGTAGGAAGCAACTTCAAGTTGGAGGGGCACATCGTCTTAAGGGCACCTCTTCTGTTAGAAAAGGGCACTTTTCTCATTGTTTAAACTGGAGAAAAGGACACTTTGAAGAAAGTTATGGGAGAGGAGGGGATGGGTGGAGCACGTTCCCCTGTGCCCCCCCCCCCGGTATTTACGCAAGGGTTGTTAATTAAAGCCAGTTTGATAAATGAGCGTTCTGCGGACGCTACTGGTACTGGTACTGTCACTGTTACTGTTACTATTACTGTTACTGTTACTGTTACTGCTACTGCTACTGCTACTGCTACTGCTACTGCTACTGCTACTGCTACTGCTACTGCTACTGCTACTGCTACTGCTACTGCTGCTGCTGCTGCTGCTGCTGCTCCTGCTACTGCTCCTGCCGCTGCCACTGCCACTGCCACTGCCACTGCCACTGCCACTGCCACTGCCACTGCCACTGCCACTGCCACTGCCACTGCCACTGCCACTGCCACTGCCACTGCCACTGCCACTGTTACTGTTACTGTTACTGTTACTGTTACTGTTACTGTTACTGTTACTGTTACTGTTACTGTTACTGTTACTGTTACTGTTACTGTTACTGTTACTGTTACTGTTACTGTTACTGTTACTGTTACTGTTACTGTTACTGTTACTGTTACTGTTACTGTTACTGTTACTGTTACTGTTACTGTTACTGTTACTGTTAGTCTTACTCTTACTCTTACTCTTACTGGTACTGGTAATGGTACTGTTACTGTTACTGGTACTGGTACTGGTACTAGAATCGATAATAAGATTCTCAAACATATACAGATTTTGGGATAAAAACATTCAAGCTTCTTCTCATAAATGTATGATGCCCCCAGAACATGGGGAAAATTTACGAAATGGCGGAACTCCTCCTAAAGATCATCCTAAATAATGTCAGTGGGATAACTATCTGCAAGGCGTTTGTTCCAGGACAACTTCTGCACTCGGGTCGGTGGGGAGATTAATGACAAAATCAAAACGGTGTCCATCCATATCAACAGCTTTAAATATCCCTGAAAGCTGTACCAAAAGACTACCAACGCTTTACATTTCAAACTGGTGATTCCTCCTCGCGAAAAGACGCCTCATGAAGAAGGCTTTCCCAAGAATCTCTAAGATTTTGGATATTACTTCGTAACGACGAAAGATGCTTAACAGCGATGGAAATATCCGCATACTCTAAGACCTTGTTAATATTGTCGCGTCAATACACTGGAGTTCCTTTAACGAAAATGTTGCTATTAGGATATATTCAAATGACTTAATCCATTCAAGCAGATGCTCAGCATCACTGAAGGCTAAATCTGTCAAATCAAGGTCGGTTTGAACATTAGAGAGTATCTGTATTATCTTGACGTGATTCTTTACGGATATTTGTGCTCCATCTGGTGTCCGATAAGCTGTGCAGTGATACACCGGGCTTTGAGAATTTTGCAACGAGCAGGTCTATAGCAAAATAGATTGTAGAGCGCTTGATCATTGGCGAAGAAACTTTTAATTTCGAGAGCAACTTCTACCTCATGAACACCATATACATTCAAGGTACGAGCACACTTCAAGATGAAGGCTTGAACTCCATTGTAGCATCATCCAGACAATCATGTTTCATCTATTAACGTAGCGATGTCCTCTGCATTTAGCAATGTGAATGTTATGTTCTCCGACAATGCGTAAGAAGATGCAGATTTGATTCTGAATAAGCAACAACAGAAAGCTGTTTCATTCGACACAAGCCAGTCCCCAGCCTCTCTTTCGCCATTCGGAATTATTTTTTGAAAATCTGCTCCAAAATCTTTTGGTAAGCTCTCTGATGATAGTTGCTGTAATCGGATTTGTAGCTAAAGACGAGGTCGTAGGTTGAGGAGGTGATACAGCTTTTCCCCAGTTGATTTGTTCGAGCGTACATTTGCACTTCCCCTCACTTCGATCGCGCGTATTTTTGCTTCCTTTTAGACGACCCAGAAAGATACTTTCTCTTGATATAATTTTTTGCTCGGGCGATTTGAGCGGTATGATTTAATAATACAACTTAACCCAGCAAGTTGATCGAAGTCTTTGTAAGGCAACTAAATATTTGTCTAATGTTCGTTTGCCAATCTGTCAATTTGTTACTTGCCGAGCTCTTTATTTCATAAAGCAACATGGTCACAACAGGTCAATTTATAGTACAGTAATATAATACGATGGGCGCAACACCCAGAGGAAGGGAGTGTGTTTCGAAATTTACATTATCTGCGAAACCACAAACATTCAGCCCACGCACGCCACAAATTACGTACTAATTCCGCTCGGATATTTATGCCCGTGTATGTGAAAATATTGTGGAATGGAAAGTCGTCCGCCATTTTTTTGTCATGGACTGGACTGAAGTTTTTTAAAGTTATGCGCATGCGCAAATTCAAGCCGAGAGAAAACTGGTAACTAGCAACATCATGATTGGCTACAATCTCGTACCCCGAGATTGGATTGGCTAAGACAACGATTTTTTTATATGTATACGTCAGAAAGATAACTGCCATTTTGGCATTTTATTTTTGGCATTTATATGAAAACTTTTTTCAAAATTGTACTCTGGAGTCGGGACATATTAATTGAGTAAAACAAGATAAATGAAAATGTTTTAGAGGACTTTCACTTACTAAATTCAATAGCAAAATAAATCAGACGAAAGACCGAGAAAGGACAGGGTTTTCGAGTTTTAAAGCGTTTTAAAACGCTTATATTTGCATAAATATAATTATATAGACATTCTTCGGTTAAATTAGGATGACATTTGGTTGCGTTGTGTATGATGCAAATAATCTTGCAATGTTGCATGGAAGTAGATAGTCATATAATTATTGATGAAAGTTTCCATTACTCATTAGATTTACGTAGTTATTGATATAAGTGTAACTGTAAATGTCAAATAATATGATCTTTGTAATGTATTTATGTGAAAAATTAATCGTTATATCAGTCATATTGTACGTTGTAAGTAATATTAGTAGTCATATTAGACTAGTTGTTAGTTATTAGGTAGTTACACGACCACATCAGTTGTGCTGTAATATTATTAAAATGCGTTATATAGAATAAGAAACAACATATTTTATCTCAAAAACTTCATAGTATAAAAATACTGTTAAAAAACAGTTGAAGTTTTATGACAATTTCGAAACGTTTTGTGAGACGTCTAAGATTGAATTTTACAGTAAATCAAAGCTAAAAGAGTACAAAATAACATACCTACTTTATATAGTTGGGCAATTGGTAATTTTATAGTTAAAAGTAAAAATCTTATCACTATTTTACCAGTTTGTACAGAAAAGAAAAGAAATATACAGTATTACAGTGTTCGCTTGCGTGTTATCATGGTTACAGTAATCGACTTAGTACTTCATGTTACAATAACTTTTCGGGTGTTCAGGAGAATAATTGTTTGGTTCTAATGGCGAGGGGATTCTGCATAAATGTATTTCTAGTAAACAAGTGATTAAGGTTAAAGGGTGAGTTACAAATCGTCAAGACAAATGGATTTCAAAACAAATATAATACATAGTCTGTACGGATTCGAGGTCGTATTTTGTATCAGACGAAACGTTCTGTCATGCAAGGCGATAAAATTGTTAATATCTTTGTTAATTGGATTTTGCTTTTAAAACAGAAATTGCGAACTTTCGAACTATATTTTTAAATATGCCATCATTGCCACGATGAATCAGTTAAATTCACTGCAAAATTACACTTAAATTCAGTGCAATTATTTAGCGCTATAATAAAGACATACGGTTTAGTGATCTTCACGTATATGCGACCTATCTATTTTAGGCTTTGAGCTACTTTACTTGTATATAAATTCGATTCTACTCCATTCCATTCCAGTCCAGTCTAGTCCATTCTATCCCACTCCATTATAGAGTAATTGTGAGAAACTATTCTAATCTATTCTTGTAATTCTAAGACACAGTGTCCTGGGAAATTGAACAGGAAGAGAAGACTTCTACAGGTTTCTAAAATTGCATAGTCCGCGTACTTTACGTTTCTTTTTCTGAAACCAAAATTGGTCCATCCAACTTGAGATTGAACAACTTGAGATATTTAATTGAAATCTGCGATTAGGTGGATAAAATCCTCTCCTTGTTAAGAGATGGGTCAATGAGACATTCAGCAAGGAAAGCATTCCTCTTCAGCGGCCCCTCCAGAAGATAACTATTTCGAAGTTAATATTAATGAACTTTGGAACTGATGCCAATATGATAATCGTACTGACATGAGTACATGTATCTCATGGAGTTTTATAGACCTATATAATTAACGGATTAGGTAATCAATCCGAAGATGCGATCATCAACGTCTAATTACTACCCAAACAATCAGATCATCAAGTAATCGATGTATTTGATTTCGCATATGAAATTGCAAGATTGTCGCTCTTTATTCACATGCGTGATCTCAGAATATGGAATGCATGGTCTTTCAATAAGCCTACAGGATTAAGAACATAATTCCTAGTAAGATAACCCCTCTAGTGTCAGTTTAAAGTTTAAGCAAATTAAAAGGTTGATGCTTTTAGATACTTAAACAGTGTTCATTTAAGATACAGTCAACGTCCATTAAGCAGCCACCCCGGGGAATGGCTATAGGACCGCTGAAATGGAGGAACACCAAAAATAGACCATGGGTAATAATAATAATAAATTACATTTAAATAGAACAGTTTACATATGGATATGTCCAAGCGCGCATTTTACAGCAATAGATACAATTTACAGATTATGGAAGTTAGATAAATGTAGAATACACTAGTTAAAGGCTTCTTCGAATAAAGACAGTTTCTTCCAGAAACTGTCTTTAACAGTTTAACAGTTTAAATGTAGCAGTCGAGGGTGCAATCCTGATATGTTTTAGGTAGGCATTCCATAAGGTTAGGCCTGCTCTGGGATCTTAACTCGCCGCGAGATAATGCGAGTTAAGGCGAGTTTAGGCGATTTAAGAAAAAACACAACTTTTAGGTAATGCGTTTTAAGGCGTTTTAGGGCGATTTAAGGCGATTTAAGAAAAAAACATGGTAATTAAATATGCAAGTATAGTACTTTAAGCAAAATACAGTAATAACACATAATGAATAGTGCATTGTAAATGTATTTTGAAAGAGCACCACTCCCCCCCTCACACCCCCAGAGGGTCTGGTTAGACTGTCATGTAAACAAGACCCAGTTGAAACTTATTATTAATTAGCTTGTTATTTTGCCGTATTACTAATTTTAAGGTTATACCACCAAATTGCTGGAATTAATACAATGAAGAACAAAAACCTGTATATAATAACATGTATTTTTAAATTGAATTGCATACTAATACCTATTACTAAGTTCAGTCCTGGAACCACAATCAATTGGAAATCTAAAAAATCAGGGTTGTGGCTGGAATGTAGGAACGAGAAGATTTAGTGCATCCCATGGGGTTGCTATCCTATATTTTGAGAATTTCCAAATGCATGAATGCCTTGTCAATATCTTGGAAATTCCAAGGGTACAGAATATATTAAAACTGTGACCATGCATGTTCCAATGTGGCAATATTACATTGTAGTTATTCAAACGAATTTACATGTGTTAAACTTACCAAATAAGCTTGAATTTACGTTGCAAATATAGTATTTCATTTCCATGTGTTCATTTAATAAGTAAAACTCAACATTGATTGGTATTTATTTTAATTCCCCTCAATATATAAAGTGCAGTATTTATAAAAATTCACTAATGTTAAAATTTAGTTTATATAAAGTTTCCCAGACTTGAATAATAAATTTCCGCTGGATAGCCTGAGAGAAGGCTCCCTCACCGCAGTCGCTAACATGAAGTATTTAACTGATTTCATGAAAATGCCAGGTTTTGTTATCGACCCAAGATCGTACGCTAAAAATGTTAAACCTCGGTTATTAAAACGATCATGGTCTTTATATAAGACGATATGAACCGGACAAAGCTGACTATAAAAGTTGACCAGGATCATGCTGTGGTTTATCAATTTATGTAAGTTTGAACACTGTTGATATAAAATATTAAATGTTGTGCACTACAGGCACTGCAATTCAGCACTTGTATATAAGGCCGTCGGAATTATTAAAAGTATCAGTTTACCGTCACTTAAAATTTCGAAAGTTGATAAGCCCTCTACCCTGTAATTTATAGGCCCCGCACTATTTTCAATAAAGGAAAACGAAACAATTTATGAATTGTTCTGGAAGTTCATATCACAATATTGGCATATTAATTATACTTATCGAAATAGATAAAATGTTGAAAACAGACTGATTCTTGCCATCCTGACTTTTCTGTTTGAATATAAGGGTTCCTATGTCATATTATATACCTATAAGCTTGATAGTATGTAACTTATGCACCAGTCATGGAAAGCCTCGCACCTCCCTATCCGGGACATGCCGGGAAATAGCGGGGATTTATTTGCAGATTAGCCTATCTGTTTATATGCCTGGGTACTCAGGGCATTAGACAGCGTACGTTAGATATGTGTCATGATGGCCAGGGATTATGGGCTGGGAATCAGTGGGAATTCGTCTGTTCGAGATGTATTATTAAGCCTTGTTCATCGACATTTACCCTATACTCTATAGACATTGTTTTACTAAAAATAGCTTTTACAGGATAATGTAGTATTTGACTTTGTGTAAATTGCAAGATACAGCTAACAGACAAAATGCAAAATATTTACCTACTTTGGCAAAGTTTTGACAAACTCTGGATTGCATGTTTGGCCTCCAATGATCAAAATTGGGGAAATTTTAGAATAGTTTGTTGAATTTTAAAAGCAATTATTATGGTAGCCTTCATTTTTGGTGCCCGGGTAGCGGGGGACTTTAGTCATGTTTAGACTAGTAAGAAGGCCATGTATAGGTTGGGGATTAGAATGATTAGGACACAACCTTTATCTAATGTCCGCTGTTCCCTGGGTAGGGGGGTGACATAAATATATTTGTAAATAAATAGACTAATACAGAAAATACAACCTCATTTCTCAAGGCTTTACTCTACACTAAATAAAATAACAACATGGCGTCCTTAAATACTGAGTTCAGTAAGTGGCCTAGTAACTGCTGAGGTAATTATTATTCATGAAATTAGCACATTCTCCCCTACATAATAATAAAACAATATTATAAATAAACTAAGTAATATAAAATTAAATAGCCTAAGTGTCTCTAATGTAGTTCAGATTAAATAATCTAAGTGTCTCTAATGTAGTTCATATATTCAAACTCCTAAATCTAAACAAATGTCATTAAGGTTAGTCTATCTGGTGCCTTTCTTAATCGCTCAGATCGACGGAGATGTTGGGGTTGATTATCATCTCCAGTACTGTCTGTTGACCCATTCGTTGCTTTCTGTCGTAAACGCAGCGATTGGTGATCAGGACTTGCGGTGCTTTCGGCGTCTTTTATCTGGATTTCCGCCCCATCTTGCTCGAGATCGACTTCTCTATTATGATTTTCAGCAGAACCGACGGGATAGGATTGATCTACGTTGCCAACCGAGGCTTCCACGTTACCAGGTGGAGCTAAATGTTTAATTGATACTGTATCCTCTCTCCCATCGGGAAACCGCACATGAGCATATTGCGGGTTAGCTTCCAGCAGGTCAACTTCATCTATCAAGGGGTCGTACTTAGAATTTCTTACGTATCGTTTCAGTAACACAGGACCAGGTGTCGTTAACCAGGATGGCACCGAGACTCCACTGGTCGATTTTCGTTGATAAGCAAACATACGTTCATGCGGAGTCGCGTTCGTCGCTGTACAAAGCAAGGACCGTATGGAGTGAAGGGCATCCAACAATACTTCCTGCCAACAGCTAGTGGGAAGACCCTTCGTCTTGAGTGCTAGGGTGATAGCTTTCCATAACGTTCCATTCAGCCGTTCGACTTGCCCATTTCCTTGTGGGTTGTAACTTGTTGTTCTGCTAGTTGAAATCCCTTTCTGTAATAAAAAATTATTTAACTCCGAGCTCATGAATCCCGAGCCACGTTCCGTATGGATAAAAGTTGGCATCCCAAACATAGAGAAAAGTGTCGAGAGACATCTGATGACAGTTCGAGCACTAACATCTTCACATGGGAATGCGAAGGGAAACCTAGAATACTCATCAATAATAGTTAACAAAAATCGACATCGATTGTTACTGGGCACAGGACCTTTAAAGTCTATGTTCAGTCTTTCGAACGGTTGTGTAGCTTTTATCAATTGCGAGGGCTCTGGAGAGTAGTATTGCGGTCTACATTCTTGACATTCCCTGCAGGTTTGTGTCATGCGCTTTACATCCTCGACTGAAAAGGGTAGATTTCGACTTTTAACGAAATGTGTCATTCGCGTTACGCCCGGATGACATAATGATCTATGTAGTTCATGTAGTTTATCAATCGTAAGAGACATACTGATTACTCTTGAAAGAGCATCCGCTGGTATATTCTCCTCTCCCGCTCGATATATAATGTCAAAGTCATACATCGACAATTCTATTCTCCATCTCATTACTTTGTCATTTTTGATTTTACTATGGTGTTTGATGTCAAACATGTAAGCAACCGACTTTTGGTCTGTTATAAGCCTAAAATGTTTTCCAGTTAAGTAATGCTTCCACTTACGTACTGCTTCAACTATGGCTCCTGCTTCCTTCTCAACTGCTGAGTGTTTTAGTTCAGGACCGTTTAATGTTTTTGAGAAGAAAGCTACAGGACGCCCTTGTTGATTCAATACTGCAGAAAGAGTGTGGTCAGATGCATCAGTCTCTATTTCAAAGGGGAGACTTTCATCAATAGCCCCGACTACTGCATGCTCTATATCCTCTTTAATCAAATTAAATGCTCTCAGAGCTTCTTCTGGCAAAGGAAACACAGTATTTTGAGACAAGGGTCTAATCTTCTTTGAGAAATCTTTAATCCACTGTGAATAATAAGAGAATAGGCCGACTACTCTTTTTTGTGACTTCAAGTTTACTGGTGGGGGTAACTCTTGCAATGGTTTCAACCTTTCCGGATCTGTTTTAATTTCCCCTTTTGAAACCACACTACCGAGAATACTTATTGTTCTTGTAGAAAACACACATTTACCTTCATTGAATACCAAACTTCTCCTCTTAGCTGCTTCCATAAATTTCTCGAGGTTCTCATCATGGTGGGCCTGATCCCGACCACAAATAGTGATATTATCCAAATAGGCGAATGTATCTTCCAAGTTTTCCTCAGAAATAAAGTTGTCCATCGTTCTTTGAAAAGCAGCGGCCCCGTTAGTCACCCCAAATGGGATTCTACGAAATTGATACAATCGACCATTTGCTTCAAATGCAGTGTACATCTTTTCTTCCTGTTTAATAGGTACCTGGTGATAAGCACTCTTAAGATCTACAGTACTAAAAACAGTATATTGGGCAATTCGATTGACTGTATCGTCAATTCTGGGCATTGGATACGCATCGAGTTGAGTAAATCTGTTTATTGTTTCAGAATAGTCTATAACCAATCGTTTCTTATGATTTTCATTTCGCGTCACTACAACTTGTGCCCTCCATGGGGAGTCACTTGGTTCAATTATTCCTTCTTTAAGTAATTTATCAATTTCAGTGGAAATGAACTCTTTATCTTCCAAACAATACCTTCTTGATTTCGAAGCAATTGGTTTACATTCCGCTGCACGAAACTGAAATAATGGTGGGGGATCAACATGCAAAGTAGATAGACCACATATATTCACGGGTGGAGCTGTCCCTCATGCTGTTCTTGCCAATTCTGTCCTAGGATAACGTCCGTGCACAAGTTTGATAAAACATACAACCTAATATCTGTGTAGACTCTTCCCGTTAAAATTATGTCTGCGTGACAATACCCTTCGATCTTAGATGAGTGAGAAGAAGAGGCCATTGTTACTTTTTCTTGAGTAGGATATGCCACTAACCCAAGTGATTTGGCTATGTCTGGGTGAATGAAATTATGTGTACTCCCCGAGTCTATCAACGCCTGTGCCGACTTCCCGTTAATTAAAATTTCTACACAGGCCTTCTTTAATGATTCAGCGGCCGAGTGTTTGGATGAAGCAAGTGTTAGGTAGGATGACTGCGATTCAATAGCAGCTACAGATTTACACACTCTCTGAAAATGTCCTTTCTTTTTGCATTTATGACAATTAGCCTCTCTAGCGGGACATAATGCTCGGGGGTGTAGCTTATTGCCACAGAAAAAACACTTTATACTTTGCGATGTTAACGCTACATACCTTCCGCTAGAGTCCTGACGTTTGTTATCGATATACTCCTCTTGAGCCTTTGGTGGCGTTGAATCTGGCAAATTACCTTGCTGTTGGTTGCTATCCTTTGTAGTAGTAGCTGAAGTAGGAAAATTATTGTATGTTTCTGATGTTCGTTGAGCCGTGTCCAAAGCACGTGCTTGCTCAAAAGCAGTTTGTAAATTTAAAATTTTATTTTCTAATAAGCGCTGACGAATGTTCCTGGATAACAACCCAGCAATAAACGCATCTCGCACTGCTTCATCGCGATATTGGTTGGCTGTAACGCTGGAAAAATTACAGTCTTTACTTAAGATCTTTAATTCTTGAAGGTACTCGTCCAAAGACTCTCCGGATTGCTGCTTTCGCGTGGCCAGCTTGTGTCGTGCGAATATCACATTAGGCGTCTTCAGATACAAATTTTTCAACAAATTTATAGCTTCGTCGTACGTAGCTGCCTCGCAAAACAATTCATATACATCCGAGGATACATAATTGATTAAGACGTTTAATTTGTCCACGCTCTCGCCCGGGATTGCTGCAACGAAATTCTCAAACGTTGCCAACCAATGCCTCCATGATTTTGAAGCGTTCTGAGCATTCGGACTCGTATCGAATCTCTCTGGTCGTAGAACTTTGTCCATGCTTATACTTCGATTCTTTCTTCACACAGGTAGTGTAGAGTAAATTGACATAAATATATTTGTAAATAAATAGACTAATACAGAAAATACAACCTCATTTCTCAAGGCTTTACTCTACACTAAATAAAATAACAACATGGCGTCCTTAAATACTGAGTTTAGTAAGTGGCCTAGTAACTACTGAGGTAATTATTATTCATGAAATTAGCACAGGGGGTGCGTGGCTTTCCAATTACTAGTGCATTACTGTGTTTCGGCTTTTATCAATAAGCATGTAACTTCCCTTGTTTTGGCTAAGCCCCCTCTCTCCAGCAAGCCCACTCGGATAAGCGCCCTCCTAATCTTATCTGAAATAAACAACCAGAACCCCCCTCTCCTGGGGAAAGGTTGTTTACACTGTATATAGTATTTACGATTTTCAGCATTTTAATTTGGTTGGCGAGTTTAGGCGATTTAGTGCGAGTTTAAGCGATTTAAGAGAATCGTTGCCAATTTGTATCCGCGATTTAAGGCGAGTTAGGGCGATTTAAGGCGATTTAAGGCGATTTAAGGCGTGTTAAGATCCCAGAGCAGGCCTAAGGTTGGGGCAGCAAGTGAGAATGATGGACAGGGTGTATCACCCCCGAAAAAAATGCCAGAAGGGGCCCAGTCCGCCCAGATTGAAGGCGCCCAGAAGGGGCCCAGTCCGCCCAGAACTGACCTTACCCTGTATTTGAGTGACGAAGCTAAATAACTATTTTTAATAAAGAAAATAACAAAAAAATTCTGGTTCGCAGCCGTTTTTTCTCTGTTGTTTTCTCGAACTCCCGTTTTCACTCATGACTGCAGTGCTGGGGGCCTTTAAAGCACGACTTACATGAAGTTATTCGCGCCTGTTTTGACCACATAAACTGCCGGCGCAATTGTCGGAACTCTTTCACTATTCCAAGTGCAGTCATGCGTAACATTGGCTATAAGACAATGAGTCAGTTTGTTAAACGCTCTGCCCGGAAGGTAGTTCAGTCAAGACAGAATAAGCTCAAGTACCAAATGTGTTCAAATCTTTCCAGCCGACCCAACAGAAGTTGGAAGTTAAATCATCGAACAAGTGGCACAAAACCAAGTCCAAGCGCCAGCTGAAGACCATTGGCATTGACCCTGCATATTGAGGTCTGTATTTTGTTCTATGCAAAAATCGTAATCTCTTTGCCTCTCGGTTGGAGCCGAACGAGTTGGTTGTTTTCGCACCAGCTTTGTGAGATTTTATGAATTATCGTGCTGAGTGTAAAGATGAAGTGGGTCGCGGCCCTTTCAGGAAATGGTTAGCTAAGCCTAAGGCATGAAAAGCATTCTGTAGGAGTAGGCGAGTGTAGCAAGCGGTGGTAAATAAGACGTGTCGCATCTTTTCCCACGCCACAGGCCACGTAGACACATCATTGCGGTAGCCAAGCGTAACGTCTAGCCTGGTGCAACTCATAGTCATAGACACTTAAATTTAGGCTTTGCATCGGTTTAGCTTTCATGAATTAGGCCTTTTAACTTGTACGTGGGGAACTGTACATTCACATGGCGGTTTCAAAACCTGCTTGGGGCCAGAGAGATAGAATCGTCTATTACTGTATTCACTGAATTTGGTCGGGGCCAGAACAACGCCGATTTTCAGTTGTTTTATTCCAACGCTAGTTGATGGCTTGGTTGAGGCCAATGTTTATGAGGAATACAGAAGGAAATTTCCCACCGTTTTGAACTGCTTTCCATCGAGGTTAACACTTGTTTATATACTCAAAGAGAATGCTTTGATAAACGGCGTTGAATTTAACTGTGGCATCGTTTTCCTGTCACACTGAGTTACTTTTGAGTTTGGCCTATTACTATTAGATGCTGAGAAGTCAATTTAGAGCATGGAATATTTAGAGCATGGTATTGGTCGAGCTGTCGCTGCCATTCTCATTGTGTTGGCATGTTTCTCTCACAACTAATTAATCTACGGGTCGGGACCATTACCAACCGTGCTAAGCATGTCGATGCAATTGCACAGACTTTCGACGTATTGGTTTAGACCAACTTTCATTTACACGTTGTTTGAATAGTCGATTCACGGCTATTAATTATGTATTGGCTGGAGCCAATTTACAATTGTGTTTATTTATTAATTAACTCACACCGTTTAATTTTATTGATGTTATTGTTGGAATAGTTTATAGAATAATTTATAGTGTATTGGTTCGGGCCGCTTCTCAATTGTATTCAATAGTTAATTAACACCGATTTAATCAGTGATTGATTGGGGTCGGGGCCACTTATAAGTGTGTTTGGCTATTCGAGTCATCGTTGTAATGCATTCGTTGTGACCAATTTACTAGTCGTTCAGTTTGAACAGTTTACTCACAAGGGTTTGATTATTGCTTCGCATCAGTTTCGGTTAAGTATGGTGGTTTTTTTTTATTTGGATCGAGACCGTTTAATTGTATTTGCTCGAACAGTTGAGCATGAATACTAGCTTCGGGAGTATATAGCTATGCTTTACACTTGGAAATTTGTCCGCCAAGTCTCTCAGGTTAATTACGTTTCGTCGATTGTTATGGCTTTTATACGTTCCGCCGGTTAGATACAATAGCGAGCTTAAGATGCGACGACGCGCGGTGACGACGCGGCCGCCATGACCGCTCAAAAAATTGAGTAAACGACGGCGGCGTCTTGACAACAAATTGATTAAGAAATTTGATCTCGATACACGACGCCGCCGTCGATTGCAACGTACGCCATCAAAGAGTAAATGCTATAATTTTATAAAGTCTTTACTCTTTGATAGCATCATATATTTTTGTTTTCACTGATAGTACAGCGATGAGTAGCTTTAGGGAAACTAGACAACAACTCGCTATTGCACATGATGCAAATATTATAAACGCCGAGGAGTTTGTGTTGTTGTGGGATGCAAACACGTCTAAAAATCCAGACTTCCCGGTTACTGTTTACCCAAAGTTCAATTTGGACGAAAAAGATGTGGCTGAGGTCAAAGCTGAATTTCGTTTCGAAAAAACTGACATACCTTTCTTGTGCGAAGTCCTGAGGATACCCGATACCTTTACATGCCAACAGGGGTCAGTTTGCGATGGAATGACGGGTTTGTGCATCGCGTTAAAGAGGCTAACATATCCATGTCGATACGGTGATATGATCCCAACGTTTGGTGTTTCTGTTCCTGAATTATGCATGATTTATAACACTGTTATCGACTATATTTTTAATGAACATGGCCATTTATTAAGTCGTTGGAATCATACACTGCTAAGTCCCGAAAATCTTCAACGATACGCCGATTCTGTTGCTGCTAAAGGAGCTGCATTACAGAATTGTTTTGGCTTTATCGATGGGACTGTTCGTCCTATTTGCCGTCCCAAACACAACCAAAGAGTGGTATACAATGGACACAAAAGAGTCCATAGTTTAAAGTTCCAATCTGTTGTTGTGCCAAATGGCATGATTGCTAATTTATATGGTCCAGTGGGTGAGTACTTGATGTAATATAAACAAATAAAATACAAGGGTTTTGTATGTTGACTTTTCCTGACCTTTGTACCTGACCTTTAATAGTGCATGCATCTCATTAATTATGTGTATTATTAATAGCTAGTTTATTGAGATATGAAGCTAGCTAGATATTATGCAACCAAAGATAAGAATAACTATTACCGTATCAAGAAAGTTGAAAAAAAGATCATTAGGACTGTTTGAAGGGGGGAAGCCATGCAAGGGAGGGGAAGGGCAGAATGAGGGACTATAGTCAAACTTGCCTCGATTTGGACAGACTGAAAAGTTGTTATATAGGAAGGGACTGTAGTATATTTATTTTCTAATTAAAATATTGATATTTTTCTGTAGAAGGAAAAAGACATGATTCACGAATGCTTGCAGAATCTAATTTATTGCAAGATCTTGAAAACCAGGCTTTTTCCCCCACTGGTGAACCCATGTGTCTATATGGAGATCCAGCCTACCCACTTCGATTGCAACTACAAGCTCCATTTAGAAGTTCAGCTCACGCCTGAAATGGTTGCATATAATAAGAGCATGAGCAGTGTACGTGTGTCTGTTGAATGGATTTTTGGAGATATTGTTAACTATTTTAAATTCATGGATTTCAAGAAAAATTTGAAGATAGGCCTCAGTCAAGTAGGCAAGATGTATATAGTTGCTGCTCTTTTAAGGAATGCATTAACGTGTCTTTATGGTAACGAGACCTCACAGTTTTTTGACTTAAACCCTCCAAGTTTGCAAGAGTATTTTTCTTGAATTTAAATAAAATACAGTTTGTAAAACCATAGTCATAAGCTTTGTTTACACTTTGGACTGGCACTTACCTGAAATGTAATCTTCTGAGGGGGGGGGGGGCAGTGTAAGCAGCGACGTGTGAAATAGACAAGAGGGAAGGTGATCCAACTGCCTGAAAAATATGAAATAAATTCTTCATATTTTTCAGGCAGTTGGATCACCTTCCCTCTCGTCTATTACCTGAAATGTACCTGTACTTAGAAGTACCTTGAGGCCACCTCTTATGGTTTATAATAATTTGAAATACCAATTGATAAGGATATAACCAGTGTAATTTAATTATATTAATTTATATGTGGTTTTATAAATATTTTTTGTACATAAATTCTTAAAATGTCTTACTTCAATTTATTTAAAATAGTTAATTTTCTGAAAAATAGTTTGTAAAATGTAATATTTATATAATAATATAAATCCAATCCAATATCCAATACCATATGATATTATTAATAATTAACAATTCTAGAACATATCACATATGTAATGGTTAATGAATGGGTTCAAGCGTTTATTTATTTATTAACTTTGGCCGTAAACACAACCATATTGAGAAACATTCAAACAGGAAAACAGCTCAGGAACACTAACACAGTGTTAGCCAATTACATTAGTGACCTTTATGTGTGACCTTTAAGTACCCATTCATTAACTGTCTAATATCTCATGACACCACTCAATGAACAAAGCAATAGAAAAGAGTGTGATAACAATTTAGCATGCCTTTGAAAACAATGAATTATGGGGGTGTCATGAGATAATAAATGATAATAGTCAATGCAAGCCTACTTGGAGAGTTTCTCTAGGAGTGCTATCAGTGCTTGACTTTGTTGCTGTTGTTGTTGCACCATTAATATTTGCATAGCTTGCATTTGCTGTTGTTGCTGTTGTTGCTGCTCCATCATCATCTTCATCATGTTGGCCTGCTGCTCAAATAAGGTGGCTTGCTGCTTCACTTGTTGCTCCTGTTTGTTTTTTTCTAATTCTACGTCTGCCCTTTTAACTTCCATTTCTTCCTTTCTCATATTCATTTCAATTTCGTCTTCTCTTGTAAATACGCAATCGTTTCACTCCCATTGCTTCGTCTTTTCTTCTTCGGGTTTTATTGCTTTCTTCAGCTTTTCTATTTTGTGTCTGTGCCTGCGTCTCCATAGCTTTCCTTCTCATATCATCTGCTGCCACCTTTTCCGCCTCCATTCTCTTCTTTTCACCATCAGCATTCTCTTTATCAGCCTCAGCCACCTCATCCCTTTATAATAATTAAATATAATGAATTTGTCACAGTTTACATACAGTTTTATACAATTAGTGACAGGAGAAAGGAACCGGACTTTCGTCCCAATTGATACCTAACCCTAAAGACATTAATATATGTACAAATATATAGAACAGATAACAAATTTTACAGATGAAACAGACTGTAGCAGAACAGTTTTGAGGTAAGCGAAAATCTATATTTGCTAGAACAGATAATAAATATTTTAGTTATACTAATATACAAACTACTTTATAATATTATATTAAAGTCTTGTACGTTTGCACACTGCGACTATACCACCCACCTTTCCACAATCTCCTCCAACAATACATCCAACTCGCTTTGCTCCGGACTTATCCCACTCGCATTTAACTCTTCTCGAACCTTCCTCTTATGCTTTTGGATTAGCTTCTTATAGTGATCCCTCACCGACCTCTGGTCAACTCGAAAAGCTGGCTCCCGCATGTCACACAACTTCGTCGCGATTGATTCCCAAACCTGACCTCTTTCCAGTGACGACTTTCTTGTCTTGAAAACGTTGGACACTAAGATTTCCCGGCAAAACAGTACGTCTCTGTCTGATGTCCATGCCATAATCTGGGGTTTTGTAGATCTATATTGGAACATTACAAATAAAAAATTTGTCAACATGAAATAAACTTTAAACTTATAAAAGCACAATTTATACAAAATCATCAGCAACTGCTACTGTTATAGTAAACAAAAAAACTTGTGTGCAATTCAAAGGCTTTTCCAAGACGTATAAACAAACTATACGGTAACACAAAAGACAGCCCTAATCTTATTTCTTCCTTATGCCAAGTTTTATTTCACCACTTCGACAACAAAAAAACAGAAAGTATAAAAATATGCGCGCGCTTATGTTAATTATTAAAACAAACAATAGTTGAATACTTGACGTAACATCAATATAAGTACGCTGAATAATTATTTACTTACTTTTTACTTGTGGATGCACTGACTTCAAATACTTCAGACATTTCAATAAAATTATAAAAAAACTAAGCAGAAAACGAAGTGAATGCAAAAAAAATCTACGACGACGTGAATGTTGTAAAAGTACGTCGTCGACGAGCTGACGACGCGCCTGTTTTGTAGCTTACGCATGCGCAGTTAACAAAATTTGGAAAATTTACTTCCGGGCGGCCGCGTCGTCACCGCGCGTCGTCGCATCTTAAGCTCGCTATTATCCCCGAGCCGGCGCGAAGCGCCGTGCGAGGGTACTAATTCCGCGCGGATATTTACACCCGGAAAAAAGGAAAGCAACGGGAAATCCAAAGTTCATCAAGTTTTGCGGGCGCATGGCTATGTTTCATGGGTGTGATGGGAGTGATGGGTGGTCATCTCACTAATCTTTGTTAGGAGTGGAATGAGCGAATTATAAAAAAACATGAGTAAGTCATATCAGTAAGTCTGAATTATAACTTATAAATAGCTTTTTGGGACTTCAGGAAAAGCTGCGGAACAAATTTATCGTTTATACTTTATAAAAAAAGGATAAATAGAGATAGATGGTCGAAAAAATATGGCAAGTTTCTTATATTAAATTGTTGATATAGCCGTAAGAATGTTGTTTTATTTACATAGATTTTCATTTTTTTACAATTAAAATATCCTATATTTTATGCTATCAAAAAGTTCCAACTTAAAGGGAAAGCGAAATCGTTTCACACGAGAGAATTTGTATATTTTCAACTGATTTCATTTTAAAAACTAATTTATAAGTAAAAAGCAGTTTAGTTTTATAAACTTTTGCCAACGTTTTAGTAAACGGAAGGTTGCATTTAAACATTAATTTGAAGCTTATAGAATGCATAAGAACATACCTACACAATATATCTCAGATTTGTATGGCTAAAACAACTAATATTTTAATTATATTTGTAGTATTCTGTGCCTGTTGTTTTGTACTCCAGAAAAGAAGTTTATTTTATCGTGTTGCCATGGCTACTGTGCTTCCTCTTCTTGAAACAAAATTTCCATTTTTTATTCTTTCAAAATAGATTTCCCAAAATAATATTGTTTCCTTCCACTCTTCTTTCCAAACTATTAGAGTAATGCAGACCTGCCAACCCTTGAGTAGCAGAAATAGTGAGTTGCTATCTAAAAAGTCGTGAGATTGACTGAAAACTCGTGAGACTTCGAAATTTTCAGGTTTGCTCATTAATATGGCCAGGGTTAACTTTAACAACACTAGAAAATAATCAATAGATATTCAATCTTAGGATAGTATGCATTTATATTTTGTTAATATAACCGTAATGCAAGGCTTATTAAAAATAGGCTGTTTTTTCTTTATGGCTTTAGTAGTTACGCGGAATTATATTGATTTCCCGCCAAGCAGATAAGCCGATAGTCATGTCGACCAGCAGATTTAACTCATTCGTCATTGAAATACTTCATGTAATATATGATGAAGTGAATTGTGCCTTGCCGTAAATTCCTTGGCAGGTCTGGTAATGATCAAAATTTTAATGGCAAATTTAAAATGAAGGAAGCCACAGTGATTACGTCAGGTAAAACATTTCATTTGGCGATAGCCTTTGATTGCGTCTTGAAGAGGGGTGTGAGCCAAGGATCCAATTCAGTTTTCTATGCCAAAAATTTGTTTTGAACGCAGATATCCGACTCGCCTACAACCTTTGCATGGCAGATTTTTTGATAAAAAGATTAGCAATAGTAATGTTTTGGAATGTAATGTCTGGCAATGTTCAGCTGGGGCGAGGGGTTACTGCAAGCATGTATTTCTAGTAGCTAAGTTACTGAGTTCCCTCTGCAGTTATTCTTTACAAATCGGGCGATAGGAGCCTAAACGTTAATACTCAAACATCCAAAGTACAGGCCGTTGTCACGTAGTGTGTAGAGGCTACGCCTACACACAGCCTATACAGTCACAGAAATTTGTGCCGTCAGACTCATACCGTTTGTTTTCTACCCAAACCGGTTTGTAAATAAGAATGCTCTGCCCAACCACTGTTGGAACTAGGTGCGGGCGTCTAATGCCTTTTATGCCCTTTGGGGCTGCCTAGAACCGACAATGGAGTGGGCGATCGATTATTTCACTTGGATGATTAATTCACTAATGTATAATTTTCATTCCCATCTTATCCCTTTTGATATTAAAGCACCCAAACAGAGTGATCAATGGTGTGATTAACAGGACTAGCTCGCCCACTACTTTTGTCGGCTCTAGGCCATCTCAGTGTATGGTGTCAAGCGGCCAGGGTAACGGGATGCAATCGCCTGCGACCATTAATTATTTTTCTCCGCGGAAGTCGATAACTATTGTCAGGAAACGAAACATGGTTCCTTTAGGCCTTTAAAAGCTCAGTTGCGTGACAGGACTATTATTCAACCTCCCCCCCCCCGCCCTGCATGACAATACCCGAATAGCCCGTACTGTGGAAAATTCCAGCATTGGATTGATTTTCCCCTTTCTGGATCACCTAGTTGAGATGTATAGTTTTGGGAAGGGGAGTAAGTTTCGGGATAAGAGAAGAGTTTGGGATTGGGTTTGAGTTGCGGGTAATGTTGGGATAGGGATTGAGTTACGGATAATGTTGGGTTAGGGTAATATTGGGTTATATAGGGTATAGGCGGTGCCCTATTACACGGAGATTGCCTAGTTAGATATGAAGGAGGTGTTGCCGGCGATAGGGCTCGCATTTCCCAAAACTCTCTCCCTGTAAGCCAATGGGAGCAGGAGTGCAGTTGGAATAGATTACTATTCCAAATGCAGTCATGCGTAACATTGGCTATAAAACAATGATATCTCATTAAGTCGGGATCAGTTTGTTAAACGAGGCGCCCGGGAGTGTAGGTGGGAAAGCCTAGGCAATTGGCCATTGGGGCTGGTATATGAAATAACTTATATCCCTGTGTGATTGTATATATTTGGGCCTAAATAGTACACGTATCTACGCAGTTGATGAGGAATAAGATATTGCAATAATTTTGTGTATGACAGGTTCGGTTGACTGTATTCGTCGTTTTCCCCACCCCGCCTCCCCTCCCATAATAGAGCGTTCATTGCCTCGCTCCTCGGCTCACGGGCTCGCATTTACCAAAACTCTCTGCCTGTAAGCGAATGGGAGCAGGAGTGCAGTTGGAATAGATTACTATTGTATGTATCAAGAAGGGGGGGGGGCGATTGTGTGCCACACAGCAAGAAAAAGAGTTGTTGGGACCCAGAGCTGTCATTTGCACTTATTCCACCGAATACTCAATTCCAGTTGCCAATTGGAACCCCTACTCCCCCACCTTGTGGAATGGTGGGGAAATATGGGGCGCTTTTCCTTTATTGACTGTTTGTTAAGTATGACTAGGAGGTGGGATTTCCCATTAACTGTAAGTAACCTTCCACTGACAATTGGCATAGGAAGAAAGGTGGGGAGCACTTCTTAAGAGCACCTCTTCTATTAGTAAAGGGCACTTTTCACATTCAATTAGCTGGAGAAAGGGGCACTTTGAAGAAAAGTTGGGGGGTTATGTGCACACCGGTTCCTGCGCCACTGCCACTGACAAGTAAAATCCTCTGCCTTTAGACAGAGTACTGAAAAATATGAAAGTAGGGCGCATCTTGCAGATAGTTTTGTTAACCCATTAACTGACAGTACCGTGCCACGGACGAGAAAAATTGATGGGCGTTAGACAAAATAAAATACTAAAGTAGGGCACATCTGCGTGAATTGCTAGCTAATAGATTAGTATGGATTATGCTCCTTCATTACAATTGGTCGTGGCGTTCTCCAAGACGATTGTCTCAACCCTCTTCTATTTAATATATCCTTCAATACTTCTGTCCAACACATTAAATCCGTAAAATACCATCAACTTGGATTTTGGAAATTAAGTGAGAATGGCATCCCATTAAATCCAATACATTGGTTCCAGTTCGCAGACGACGCGGCCGCCGTTCTTTGTGGCCAAGAAATAGAAAAGCAGATGCTGCGAAATCGCTTTACAATTTGGTGTCAGTGGGCCAATATGATAATACGTGTAGATAAATGTTCAACATTTTGTATTAAGAAAGAATTTACAAAATCCACCCAATATCTTCCGAAACTATTTGTAAATAACTTCCTTGTACCACGTGTTGAAATTTGTAAATCATTTCGGTACTTAGTTCGCTACTTCGACTTTAACACGTCTGACGAAGATCACAAATCTCAAGTATGTGACATATTAGCTACTGTAATATACTAAATGGAATTCATGAACTGCCATTACATCCGAAAAACAAAATTCTCTTGTACAGTCGATATGTCCTTACAAAAATTTCTTGGCAATTCACTGTTTCCGATATAGGCAAAACCTGGGTAAATGAAAAACTAGATAGCATCGCAGGAAAATGTATCCGAAAATGGCTTGAGCTTCCTATTTCTGCGACCCTTAGTAACGTCCTGCTTCCCCATAATAAATTTGGTTTAAACATCATTCTCCCTTCAACTAAATTCCTTCAATGATAAATTGTTTCTCGGAAAGCTTTAAAGTCCTCACCAATAACCTATGGAGGGACACCAGTAATTACACAGCAAAAAATCACTTTCTTATTTTAAGCAAAAAATCATATTTTAAGAAATATTTCTTAAAATAAGTCCAAATTTTCTTGGGAGAATAATAAGAAAATTTTCTTACTCATTTTCTTAAGAACAATTTTCTTAAGAAATTCATACAATTTTTTTCTCATATAAGAAATTTGTGAGAAACAATTTCTTCAGAAAATTTGCTATTTTATTACTGAGAAAGTTTGATTGTAAAAGAAAATAATTTTAAGACATTGTAAAATTCCTATAATTAGCATGCATTTACAAATTAGAAACTATTTATATACAGTATATTTGTCAGGCCAATTTCTGGTTAGACACGATGGCTATATACAGTATATGTAGATTAAGAGCTTAAAAAGCGGTGAAGTCCATTCAGCATATGCGATCAATGTCTCATTTCTTCAGTCAACCATTGAAGACAATCTTTCTTAAATTCTTCCCTACCTTCCCAACCTCCAATTCCCAAGACTACTCTCCTTACTTCCTCGATGATCTGTTAATTTAAGTAAGAAAGCAAAAAGGTTTTTCTTTGCCAAGAAATAACATTACTTATGTTATACACTTATGATATCTACACATCAGATATCAGCCATAAGTTTGTTGAGGTCATACTACTATTTTTTGTACATACTAGATTCGAATGACAAATCTCATTTAACAAATACATCTCTTTTGCAAAAGAAACCAAAACATTTTAAAAGTTCAGATTAAGGAAACACTGCAATCTTACAAAGTTAGCTAGGAGTTAGCAGAAGTCTGATAGTAACACAAATGCATGAAGGGACATATTGAGTGATATTCACATTATGTATACTTTTGTACCATGTTTAGTCATTGCCGGTAAACTCTAACATATATAATTGGACATTCTCATCATAACTGCATGCTTTGTCACAAATTTAACTTCAGCCAAAATATCAAATCTGAGCAGTTCTGTATCAGTGCGTCATTGACATTTTGACAAAATAAGCCAGAAACATTGTAAATCATCATTCTTGATGACTTCACGGCAGTGCTAATTTGGTTGATAGGCTAAAGGCCGGGCTCCACTTGCACGTACGTACGCACAATTGCACGCACGTTGTGTTTGTACTTACGTGAAATTTGATTGGTTAAAAACTTGACGGCCGCACAGAAAGTAGAATACAGTTCTACTGTCATACGTACAAAAAGTTAGCCGCGACGGTCAAGATTAGCGATCATTTTCGAGTCACAGAGCATGCGCAAAATCGGCCGCTCTGGCCGTACGTGCCAGTGCTCTGTGACCCGAAAATGATCGCTAATCTTGACCGTCGCGGCTAACTTTTTGTACGTATGACAGTAGAACTGTATTCTACTTTCTGTGCGGTCGTCACGTTTTTAACCAATCAAATTTCACGAAAGTATAAACACATACGTGCGTGCAATTGTGCGTACGTACGACAAGTGGAGGCCGGCCTTAAGTGCAACACTTTTCCCTTCGCCGTTGATTAACAGTATTGTCTGCAACATAGGGTGCATTGCCACTTGCCAAGTTTAAATTTTATGCACAAGGGTATATTAAATCCTAAGTAAAATTAAACAAACAACCCTAAAGCTGCAAGGAAGTGCAATGTAAAGTAATGTTTTAAACTTACATTTTCCTGAAAAGTACTCAGGAACTTCTTGTTATAGAACTTAGTGGCTGTTTACATGATGCTTGCTTCAGTTACTCAAATCAGAGTAACCCGCCCAGCTCTGCCAATTTGTCATTTGCTGTGGTACAATAATTTGGTGGAAAATGAAAATTGGGATTACATACAATATAATGAATTATTTGTGTCAACAGCAACAACACATGAGCTGCTGAATTCTGTTGAATTCCAGAGTTTCAATTTTAGGTTTTATAAAGCATGCCTTGCATCATAACAAGGTTAGAATAATGAATTAAACAGGGCACATTGTAATTAAAGGGTTAAGTGACTCATAAAATTAAAATATACTCTCCCTCAAGTGTACTTTTACATTGTAGAAGGTTTAGGTGGATGGATATTTCGAGTGAAATATTATATACAATATTTTAGACCTGAACGGGAACGCCTGCGAAAAATGCAACTCTAAGTCCTCCGACAGGAATTGAATCGGGTGCAGCGCTCTGACCTGTACTTTTACCCTCTACTTTTTGTACTTTTACCCTGTTAAAGGGAGGAGATCAAGGGGAAAGTTGGCTTATTTTTTGCCTTTCAACTAGTGATTTTTAACTTTTGTCTATCTATTTGGTAACGAGGCTGACTTACCCATGGGAACTTGTTCGAAAGAGCCCCTGGGGGACCCGAGCCCCAGTTTGACTTAAGAAGGACTTTACACCCAATGCACTTAGGGCCTGTGGGTTATTTTAAATTAAGGCCGGGTGTAATGTATGCTATCTTGGGGTACCTGTATCATTAGCATATATTTAAGTCGGCCCCAGGACTGGGCTCGAGACTCCTTCGTTGTAAAATGAGACTACCATTTTGAATTATATTTTGTTATCTTCTTGATGTTTCAATCTGTGTGAATCCTCGTTTGAGATTTGACATCCAAACATTACATGGTGTCAGGTGTGTTAAGAAACTATTAGAGAATACATCACATGATATTTTAGAATGGCAAATGCAGAAAAACATGTAGGACCGCTTGTTTTTGATCATGGATGTTTGGCCGAAAATTGGGCAAGATGGAAAGAACTGATATTGTTAGTTTTTGATGGCCCTCAATCGTCTAAATGGAAAGAATCTGAAAAAGCGGCATATTTCCTGATATCTATTGGCCAGAAAGGCAGAGATATTTGTAGAGCTTGGGTTTCGAGTGATGTTCTATCAGAAGAGGACAAAATGAAGCCAGCCAAGCTGATTGAAATGTTTGATGCATATTGCAACCCAAGAAAGAATACAACAGTGCAACGTAAGCTATTCTATGAGAGAAACCAAGATGTGCGAGAGCCTTTAGAAGAATGGATCACACAGTTAAGACTTTTAGTCAAGGATTGCTCTTTCCACGATCCTGATGATATGATAAAGGATAGAATTGTTCTGGGAACAAATTCTAAAGATGTGCAGGAGAAATTATTACGAGAAGACGACTTAACGTTGGACAAAGCAACAAAAATTGCTCAAGCTTATGAAATTTCCAAAGCACAAATGAAAGAAATCAACAAAGAAAGTGAGAAGGAAATTCATTCAGTCAAAGGTGGCAAAGGAAAAACTTCAAAAGTCAGACAAAGAAATTTTCAGCAGGAAAAAGTTCAAAAGGAAATCCTTCAGGAAAAGGATCTTGTAGCAGATGTGGAAAAGATCACACTCGACAGGATACTTGTCCAGCGATGGGAAAGGTTTGTTTCAAGTGCAGTAAGAAGGGACATTTTGCTCAAATGTGCAAATCTTCAGCAGATGCCAAAGTTCAAGGTGTTGAGCAGGATAGTTATCATGAATACTCAGAAGAAGGAAGTGATGACTTTTTTCTCAACACTGTAACTTGTGATCTCATTGAGGAGAGTGAAGTTTTGGTCCATATTAAGCTGAGTCCATCTCAGAAGAAAGTGCAATTCAAACTCGACACAGGTGCACAAGTGAACTGTATCCCAGTGTCAGTGTATAATAGCATTTTGGCTAAAAGTGTCAAACTGGAGAAACCTGGGTTGGTGAAGCTTTCGGGCTATGGAGGACATCAGTTGGACGTTTTGGGTAAATGTACAATGAAATGTCAGTACCAAGCATTAATTAAACCTTTGGAATTCTACATAGTGAACACGCTTGCCAAGCCAGTCTTGGGTCTTCCCGCATGCAATTCAATGAACTTAATCAAGATGAATGTAAATGCAGAGGTGAATATAAAGAATGACAACCAGACCAAGATGACAAAAGAAGTTGTTCTTGACCAATACGCAGATGTATTTTGTGGTATGGGGGAGCTGAAGGGTGAATGCTCCATAAAGATAAAAGAAGATGCTGTTCCTGTTGTCCATCCACCACGAAGAATTCCATTCACTATGAAAGATCGAGTGAAGAAAGAATTGGAAAGGATGGAAAGCCTTGGGGTGTTAAAGCGGGTTGACCAGCCTACCGAATGGGTGAGTTCAATGGTTGCTGTCGAGAAGAAAGGTACAAATAAGATACGCATATGTCTGGATCCAAGTGATCTCAACAAGGCTATAATGAGAGAACACTACCCACTTCCAACCTTAGAGGACATCACTTCAAAAATAAGTGGTGCAAAGTATTTTAACAAATTAGATGCTTCTTCAGGCTACTGGCAAGTGAAGTTGAAGGAACAAAGCAGTAAGTTAACCACGTTCAACACACCTTTTGGAAGATGGTGCTTCAGCAGAATGCCTTTTGGAATTGTTTCAGCCCAGGAGATTTTTCAGAAGAAAGCAGATGAGACTCTGGAAAACCTGGTCGGTGTGCACGTGATAATCGATGATATTTTAGTTACGGGTGAAACTCGCGAGGAGCATGATAAGAATCTAAGTGCTACACTTCAACGCTGTCGAGAAAGGAAGTTAAAGCTCAATCCTGACAAGTTGGAAATTGGAGTTGAAGAGGTAATCTATTTTGGTCATAAATTCACCGCGAAAGGTCTGCTGCCAGATCCAAGCAAAGTTGAAGCTATACGGCAGATGAGTTCACCCACGTCCAAGAAAGAGTTAGAGACGGTGTTGGGCATGGTGACGTATCTAGCCAAGTTTGCGCCGAAGCTCTCGGAGATTACAGAAAGAATCAGTGTGGCTGTGGGACGCGAATATGGAGAGTGTTTTCAACAACGTCAAAACTTTGCTGACGCAGTCCCCTGGTCCAGTCTTGCAGTATTCAAGACTGCAACGAATGCAACTGCGTCTCCAAAAATATGATCTGAAAGTAGTTTATAAACCAGGGAAAGAAATTCCAGTTGGGGACAGTCTCTCGAGATCATTTAATCTGAGTGAAGCTGCAGCAGATGATGAAAGCCTCAACGAGTTGGTTCATACCGTGTGGAACAATGTTCCAGTCACTGATGAAAAGTTACAGGAAATTAAGAATGAGACGACGAAAGACGAAGGCATGCAAATTTTAGTGAGGGTTATGAAACAAGGATGGCCAACGAAGAGATCAGATGTTCCCATTGAAGTTAGAGATTATTGGCCTATCAAGCATGAACTGAGTGTGATAAATGGGGTCGTTTTCAAGGGAGAAAATGTTGTCATACCGAAAGTTCTGCGGACCAACATTCTCAGCAAGATTCATATTGGTCATCTAGGAATTGTTCTGTGCAAGAGAAGAGCAAGAGACTTGGTCTATTGGCCAGGGATGTGCAAAGAAATACACGAAATGATATCGTCATGTAATACGTGTTCAGAGTATCAGTCGTCTAACCCGAAGGAACCACTGCACAGCTCGGAAGTACCTCAAAGACCATGGCAGCGTATAGCGTCCGACCTGTTCACATGGAACAATAAGAACTATGTTCTCGTAGTTGATTATTACAGTCGATATTTCGGGATCCTGCAATTGCGAAATACGTTGGCTGGTACCGTGATAGAAGCTATTCAGTCGATGTTAGCCAGACATGGAGTATGTGACGAGTTGGTGACGGATAATGGCCCACAATACAGTTCGAGTGAATTCACGAATTTCGTGTTCACCTGGGGAATAAAGCACACCTTAACCAGCCCGTACCACCCAAAAGCAAATGGATTGGCCGAGAAATATGTTCAAATTGCAAAGAACATTCTAAAGAAATCCAAACAAAACGTATATCTGGGTTTACTAAGCTATCGTACGACACCCTCGGATGATTTGGCATCACCTGGTCAGTTGTTGATGGGACGGCGTTTAAAGTCAAATATTCCAACTGCAGCGAAGAAATTGGAGCCAAGAGTGATTGATCCAGGTGTTGTAAAGGAAAGTCGCCAGCGAGAGCGTGAGCTACAGAAGAAGTACCATGATCGGACAGCCAAAAGTTTGTCCCAGTTAGGCGAAGGCGATTGTGCTTGGTTACAGCGTTTAGACAAACGATGGGAAAGTGTGAAAGTGTCCAAAGCTCATGATACGCCGCGATCATTTACCGTGGTCACTCAGAATGGCAGACAGTATCGGCGCTATCGGAGTGTGTTGAGGAAGTCAGCAGTGTCAACAACGAATACAGCAGTGTCAACAACGAATACAGAGGAAGCACAGCCGAGGCAGGAGATATCCAAACAATCCAGCAGGGAACCATCACCCCTTGGTACGAGTGATGATCAAGTGAAAAGATCGAGATCTGGGAGAGTCATAAAGTCAACTCAAAAGGAGGACTTCATATACAAAGTTTGATATTTAATATTATTTGCTTTATTTATTAAGAACTATTAGGAATTAGAACGAACATTTAGGATGAACATTTATCAGGAACTGTTAGGGTTTTTTTTGAACAATTCAAAGTCATAAATGATAGTTAATCAATTAGGTAAATTTACTATATGTATGAATATTATTTTTAAGTGATTTTGTTTTTCATAAGGAAAGGGATGTAATGTATGCTATCTTGGGGTACCTGTATCATTAGCATATATTTAAGTCGGCCCCAGGACTGGGCTCGAGACTCCTTCGTTGTAAAATGAGACTACCATTTTGAATTATATTTTGTTATCTTCTTGATGTTTCAATCTGTGTGAATCCTCGTTTGAGATTTGACATCCAAACATTACACCGGGCTCCCCACAAGCCAAAGTTAGATCGATCAGCATTTGGTATTATTATTCCTAATAATTTTCATTTTTGTTTATTTGGGAACTAAGCTGCCCAGCCTATGGAATATCCCCGCCAGGATCTGGGCAGAGTATTAATGCTGTATGTAAATTAATATCAATCAATTAATCAATCAATCAGGGCTTCATCGAAAAACACTTTTGGGTGACAAGAACCGCCTGTTAAAATATTATTTTCATTCATTCATCAAAATAGTTATTCACGAACCTTAAAATTAAGAATAATAGGCCCTTACAGGAGGATCTAAATGTTAGCCCTATTATTGATCCCCCTCAAAAAATTTAGTAGCTAAAAAAATTAGTATATATTAGTTAACAATGCTGTAAGTGACTTTTCATTTCTATGGGCTATAATTGTGAAATATTAATTGTCCTGCTAATGAAAATTGTATGTGATTTCAGGTTTGGTACAACACAAATAGGAAAGGTGAGCCGCGCCAAATTTATCTATGTTTGGCCTTTGTATATAGGAAGTGCAAGCAATAAGCGAGCATAAATCTGGTAGGGATGTCATTTTATCTGTGTGCAATTACCAAATATATTTCATCTGATATACTATATATTGTGCTAAACACAGGTATGCTAAACACAAAAGTCCCATGGCGTACTTTAGATGAAATAACTGACGTAAATATTCGCTTAGAACACTTTAATACCGAGTTTCTACAGGCGCTAGATCTTCACGCTCCTATCAAACCTGAAATTAAAGAGCAAATGAAAATAAGTGATAAAAATTTACTTAAGGCAAGGAAACACGTTGCGACTTGAACTGGGCCATCTTTAGGAAGTTAAAGGCTGAAACAAATAAAATGATTAACGAAGCTGAAAAGTTGTTTGTTGATAATGAGATCGCACAAACAAAGACAACAGTCGAGCCATTTGGAAAACAATTAGGAGATACTTGCCGAATAAATCTGGCGGAGAATTGAATTTATCATCAAATCACAAGGTAATGGCAAATGAATTTAATTCATATTTTGCTTCGGTGGGCAGCCTTACAGCGGAAGCTGTAAAGAAATTGGCGCAAGACCACTCTATTCCAGTCGCACAGCGTGAACCTGTAGAAGACTGCCCGCAGACAGAACAATTTTTTCTAAGCCAAATAACCAGGGAAGAACTGGACGCAGCAGTAATGAATATGCCCTCCAATAAATCCCCTGGCAACGATAAAGTGACAATAAATGTCTCTCTGTTGTGTCAAAACCTTTAACCGATTTAATAAATCTGTCGTTCACCTCTAACATATTTCCCACTGTATGGAAATTTGCTGAAGTTGTGCCACATGTGAAAGAAGGAGATCCCGAAGTCGCAAGCAACAATCGTCCAATCTCCTTATTAGTTGCTAATTCTAAGGTATGTGAAAGGATTGCTAATAATCAATTGTCATCTTACTTAGAGCGGTATAGTCGACTGACAAGACATCAAAGTGGCAATAGACAGCAACATTCAACAGAATCACTTCACCTAATGGTAACCGACTATATTTTTGACGCTATTGATGAAAAGAAAATCACTGCGCTAGTTTTACTTGATCTAAGCAAAGCCTTTGATATATAGCATCGATCATGATATTCTCCTTCACAAACTAAAGCTTTGCGGAATCTCGTCTCATACACTCGAGTGGTTTAGGAGATATCTTTCTGGTCGGATGCAAGCTGTTCGGATTGGTACGTGCTGAAACATCTGACTTGATTCCCGTTACGAAACGAGTCCCACAAGTCTGGGACCCCTATTGTTCAATATTTTCATTAACGACCTTCCTTCTATTCCACTCAATAGCAAGTTGGATAGTTATGTTGATGACTCCAAACTATTTTTATCATTTCGCGTTAGGTATTTACAAGATGCAGTGTTGACGATCAATAAAGATCTTTCCGCCATCGCTACATAGGCCTACTTGTGCAACAATAGTCTTCTTGCAAACCCCGGTAAAACAAAAATAATGTTTTTTGGTACACCGCAGATGTTGAAACAAATTCCACTTGACACAACAATCACGTTTCTTGGGAAGACCATACATCCGGTGCAAAATGCTAAAGATTTTGGTTTGACTATGGATTCAACCCTATCCTGTGACGAGCACATTAAACAAGTGGTATCGTCGTGCATGAATAAACTGCACCAAATTAATAGGATAAAGAATTTATTTGCGCTACAAATTCTGGAAACGATAATCCAATCTTGTGTTTTTTCAAAGTTGTTTTATTGCTCATCTGTTTGGTCTGCCATAAGTCAGAAGAATATTAGTAAATTACAAACTGTACAAAATTTTGCCGCACGTATAGTAACAGGCACTCGTAAATATGATCATATAACGCCTGTTCTAAAACAATTGAAATGGATTCCTGTCGAAAAGATTTTATACTTAAGGGACTGCCTTATGATGTATAATGTAATCCATGTCTACAGCGCAGAAATCCTTTTTATTCAGAGCTTCTACTATCTGGAATGATTTAAACGAATCGCTGAAATCTAAATCTACGGTTCTAAGCTTTAAATATAATTTAAAGAAAGACCTTCTCAAAGACTTTTTAAATTAAAAAACATTCTACATAAACTTTATAGAGTAAATGGAAAATTAATCTTTTATTATAGTCTACGTAGATAATTAATTCTTAACTTTGTAAACATAAATTTGTAAATTGTAACATAGATATTTGTAATCACAATCTTGTAAATTTGAGCTGAAAAGCCTTACGAGGAGCTTCAAATAAATTATGTTTGTATGAATTGTTGTAAAATCACGAATACCTCTGAGATTATTTAACCAATCGCCTTTAAACTGTGATTTGTTTCTGTCTATCGCAGGACACCACACAAGTCATGCAGAGTTTCAAGTGATTTAATTCAATTATTTTCCAACAATTCATTATGCAGTGTGATGTCATAGTGATGTTATTTACATATCAAACGCATCTTAATATCTCAAGAACGAAATGGGATATGGAAAAGCTCCAAACGTCAATCTTCATAGCTTCAAAAGTTCTCTTTTTAGTAAGAGAGTTTCACTAGAACCGAACTTTTGCTGCATAAGCCCTTTAATCTTTATTTGTATGGCACTACAGAGTTCCATGTGTTTTTCACCATTGTATTTGAATCTTTCGCGCGCATGAGACCACAACTCAACTGAAACAAAGTTCTTTCAACTCGATCATACTTATGTCGAAAGCCGGATAGATTTTTACTTTCAATTTGTTTAATATGGCTACCTTTGAAAAGGCTCTCTTGGCAATTGAAAGTATACAGGAGGATCTTAAAAATGCATGTTCTTTGATACGACGCAAAACATAATTAAAAATGCAACATTTGCGGTCGATCGAATTGACCTAATCGATCGAATTATTTGACGAGCTGCCAGGCTTGTCAATAACGTTACAAGTGTTCTTGAAACAAAGATGAAGCAACGAGAAAATATCATTGTCTATCGAATTTATAGATTTTTAGTTCACTTCTCAACAAGAATAATTTTCTTGTTTCAAGAATAGTCAGAAATTATTATTCTATGACGCAAGTAGCTATATCATCCCGGATTATCTTGCCTAGATTAATGTTCTTATTTTAAGGAATGTTTTCTTAAAACAAGAACATTTTTCTTGTAATTTTTCTTGACAGGAAACAATTTCTCAAAATAAGAAATATTATCTAAAAAATTTTAAGGAAGGTTTTTAAAATTTTCTTGTTCCAAGAAAAATTAAGAATTTTTTTCTTATGGCGCAAGTATTTCTATTTTGAGAAACAACTTATTAATTTGTAGCAAACATTTTCTTAAATTAACAAGATAACTTTTGTTAAGAAATAACGTTCTCATTTTAAGAAAATATTTTCTTAAATTAAGAAAATGTTTTTCTTATGAAATAACTTTCTTATTCTGAGAAAATATATTCTTAAAATGATAATTTTTTTTCTCCTAAGAAATTGATTTTTTGCTGTGTACAAAAATGTACAATATGATACATACAAAAACACTAAGGACGTATTAAGCACCATCAGGAAAAAACACGAAGAAAGGCTTCAAAATCACCTCATTTCACAAGGCTCATTCTTCTCGAACATCGACCCTCTCATTCAACTCCACCTGCATGTTCCTCAGTCCAAAGATAACACGCTTCCGAATCGCAAAAACCTTTTGAAACAGGGAATATCACCTACATCCGAATGCTCATTCTGGTTGGAACCTGAAACATTACTTCACGTCGTCGTTGGCTGCAAGACTTTCTAAATGAATGACGTTTCACATGGCGACACGATTCTGTTCTTAACTTCATCGCATCCACACTTAAATCCGTACAACATTCTAACCTTTACGCTGATCTTCATGGCTACATCAGTCCATCTGCTATCACCGGGGATAGATTAAGCCCTCATCTTTTGGTTAACAATTGAAAACAAATATATTTATATCCTCGAACTTACTGTCGGATTTGAATCTAATCTTCTTACTACTCTAACCCGTCAAAAAACAAAAATATCAAGAACTAATTAACGACCAAAATAAAAATCATGAAAAAGTAAAATTTATAAATCTATCTATCAGTTCACTGGGAGAGATTTCAGTCGATCATCGCTGGACTTTGTTGAAATGTTGAAAGATCTGAAGTTTGATTAGCAATGTAGAAATTACTTGATTAGGAAACTTATTAACACTTGTGTCAGGTCCTCATATTATATATTCTGTAAACGTAACAAAGAATGCGATAACCCACAACTAATGTCATACTAATATTTTTGTCATATATATATAGAGTTAATTCAAGTAGACACTGTTGAACTACCTGTAAAGAGAAGTTTATCACTGTAGTATGTAAACATTGATCGTAAATAAATAAAGTTTCCAGAATTATTATCACTATTATTATTATTTTTACTATTATTATTCACCATCAGGTACATAAATAACACGCTTTCGACCAGGAAAAACCTGTTAAAATGGGAAATATCATCTATATCTCAATGCTCGTTCTGTTTGACACCCGAAACTTTACTTCACGTTGTCGCTGGATGCAAAATCTACCTAAGTGCGGGACGTTTTACCTGGCGACATGATTCTATTCTAATTTTTATTACATCCACACTTGAATCCGTAGAACATTCTAACCTTTATGTTGACCTTTCAGGCTATATTAGTCCATCTCTTTTCACTGGAGATAGATTACGTCCTGATCTTTTGATAACGATTGAAAACAAATGTATTTACATACTCGAATTACTGTCGGATTTGAATATCAGGAACTGATAAAGGAACATCACAACAAATGTGATAAAGTCAAATCTGTAAATTTATCTATTAGTTCACTAGCAGTTTTCAACCAATTCACCTCACCAGACTTTGTTGAAATGCAGAAAGATCTGAAATTTGACCAGCAATGTAGAACATATCTTGCTAGGAAAATTATTAACACTTGTATCAGGTTCTCATAATATTATATATTTTGTAAACGTAACAAAGAATGGGATAACCCAGAACTAATGTCATACTAATATTTTTATCATATATAAAGAGTTAATTCAAGTAGACAATGGTGAACTGTAAAAGTGAGGTTTATCATTGTCATATTGTATACATATTTATTACAAATTAATAAAGTTTCCATTATTATTATTATTTCAATATCAGGAACACTAAGTACTGTCTATCTAACACGCAACAAATTTGGTCAGAGTATATATCCGCCATCGGTAAAATTTATCCAGTGCCAACAGTTCTTCGTACATATTTAAAAACCTCTCCTAATGAATCGATTAACGAGCTATGGAAATCTACCAATACCCATATACTAATTAATATTCAGTACGACATATATAAGTCTACCAAGGAAATGCTAAAAGATTTTCGTTCTGGACGTGAAGATAAACTCCAAAATCAATTGACCTGTCAAGGCTCCTTTTCCTCCAGTGCACAAGAATAAGCGATATGCTAACCGAACTTGGCTGGCAACAATTAGCTGAAAGAAGGAGATCTCATAAAATAACATTTATGCATAAAGTTAAAAACAAGCAACTCCCAGACAGCATATCTAGCATGTTTAATATTAATAGAAACGACAACTACAGCCTACGTAATAATTATAATACTGGGTTTGGTTGATAATCCAAGTGAGTAGATATATACACAATTTAAGACCTAACCAGGAACGGTTGCGAAAAATGCAACGCTAAGTCCTCTGACAGGAATTGAACCCACGGCCCTGCGATTCCGGTGCAGTGCTCTAACCAACTGAGCTACAGAGGCCAGTTGCTGAGCTGTAATCGTAAGTTCTGTATATATAGGTTATCGGGTGTGCGGGTTGTGATAAGGTCAACTTCAGCTAGCTCAGTTGCGGGTTGTGATAAAGTCAGCCAGCGGGACCTCGTTTTTCGAGGCACAGAAGGGAAAGACCTCACTCGATTCACATTTTGCAACTTTTAAGTTTGCGATTAAAGGATGGATGAAAAGAGGAAATGACCTACTTTCAAGCGAAGACATAGTGGATGGGACAAAAGATCATTTGAAAGGAACACACGTCTACGAGATTCACATTGACCGTACGAAAGAACCATGTAGCGCAAAAACGCTCGACAAAATAACCTGTTTTGCAGATTTTACTTTCAAGAGCGATCATACAGTTGACGCAAGGGAGTTGACAAACGCTGGTGCCACCCTACATTTGAAAAAGAAGAAAATTCAAATGCTGTGGCCATCATATATATCTACCCGTAGTCTGTCTACTGGAGTGACCACGGAATTTGACACCAAATAAAGCCATGCTGAAAATGTTGAGCCAAAAATTAAAAAACAGAAAAGGGAAGAGCAAAGAAAATACTTAAAGGAACGAAACGTAAATACAGAATCACAGGACGAAAAGCGCGTCATTAATCAGCTTTAATAAAAACACTAAAGATATTAAATGTCTGTTTACACCTTTAATATGTTGCTTAAATGCGATTAAATGAAAAAATATATTTAATCACATTTAGTAAGACCAAAAGACGGGTTTTGTATTACCTATGGATTTAGTTAAACTTAGTCTGGCTATTAAAGCAGAATAAAACCGAGTTTAAACCATGCTTGCTTTAGTCACCTTTAATGCGTGTTTTAAATTTGATTAAAGAGAGTAATGGGATTTAACCACCTTTAATTTGAATTTAAAGGAAGTCAAAAGCCGACAGCTTCATTAATTCTCTTTATTGCATGATATTCGATACATTTGTCACAGATTTGAGATTACTCTTTACTAAACATACGAATTTGGCTGCGGAGTTTATAGTCTATGTGAATACGGTGAATATGTTCTACCTTTTAACTAATATAACTCGTTCCACTAAAACAAATTTGATACGTTTTTACCAATGTGTTTTTACCCTTTCTTGCAAAGAATCAGATGTTAATTTCAGTTTATCATTATAATCTGAATATAGGAATAAGTAAGGTTGGATTATGTTTTAGGTTAGGACTTAGATTAGTTGCATGGAGTGTATTAGGGACTAGGGAGGGGGTAAAGGGTTGGAATAGACTGGGATGGTGTGACAAATTGAGCAATTTCACATCTACAAAGTGTCCCATATAGTCACCATGTCCAACCAAACTCCTTTGGCTCCAGAGTAAAGGTGTGAAAGGCGAGTGCTGGCGCCTTAAAATCAGTTTGCTCTTTTTCGGCCTTTCAAAGGCTGTCCATGTCGGAATCACAAGCCTGCCGTGTGCGGTGTGGTTTTTTATGCGTGTCCTAGGCATGCTGATGAGCCCTGATATTGGGCGAAACAGTCGTTTTTGCACCACACATTTTATTTACCCAATAATCCTAAAAATATTTAGTGGGTGTTTAATAACTAAGTGTTTCATTTCTTCGTTAATTAGCAGAAGACATTAGCCTAAAACTTGAAATTTTTATAGACATTTAAGATGTATAATTTTGTTGGTAGAATGACGTGCATGTACAGTGTATTACTGTTAAGCACAAACGAGTTTTTCATTTATCGTAAAACCCACCGACAAACATAAATTAATGCAACGAGTTACTACAAACTCTATAATATCGAGATGGTAAGCTATGACCTATGTATATTTTAGTTATTGGATCAGTGCTCTAGTGTATATATATTATATGTGCTTAATTTTCATATGTTTGTTAAGTTCTAAAGCTATACCAACAGATTTAGGTCGTCTTTCAGGTGTTCCATTGATACATTTCTTGGCTATTTTTTGCAGACCAGTCGATTTAGTGTAATAAACAACCAGAGAAATTATTTGGCCGAAAGAGTAGATGTCGCTGGCTGGGGATGCTGTACTTCTTCCCCAAATTATTTCTGGTGCTATATATTTATAAAATTTTATATAGCGATCTTGCTCCTTCGAGTTCAGCTTATAAAGTTTTACATTTTCGGCTTTTTTCATTTTCCCAAAATCAATTATTACTGGTTCACGAACGCCTGTGCTGTTGTGCAAAATAATATTATTATGTTTAATATCACAATGAATATAACCTTTTTCGTGAATATGAGCAAGAGCACTAGCACATTTCTCCAGTATGAATGCCCATTCCATAATTTCCAGAGAGAGGTTCTTTGCTGCATGACCAATGGTAACACATTGTCCACCAATTCCATGGAATTCAGTAGCCAATGCATATGGTTTGGATTGAGCATGGACACCAAATAGAAACGGTAGACCTTATTTAAAGAAAATATATAAGAAAATCAGGAACAGATTTTAAGCACAGTATATTTGCATATTACAGTAATAGTACCAGTATCAAAGGGTCCATTCATTATCTATCTGGGAGAGGGGAGGGTTGATGGCTGGAATTTGTTGAGCTGTCTTAAATCTTTGGCATGGTCCACCCCTTCATACTCAACTTTTTCCCAGTGGCCCACCCCTAAATAATGATATTTTTCCCAGTGTGATTTCAGGGTGACATTTTTGCAAAAGACATTGTACAGTTTTGGTGTGGCCCATCTCCTTTTGCTAATATTTTTTTGCATGGCCCGCCCCATTAAAGGCCATCTTTTTTAGATGACTTACCTTACATAGGTTTATAAAATGTCTTTGAAAAAGGGCAATATACCCTACTTCATCTATATAGACTATTGATAATGATGTACAGTACATAAACTGTTAGTCTATGGCAAGAAAACAAAAAACATGATTAACCATTAGCTGGCAATGTGCTCTACTTTAGCATTTAACTGTGTCCAATGCCAGATGATATTTATCTCTGGGCGTATTGACAGCTCATGGGTTAATCTTTTCTCACCATAGACTAACAGTGAGACTGCGCAAGAATGTATACACAGGATTCTACTTATCTGGTGGTAACCGGTACAATTTACGTTTCCACAACTATTGATTACCGCTTAGAGACTCCTAGAGTTTGTGTAATAGCTTTTTGTTGTAAGCACAGTTTTGTGTAAAACAGTGTTGTGTTTTATTTTATTTTATTTAGCTTCGCCAACTAGGGCAGGGTCACCAAAACAGCACAAGCCAATTACTGTGGATCCTATTACCTAACCCACCCTGTCAACTTTCCCTGTGGGAGGAAACCAGAGTACCCGGAGAAAACCCACGACTTTCGGCAGAGCATTGACTTTACTCTTTTCACTTGAGGACTGGGTTCGAGTCGCATTGAGAAAGTTCTCACTGGGACTTGAATCCGCGACCTTAGAGGTGAAAGGCAAGTGCGCTAACCACTTCGCCACCGTAGCCCCTTGATAAGAATTGATAATTATTATCAATTATTATTATTTATAATTGATATGACATTTTATTGTTGATATATTTTGAAATCTATGAAAGCTTAAATCTTCCCTCAAAATCCTGAATATGGCATTTCAGAGACTTCAGATTTCAAAATTTTCCGAGGGATAATACCCCAGATACTGTTCAGACACCTCTTTTACCTGCCCTGCTCACATTACTGTGGAGAACCCTGTATATAGTAAAATAAATAGACATAGGTGAAAACTATATATCACAAAATGACGCTAGATGTATCGATCTGAAGAGCAGATCCGGGGACCACCATAACCCATTAAGGCACAACGCACCCCGGTGCACCCTGCTTTGTTATTTTACTCTAGGCTGTCTAACATAAAAATGTCAAACATGTCTAATACATCAAAGTGTAAAATCATTGTGCCTTAATTAAAGTTCTCTCTATGCACATTTAACTAATGTACCATGTCCAATTACTAATTCATACTGATGAGCTTTCAAGCTGTGCAATGTATTACTACGCAATAAGAATTCCATCATATGATATATAGTAATATATTAAAACTCAATATTATCAAATTATAAACATTTTCATACATTGGTGATCAAATGAGTTGATCATCATGGCTTCTTGCTCGACATCAGCTCTGCTAGTTTTGCCTTTAAACTGCTTCACAGCAACCACAAACCCTCGGTAATATTTTTTCGCGCAGATACCAAATGTTCCTTCTCCGATTTTGTTGTCACCTTTATTTTCTGAAAATTCCTTTAAATTAGCCAGCTCAATTTCATGGAAAGCAGATCTACAAAATATAAAAACAGTTATAATTATTACCACTAATTACAAACTAAATTAAACAATATCCTTAAATTAAAAAGGAATTATAATTATAAACCCATTAGCTAGCAATGCACCCAGATGCGAACTACTGCAGTACTTTATTTTGTCTAACGCCAGACAATTATAGTCGTCACTGGTTGAGTACTGCCAGTTAATTGGTTAAGAAAACTATCTGCCATAATGTCTCTTATAATGGGCCATTCTGCCCATCATAGCTGGCAATGCGCCCAGATACACCAGGATCGTGAGTGCACTGTATGTGACAGAGTAAAGGGCAGTATTGGACACTTCGTGAAATATTGGGGGTGGACACTTTGTGAAATATTGGGGGTGCGAACTTAGGTTGCAAACATATAACCACCATCTTGATGCTGCAAACATCTAGCTGTCCTAAACCTTTTTGCTTAAATACCATGCAAATCTGCCTAAATTGTAACCTATCAAGGCATTGTAAAAGCATTAATACAGCTTTGTTACAAAGTGAGTCAGGTATCATAAAGGATTTGAGAAATTATTGTGGGGGCATCACCCCATAATGGCCCCCTGGTGTCTGATGGGTCATTCTTGGACCATTCAATCATAGCATTTCAATACAAAAGAAATAAATATTTTTCAGGTAATTATAATATATATACCAAATATACCCAGGGGTAAAATAGCCTATAAATGCTAAGCCAGAGGGGGGGAGGGGCTGATAGTAGGCAGGCAAATCAGGGGCATTTTGGGGGGGAAATTATCACCAAATCTTACAAACGTTTCTGTACTTTTAGAGTAATATGTGATGGCTTCAGCTATCTCATCGCTCCTGGTTTATAATATGCATTATATAGTATTAAAAGCTTGTATTAAATTAAAGTACAAAGTAATTATTTGCTAACAATTTATACTGTAAAAACAGTGTTAAACATGAAGGCCATCCACCTTCAGACCGCCCAACTGACTTTGTATAGTAACCAATATATACAATTCCTATAGATACTTACACACAGCTATTCGTACGCAAGGATCTTTCCACTTTCTCCAACAATAGTTTGCCCTGGACCGTAGTTGAGATGCTGCTGCACGGGTTGTGGCTTTGAGCTCGTTCTCGATCTGATTCCTTATTTTCTCCTTTATTCGCCTTTGTTTGGCACTTCTAGACTCTTTGCGACTTTTTTCTCGCAACTTTTTATTACGTCTGCGGCGTTTAAGACGCAGTTCTTCCGCGTTATTTGGTCTTGAAAGACGTCGTTGCTTGGCAGGTAAACAAATATTCTGCGCAGCCTTTGTTGGCACTGGGGCTATAGCGTCCAGACGACTGCGCATTCCACTAGTAGCAAGTGCGTCACTCGCTGTGTGGGATGCCTGGTTAAAATGTGCCATTTCAACCGGCTTTACGCAAGGTATACCACCAAAATCTTTATAGAATTTTGCGTCTTTGCGCGTATCAAACTGTCGTTCGTGCTATGCACAACAGTGAATATGATATTATGCTTCCCGCGCGCGCGCGCGCTTTTTTAAACAGCCCCCGGTCGGGTAACTGTCCCCCGTAGGCTGTGTCTGACAGTCTGTTTGAACGACTGATCGATGTAAACAATGGCTGTTCATCGTTGCAGAAGAACTATGCACGGAATCAATTTTCCAATTAGTTAGTATACGTTAAAAAGCCAAATATGTACTTTACTCACTGCTTTTGGGGCAAATGGGATTTGATTTACATGTGTGTGACCTCCCTAGTGTACATAAGAAACATGATACAACGAAAGATTCCTACTATGAAAATATTCTACAACCAATAGAATGACTTGTGATCGGATTATATGGCGCTCAGTTATAAACTGCAGATGTTTTGAACTACCGTATCGAGGTTCGAAGTCCTTTTACGACGCTTTATAGCTCTCACAGTCACAGTACTAACACTAACAAGCTGAAATATCAAAATGACCAGTATGTTTTGCTATTGCAAAATGTCGAAGAGGAAAACAGGCTCCTCAGAGAACAAATGGCCAATACTGTGACCAGGAATGAGACGCGTTAAAGAATATTAACGAGAAGATCGATATCACGGGCCGAACAAATACTGGGAGACGAGTCAGACAAACCGGGCAAAATATACAGAAAGTGCCCAAGGCTTGCGTGCAGTGTAAGTAAAACGTTTAACAGTGTATATATTTATGTGTTTATACAGGTATCATTTCGAGAATACATCAAACAATGCTTCGTATATATCATTTACATGCTTTGTCTATTTGACCGTTATAAATACTGTTAATTTGAAATATTGGCGCCAAAATTGGAATCATTTTCAAAATCAATTTTATATACTGTACAGTATATATAGTCCATATGATTTGAATTGGTAAATAATCATGTTATGTATAAGATGGCTATGCATTTTTACATTTTTACATTTAACAATTTATTGGTACCATAATGTAGGAGTCAATTCCAATTCTGTTAGCTTAATCGGATACAATCTTAATAATTTGTGATACTTTGGTGGAATGGAAAACACAAATATATTTATTGCTTTACTGTTCATTTATTAGAATAATGTCCGAAGAAAAATCAAGGCCCTCAAAAGTGCAGATGAAGATTTGTACTTCCGATTAAACGAAAGGTACAACTTTGTATGTAATAAAAATATTTGTGGTCTTCAATAGATAGTGATCGCCAGAGTCCAAGTCACAACTTGGTGTGGATTTGCTCATCTGCTTGAAAGAGTAATGAAAAGCTTCTCTACTCTGTATGTTCGATAAAGGTCCTTTGCACAAACTGGATCCTGACCAGGAGTAGATCCTGCAGGCTCATCTGACAGAGGGGTGCAGATTTTTCCTGGGGGTGCACCCTTCCGCCACCAGCGAAAATTATATAAAAATGCCATATATCGTGAAAATGTCAGTATGAACTCGTTGATTCTGGCTTTTTTGTGGGAGCGCACCCCCCCCCCAGTATATCCGCCTATCATCCTGACGAAAGGCCTTTGCTTGAAAGCCCAAGAAGTTTCTCTTTACAATACCATTTCAGGCTTAGGAGAATCCACATAAGCCTGAAATGGTTAGTAGAAGCGTCCGGGTGTGGAAAGCATTGATGCAGCTAATGTCAATTACCTGATAAAATTATTATAAAACCTTACAGTAAATCTGATAAATCTGTCATGAAGTGTTTTCAGGTCCTCTTTTTTATTGCATGGTTGTGATTTTATATTTGCTCTGTATTCATGAATTAAAAAAAGTTACTGTAACATAAGCAGATCTAGAATAACCAAGCAATGCAGTTGGATAGTACGTGTATTTGCTACAAGTGCTTATTTCATATTTCATTCTCCATTTACTGTAGCCCAGAGTCTCAGCAAAATGCTCTACTGTTTAGAAGATTAGTGCAAGAATTGCACCATGAATTTGGTGGACAGGAAAATTGTCCATGGTCACCTGTTGTTTTAAAAGGTATATTAGCCTGTTTTATCAACGCTAAAAATTTGTGATACTGATTTGTTTACCCTGCTGCCTTCTTTGCAGGCTCGGCAAATTTTTGAAAATATTTTTATAATTCAATATTACAATCAATATACAATTAAATATCGAGAAAAGCTGAAATGCGAGCAATGTATGACTGGTACGGGCGCGCGTCTACCCTGCACGAAACCACGAAGCAGTGAAAAAATCAGAGGAACGAAGCTTCATTCCAATCTTTGACAATTAATCCTCTTATACCGGTTATATTTTTTGCATGCTTTAGTAACTTTACACTTTATAGGGCTAACAAATTGATCACAGTGTCAAACCTCAGATTGTTATTGAAACTCGAAGAACCGAAGGTCGAAATAATAAAATAAGAGTGTAAGGAAACGGTCTGCCGTTGGCATAATTTAGTCTAGTTCTATTCTAATTCAGACGTCATTCGCAATATTTAGGTGTTTCGTTACGCTTTTTTCTGGCTTATAGTAGTGTCCTACTTAAGGTTACATCACATGATAAACATGCGTTTTGGTAGATTGGACATTGCGCAACGAATGTTAGGTTTAATTTTACCAAATATTTTGTGAAAAAAGCTAGAAAAATGTTGATTTCGAAGTACTTGGTTTGATGTGTGTTCACCCAAAAACTTTCAAGTTTTGTCTGACTAAACAAAACTATATATAGGCCTACTCCTCCAAAACAAGAAAATAGGTTTACAGTTTACCCCAAAGTTTGTCTGGATATCGCAATTTGACGTGTGCGAAATTTTCTCATTAGTGGTTATTTTGTGATGTCGTGTTGTTGTATGGCTTCGTGAAATATCATGAGAAGATCAATTAAAATCACTATAAACTAATAAACCATTAAAGTAGAGAAAAGTTCCGCACACAATTTTTTTACCCTACTTATGAAGATTTAAATGGCGATATAAAGATGAAATATGGGACAAACTGTAAACTTATTTTCTTGTTTTTCATTCTGTTTAATCAGACAAAACCTGAACGGTTTTACTTAAACACCTGTCAAACTAAGTTTTTCGAAATCAGCATTTTTCTGGCTTTTCCCACTGAACATTTGGTAAAATTACACCTATATTCCTTGCGCAATGTCTAATCTACCAAAACGCACTTTTCATGTGATGTAACCTTAATTGGCACTGCTCACGACAGAATAAACCGGGAGTGTCAGCATTTCATGTAAAACAATGAGATGAAAATGCAAATACTTCCAGTGATCTGATAGCAATGAAAAGGACTGGGACAAGTTGTCAAGTAGGTTAAAGCTATACTTATTATCAGGCGAAATTAGTTTAAATTGTTTTGCTTTCAAAGTTGCCGTGGCATTTGCTTTCATCTAACATCATTACAAAATGTCAACCAGTTTCACGAAAGAAAAAAAGCGATTATAACGACTTGAATTTCTACTCTGTTGCTAGTTCCAGACCTTTTGCTCGATGTTGGATTAACGATACACGGCCATTCTATATGCAGACAGGACACAGGTATAAAATTTTCCGGCATTTTATGCCAAGAAAAAAACTAAACTCGGAAAGTCATAGTTACGTTTAATGTTTTGTTTTGTTTTTAGAAGCATTCAAGAGATACCACAAGTCGTGTAAGGCGAGGGAGAAAGGAGTTGCCAGTGGACAAGAAGAAGGGCATGTTCGTACGTGCAGGAGGAGAAGCAGAAAGGATGATTTGTGTTATTTAGTTTATAACGCTACACACTGTATCATTTTCCTCTCTCGCTCATTTTGACAATACTATGTTTCATTAAGAAAAACGTTATTCACCATAACAATCGAATTATTGCATGCATTGGCGCTAACGAAGATGCCTGTTTGTCGCAACATGGTTTTCTAATTTTAAAATTGCAACATCCCTTTATTATATTTCAATGTTTCATCTGAAATAGATTCGAAGCTACAACAACCCGCCGTTATTTTGATTGGGTACTATTCGATTGTGAGAGCGATTAATTAAGAACACTTAATTGTCCTGTTGTGTTAATGTTAGAAAATCTTGTACATTTTATCCCAATGCATATTAGAGCAGGGAAACTTGTCTCAGACAGAAAACACGTCTTAGACGGAAACTCGTCTAATATGAATTCAGTAACAGACGAGTTTCCCGTCTAAACTTATCCTTCTAACTTTCCAGTCTAAACAGACGGGTAAGTTCGCCAAAGTTAGACGGGAAACTCGTCTCAGACGAGAAACTCGTCTTAAATTCACATGGAAAATGTATCCATCTGAGACGAGTTTCCCATCTCTAATATGAATTCGGCTATTGTATACCATGTATAATATATTGTAGCAATAAGTTTCAAAGTTTGTTGGCAGATGATGGATAAAAACGCTAATTATGCCAATATTGTCTGTATGTTTTAGAAACTGGCAAGAAGCTAAAAGATTGAAGTATGTGAACAAAGTTAACTGGAGCCAGGAGAAAGTTGCGAAGATTGCGGATGTCCTCAGGATGGAGTACATGTCTTCAGACGAAAGCGAGATGGACGAAGAAACCCGTAGGGTTAAATATTATGATATTCGAAAGCTCCGTGGGAAAGCAGATAATTAAGACGGGCAAAGAAAAAGCTCGATAAGAGTCATCTGGAATCGTTGCCTGGACTATCAAAAAGGATTATGGTCCCAAGGGAGCAAGGAGAACCATCGACTAAGCCAAAACCACCTAACTGTTGAGATTGGGCATGTACTGTTGAAAATCCACCAGCGCAAGTCGCAAATGTTTCCACAGATCCTATAGTGGGAACGCCAGATAATGACGCAGTGGATCTAAACGTCTCTCGGTGAATAATAATTCTGAACGGTTTACTCTAGAATACTTAATTACTGATCGGCTTCTATATTCTCACACTTTATTCATTTTTCAGCGATGTTTTAATAATTGTGTTCTCCATGTTCTATTGGCAGCTAAATGCATTAAAATTAAGCCAAGTGCGAAAAGTATACTATTCATGCCTACAAATTCATTTAATTTAAATGCATGGGAAAGCTTACAGTTAGGAGCTAAAAGATTTAAGAAAATTGTATTATTCGCTTGGAAATTTGAACGTTCAGTTTTAGCAATGGCTTTTACCTTTGGCTTTGTCCAGGACAATGTTAGTGCATTTAGTTGTATACGTAAATTAGTAACACAATTTCTGGTAAATACTGAATTGCAGGCTTATTTGCGCTTAATATATATTGAGAGTTTAGAAACAATTCACTCTTGATATAATTATAGTAATCAAACGAGCTTTAAGTTTTCAACAGTGCATGCCTATTTTATATTTGGAAAAGACCAAATATATATACTCGACCTTGTCGTAAAAAGTCCCGCTCTTAATTAAATCCCATCAAATCCAAGACCAAGTAGAGGCATTTTACTTTTGACGGCACCATTTTGACAGCGCAAAGGGTCGCAACGAACCTGTGTGAACAGGTTTTGTGATTCGTTGATTATAACAATGAAACACAACACTCATGAAAATAGATTTTCTAAAGAAGAGGTACACACATGTACACCATAGTCACTTTTGTCTTAGAAAGCCAATCAAACAACGTGATCATTTTAGGTTGCAGCTGACTAAAATTAATGCGTTTTTATTGTCATGGTATAATATGAAAGTTAAACTCAATTGTTTCGCTCGCGCATGATAACCAATTGAACTAATTTATATATAAAGAATAACGACTGCATGTTAAATGTATTTTAGCTTCATTTTTGTACATATACACATGAGGTATATGTTATAATAAATTATTTTCAAAATGAACGCCTGTTGACTGCTGTGTATATTTCGTGAGTTAATAGCCGAATTCATATTAGGGACGGGAAACTCGTCTAATATGAATCCGGGGGCAGACGAGTTTCCCGTTTGGACGGGAAAGTTAGACGGGAATCCCATATAGACGGGAAACTCGTCTTAAATCCGTCCCTAAATTCATATTCAGACGGGTTTTCACAGACGAGTTTCCCGTCCCAAATATGAATTCGGCTAATGTTGCATGCATTTCGTCATTATAAATGTCATTTTTTGAGCCTTTAAACACCTAAATTAAGTGCACACTTAGTATCATTTAATCGAGCTTTAGTATATCGGTATTAAATACGTCGTTAATACACTTAATACAACATACTAAAGGTGTTAAAAGACACATTTAGTGTCCTTAATCAATCGCATTAAGTGCAATTAAACACGAATAAATAACGCCAATAATCATACTTTAATAGCATATTAAAATCAAGACATGTGTTTAAATTTGCCCGTTTTGCAAATTTTTACAACTAATAAAACACTACAAAAACATGAAATACATAATAAGATAATTTATATATAATTTTGGTTAGGTTTATAGAACGGAAATATAAGAAAACATACTTTTTTGTAAATTTTACTCTACGCTTCTAAAAATTGCTCCTAGAAACCTCACCAAAATGATGTATAAGCTTCCTTTTATAAAAAATTGCAAAACCGTCAAATTTAAACACATATTTACCTCAACTTAGTTACACTGTTACTGAAGGCCATTCTAAATTCTTAACATTCTGCATTTTATTAAAAAATAAAGTGTGATGTACAACGATATCTAAAATAGTCATTAATTTTACTATTTTAGTTCAAAGCACTTGCAAAGAGACTTTTAATCTAGTCTATTTTGTTGCCGCGAGCTTGTTTTTGTAAATCTCGCGCATGCGCAGACAAATTGCACCTATGTTCTTATTCTGTCTGAACACCTTTAATTTTAAATGGGCTTAGTGAAAATAACCCTCGACAGAACCACGAGGCATGTGTTTCTTCAAGATATGTCGTTTAATTTTAGACTTATAGGAAGCATAAATTGCGATTCGAAAATTTTTAGTATATATCAATAGGGAGAAAATTGTGACAGGTGAAATTTTTCGAAGAGTTATATTTTTATCTGCTCGTTTGTAAAATGGCCATTTTTCAATATTGTTCAGTATTTATTGGGAAAATATAAAAATAATTTTAAAATGACAGACTCATATCTTATGTTGCTTGAATCACGAAAACTGCGCGTTTGTGTTCGTCTGTTGGCGGTAAAAACTTCCCAAGCATATTTTAAGTGTGTTTTGAAACAATGCTAGATATTTATTTAAATTTTATTAAAATTAATCCAGCACTTTCTCTTTTAAGAAGGCGTTAAAGTATAGATTTGAATACAAGCAAATGCAGAACGTTCACTCGAATTTCCTGCAGTGCAGCTGGCCAATATATGTGTGTAATAATATCGCCTATACTTAATTTAAAAGAAACAATACAGCGAAGTTAAGGTAGGGAAAATTCAGACTTGTTTAATTTGGGATAAATTGTGTGAAGTTAACCGTGCTACCGAAAACAATAACACTGTTTGCCATTAAAAAGGACGCTCAAAATTAAATGTAAGTTTAAATGTCCATAAATTGTATGTTTGAATGTAAACTTTAATACATTTTTAACGCAAATTGGTATTGCAGTGAAAATATAGAATACGCGATCACAGATACGCTATATGAATTTTAAGACATATTTTTTAGATCGATATATACTTAAAATCATGAACAATTGGTGAAAGTATGTATTCTTGCAATCAAATTTTAAACGATCTCGTAGGTGAATATCCTAATATGATCATGCACTTTGAGTATATTGGCTTTTTTCATACACAGTTTCAGCTGCCGCATTTATTGTGCTTAATATGCAAAAATGTTGGAGCATTCGTCTTATTCTGTCTGAACTCCTTTTAAATGGGCTTAGTGAAAATAACCCTCGACATAAAAACGAGGCATGTGTTTCTTCAAGATATGTCGTTTAATTTTAGACTTAAGGAAGCATAAATTGCGATTCGAAAATTTTTAGTATATATCAATAGGGAGAAAATTGTGACATGTGAAATTTTTCGAAGAGTTATATTTTTATCTGCTCGTTTTGTGACCCTTGACGGGAAAACGTACTTTAAGGTTTTTGGGTTAAAATGCTAAAAAAAACTCCAATTGAACTGTGTTTAAACACTGCTCAAACTGTGTTCAAACACACAGCCGTTAGGGTTTGAACCCTGTTCGAACGTTCTTGTTGTGTATTCTGAATGGTTTTGAACGCTTTGATAAAACGGCCGCTTACGTTGCGGCGAACGCAGTTCAGACGCTATACGTTCAAAATTTGAAACTCCGCTTGAACTGCGTTCGAATATCTACGAACGATTGCTGAACGTTTTGTAACGCTAAATAAACACTGCCTGAACGAGCTGTAAACTCTCTCTGAACGCCCTAAAAACACGTTGATATAAGCCTATTATGATATTAATTGAGATGTCATAGACAGCCTATTTAATAACATTGTACATGCCTCCATGTCTATGTAACTATATATATAGCAATTCCTTTCCGCATTGACAAGCATAATTATAAATCTAGTTGTATGATTGTTGTAGGTCAAAAGTTGTTAATATGTCATAACAGTCTTTGGAAGAAATTTTTTAAATATTTCTATCTCGCATAGCAATAACATAATGAAACAGGTCTTGTAATGATTTTGTATTTTCAATTTCATCCTTATACCCAGTTTGTGCATGATTGTGTTTGGTAACATTATTGAATATTGGCACGATATTCCATGTACATGCAATGAACCAGATGAGAAGCGTTCAGCATGCAAGCGCTTAAAATATATCTGGATTACAGTCCGCATATATACAAAACCAAGAATTCGCGATAATTTCGACAATCCATGCAGCTGTCATTTACTAAAATTGACAAATGCGTCGATGCAACTGCAGCGACTAAACCGATATTGGGAGATTGAATATATTTCTCGCCTAGTTAATTACCTGTAGAGGTCTTAAAGGAGCGAAACAGAGTTGTAATAAGAGACAGCAATATGGAATAAATACGAATTAAACATGGAGGGCTTGGTTATTAAAAGAACGAAATGCATGGCATAGAGTCAGCTCCTGGGTAAAGTATTAAAGTTCATATTACTGTTTGACGACTTGACATATTACTATAATTTAAGAAATTCAAAATTTACTTTTAATTTCTATATCATCTGGGATAATAAGATAAGCGGCTGTCAATTTTTCTGTCAAAGAGCAGGGAAGTAATTATCTCGCTGCTGAAAGTCATATGGACCTTTCTAATCAAAGTATAAACTGTAAAATTAAACCAATTCAGTATGATACCCATATTGTATTGTAACCGTAGCAAATATTTTTATGTACATGAATAAGTCCTCTCTTAATGTTAATATACTCGGACTAAGTGACAAAGCGGTCCCTACTGAACACGACAATTGCCAATACAAGACGATACAGAACAGAAAAGCACTTGCTATTAGTTTGTTTAGGTTTGCATGTCTCGTCACAAGTATAGCGTGAAATGTTGTATACTATCATTTTCATTTCTTATATTTTCAACTGGCCAACCTCGTGAATAAACCAAACTCATTTACCTGTTAATGAGACACAGCTGGAAGCCAGTATTTCTTGGGCGATTATGAGCGTAAACCAATATACAAACGAGCCAATAATCTACAATCACTCCTTTATTAAATTGTGCACGTCAGTAGACATATTTCGAACGAAGATTGTCAATACAACTCCTAATTCCTCAGCCATCTCTCGAAGTGCTATACCAACGAACAATTATGTAATATGACCACCAGTTTACTCTGATGAGACTGACAGGCTGCGCGTAATCTCTCATAATTATAATCATAGCTCGCGGCGAAAATGGTTTGGCGTTCAATATTATTCAATCGATTGCGACAAACAAATACGGTTTCATATATGTACTGTATATGGCTGTCGTATATGTTTGTAATAACTGTTTAATCGTCATAGTTGATATCAGGACTTGCTCTCAAAAAAAGTTAATTGCCAATGTCAATAATGTCAAGTACTTATTAGTTTATGTTTTTAATAGCATGGCGTTTCGACTCCTATTGTCTGGACTTTTAACGGGCTATCAACGCAGTAATAACGCCCGATAAACGATGTACGCACGGTCGAAAAACACATAAAAAAACCCGTTCAAAAATACTGAACGCGAATCAAACACCTTTCAAAGCAGAATTTATGAACACATCGCAAACGCTGAATGATTCATTGTGAACGCTTTTAACCATACACATGCACGCTCAGGAAACGCAAGAGGCAGACGTGTAAACGATATAAAAACTCAGTTCATATTTGTTTAAACTCATTGCTAACGCCCGTGAACGCAGCTTGAACTGCATTTTAACGACGTTTTAAGCAATTTGTGAGATGACTTAAAGTACGTTTTCCTATGAATGGTCACAAATGGTCATTTTTCAATGTTGTTCATTGAAAAATATAAAAATAATTTTAAAATGACAGACTCATATCTTATGTTGCTTGAATCACGAAAACTGCGCATTGTGTTCGTCTGTTGGCGGTAAAAACTTTTGAATTTTTTGTCAAGTATATTTTAAGTGTGTTTGCAAACAATGCTAGATATTTATTTAAATTTTATTAAAATTAATCCAGCACTTTCTCTTTTAAGAAGGCGTTCAAGTATAGATTTGAATGCAAGCAACTGCAGAACGTTCACTCGAATTCCCTGCAGTGCAGCTGGCCTATATACGTGTGTAATAATATCGCCTATACTTTAAAAGAAACAATACAGCGAAGTTAAGGTAGGGAAAATTCAGACTTGTTTAATTTGGGATAAATTGTGTGAAGTTAGCCGTGCTACCGAAAACAATAACACTGTTTCCATTAAAAAGGACGCTCAAAATTAAATGTAAGTTTAAATGTCCATAAATTGTATTTTGAATGTAAATTTTAATACATTTTTAACGCACATTGGTATTGCAGTGAAAATATAGAATACGCGATCACAGATACGCTATATGAATTTTAAGACATATTTTTTAGAACGATATATACTTAAAATCATGAACAATTGGTGAAAGTATATATTCTTGCAATCAAATTTTAAACTATCTCGTAGGTGAATATCTTAATATGATCATGCACTTTGAGTTTATGGGCTTTTTTCGTACACAGTTTCAGCTGCCGCATTTATTGTGCTTAATATGCAAAAATGTTGGAGCATTCGTCTTATTCTGTGAAAACACCTTTTAAATGGGCTTAGTGAAAATAACCCTCGACATAAAAACGAGGCATGTGTTTCTTCAAGATATGTCGTTTAATTTTAGACTTAAGGAAGCATAAATTGCGATTCGAAAATTTTTAGTATATATCAATAGGGAGAAAATTGTGACAGGTGAAATTTTTCGAAGAGTTATATTTTTACCTGCTCGTTTGTAAAATGGCCATTTTTCAATGTTGTTCAGTATTTATTGGGAAAATATAAAAATAATTTAAAAATGACAGACTCATATCTTATGTTGTTTGAATCACGAAAACTGCGCATTTGTGTTCGTCTGTTGGCGGTTGAATTTTTTGTCAAGTATATTTTAAGTGTGTTTTCAAACAATGCTAGATATTTATTTAAATTTTATTAAAATTAATCCAGCACTTTCTCTTTTAAGAACGCGTTCAAGTATAGATTTGAATACAAGCAACTGCAGAACGTTCACTCGAATTCCCTGCAGTGCAGCTGGCCTATATATGTGCGTAATAATATCGCCTATACTTTAAAAGAAACAATACAGCGAAGTTAAGGTAGGGAAAATTCAGACTTGTTTAATTTGGGATAAATTGTGTGAAGTTAGCCGTGCTACCGAAAACAATAACACTTGTTTTCCATTAAAAAGGACGCTCAAAATTAAATGTAAGTTTAAATGTCCATAAATTGTATGTTTGAATGTAAACTGTAATACATTTTTAACGCACATTGGTATTGCAGTGAAAATATAGAATACGCGATCACAGATACGCTATATGAATTTTAAGACATATTTTTTAGATGGATATATACTTAAAATCATGAACAATTGGTGAAAGTATGTATTCTTGCAATCGAATTTTAAACGTATCCTAATATTATCATGCACTTTGAGTATATGGGGTTTTTTCGTACACAGTTTCAGCTGCCGCATTTATTGTGCTTAATATGCAAAAATGTTGGAGCATTCGTCTTATTCTGTAAAAACACCTTTTAAATGGGCTTAGTGAAAATAACCCTCGACATGAAAACGAGGCATGGATTTCTTCAAGATGTGTCGTTTAATTTTAGATTTAAGAGAGCACAAATAGACCACTTGCCTTATAGCAATGCTCGCTATGCATGACCGTAGGAGTCGTTACCTGATCATTCGAACGTAATGGCGGGCGAGGGGCGAACTATTTTCGTCTGACCAAATATTAATACATATTTAGTGCTTCTTGTTTGACATCGACGAGTTTTTTGAAGAATAAACATAGTGGTCTAAGCAAAGTGTGGTGAAAATTTGAGCGAAATCTGTGGATCATTTCCTACAGAAAACCTCTCGCGAGTGAGATGACAAAGTGACATGCTTCGCAAATTCATACATTGAAATATCCATTTACCCGAAGAAAAACAGGTGAGTTCACCATATTACACACGATCAGCCCACCATTTTGACTTACAAATAAACCTTGATAGATTATCTTCCTTGATCTTGTATGTTGAGCCACTCTTGACATTTTGTGCGCATTTTCTAACTCCGTAAAAATGAACATTCTTCGCAATATTTTTGACTCACTTCGCCATTTAAAGCTCAAATTCAGACTACATGTTTTGGCGGGAAAATTGCATGTTTTAAATGCCAAGTTTTTGCCGAGCTTGAAAAGTACGAAAAAAAAGTATATACGCTGATTTTACTTGCTGTTGTTTGCCCTTCTTGCTGAAGTTGTCTTCGGTTTTTATCCTCCAGAAATTAACTTGTAAGTTCTAGAATTATTTTAGGTAGTTTATAATAAAATTTTAACATACTTTGGCATATAAATAAAGTATTTAAAAATACTTTGTAGTTAGGTTTTAATATCTTTAGATAGGTTTAATAAGTAAATATTAATATACTCTTGTGGTGTATTGCAATATACAGTTAAAATAATATTAATAATAAAATAAATAATAGTAGACATTAAACAAATTTAGCTATAAGCTATTATATTAAAATTATTAAAGAGTATTTAATAATGGAGGATGAACCAAGCACTTCAAAAGGGCTTCAAAATAGGAAAGTACACCAGTGGAAAACATACTGTTGTGTGCCACAATGCAGCAATAACAGTCAAAAGAATCCTGAGCTTTCCTTTCATAAAATACCAAAACATGAAGAAATAAAAAAAAGTGGATCAAGTTGTTGAAAACAAAAGGCTTGCTCAATCCTCGTCCTAACCAGAGAGTGTGCTCAGCTCATTTCCCAAGTGGCCAAAAAACTTACATTAACAACATTCCCACTATTTTTGGACCACAAACCACCACAAAATCGAGAAAAACTCTTACTGACAGAGAATTAAAAGCAAACACTGTTGAGAAGTATGTGTCGAATTCCGCTAATGTCGAGCAATCTTCAGAGACGTTACCTGAAGCATGTAGCGTGCATGTTGAAGCCGAAGATAAAATTAAGCAGCAGTTACAGAAACAAGTGAAAGCCCTACAAGCAGATAACATAGAGTTACAAACAAAATTTGATGGTGATGCCAAAAAAATGGGACAGTGTTTATTCCGGATTGAAAGATTCATTGGCAATGATGTTGATTTTAAATTTTACACTGGGTTTCCCAACTACTCAAATTTAAAGCATTTTTTAATTATCTTTCTCCTGCTTGTAACCACCTTATCTATCATGGTTTAAACACTGCACCTATAACATCTGAAGGCCAAGCAAAGTGTGGCAAACCAAGATCTTTGTCCCCTGAACAAGAACTTTTTCTTGTATTGTCTCGGTTGAGATGTGGATTATTGTTACGAGACCTCGCTCACAGATTTGGTTTGTCTGAAAGTCATGTCTCCCGCATTTGGAAAACCTGGATTTCATTTTTACAACAACGCCTCCGTGCCCTACCTATTTGGCCAAGTCGTCAGTTTGTTAATGACAATATGCCAACTTGTTTTAAAACAGCCTTTCCAAATACCAGGGTCATCATACACTGCACCGAGTTTTTAATAGAGAAACCGTCATCCTGCAGAAGCCAGTCCATAACATTTTCTAGCTACAAAAACCACAACACGGCAAAGGGTTTGTTAGGCATTTCCCCCAACGGATATCCCAGTTTTGTATCAAGCTTGTATGCTGGGAGAACAAGTGACAAGAAGATAACAAACGATTGTGGTATCCTAAACATTCTTGAGCCCGGGGACGAACTGATGGCGGATCGGGGTTTTGACATAGAGGCAGATTTACCTACAGGTGTAAAGTTAAACATCCCCCCATTTCTTGATGGAAAACCCCAACTGTCTGCTGAAGAAGAAATGGCAACAAGAAAAATTGCCTCGGTGCAGGTGCATGTTGAAAGGGCAATTTCTCGGATAAAAAATTACCGAATTTTACACCAGGTCATTCCAATCACCCTGGCTGATGATCTTGATAACATTTGGACTATTTGTACATATTTAACACTGTTTTTGCCTCCTTTAATTGTTGAGGTGTGATTGTTATGAAAAAGTTTGATTTCATCATCGAGTAACTTTGTAACATTTTATATATTATTTGATTTAGTAAACAAAGTTTAACAACATATTATTAACAAGAAATTATTGTTCATTTAAAAGTTGTGAAGCTCAATATGTAGAGTAAAAGCCATTTAATTCTGGTAACATTGCTTTGTCCCAAACATCACTATCAAAATAAATTCTTTCAATATGAAGGTCTTTGGTTGTGAACACAACAAAATCACACCACTTTACATTGAGTGTTGCCATGCAGCCTTGAATTTGATAAAAATAATTATTGCTATGCTTCAACCTAACTTCCCCATTGTTTTCTTCCAAAAAGAATGTTTTGTCCTGACAAGCCTCGGTAATGGTCATGTCTCTTTTAGAATACGGGCATTTTACCTCGCCAATCCCAAGGTGAGTTTCCTCAGTGGTGTCAGACACGAGAAAATCTGGACTTGCACCCAACCAAGGGGAAGTAGAATTAACCAGAAAACCACATTTTGAACAAACATTCACTTTCTTTCCCTGTTTGTGTTTAAGCTTATAATAGGCCCTAATACCATTCTCTTCTTTGTCTTTTCCCCACTGACATGGAACAGGAGTATTTGAGTGCCTTGATGTATTTTGAATTTTAGCTAACAGGGATTTGGGATAGATTGACTTCCTTCTCTTTATTACAGCCCCAAAGTTTGCTGCAGTTAATCTATTTTTCCTTTCTTCAAACCATTGATCACTAGATGACTGATCTCTAGTATTTTGTTCAATTTCTAAAATTTTCTCATGTGTTATTAATGTGCTTTGTGGTAACTGTTTTAACATCTCATTTCGAACCTCACTATCATAAATATCACAAGCATCTGTTTTCATTTCAACACACCGTTTTTTGGATGGTAGACTGCTGTGTATTTCGTCAAATGCATGTGGCTGGAAATTATTTGATTCCAACAATTCGCCGAGATAACATGGTTATGACTGATTTAGTGCAGTGGCTAGTTTTTTTATGTCATCCGAATCAATTTGTCTAGCAAAGTGTGGTGTAGAATTATGGGTAGAACTTGAATTGTTAGTTTTGTATTTTCTGTCGCTTGCATCTTTCTCGTATAATGTTTTAACAAATGTTATATCCTCATAGAGGACTGCTTCGTCACACTCATCTTTGCGAGGAACATGCCACTGCTGCAATGTCTGTGTGCATGTGAGATCATTAGGAATTTCCTTAAGATCTAATTGATTGTATTCAATTACTTGAAAGAGCAGTGCAACAATATGTTTACACTGACCCCCTTTGCCTGCTTTACATGTGCATTTGCTGTGTAAGATTTCCCCATTTTCTTGATTCAGATGGACATATACTGTATATTCAGTGTTTTTCATAGCAGCATTCACACTTTCTTTGATTAGAAAACAGCACTCTTTGTCCTTGTATACATTAGCTTTAACTTCTACATTTTTCACATAATTTTCCTTAAACAGCAGGTATCCCAATTTTTTGTGTTTGTGAGCTCCTCCTGGGTTATTTCCTGCACTAAATTCTGTTCCCAAATGTTTTTTTAAAAGTTCAAATGTAAACTCTGGAAGAAGTTGTAAGTTCTTTGTCCATCTTTTCAATAATACTTCAGCTGTGTTGTCAACTTTTGAAGTGCTTGGTTCATCCTCCATTATTAAATACTCTTTAATAATTTTAATATAATAGCTTACAGCTAAATTTGTTTAATGTCTACTATTATTTATTTTATTATTAAAATTATTTTAACTGTATATTGCAATACACCACAAGAGTATATTAATATTTACTTATTAAACCTATCTAAAGATATTAAAACCTAACTACAAAGTATTTTTAAATACTTTATTTATATGCCAAAGTATGTTAAAATTTTATTATAAATTACCTAAAATAAATCTAGAACTTAAAAGTTAATTTCTGGAGGATAAAAACCGAAGACAACTTCAGCAAGAAGGGCAAACAACAGCAAGTAAAATCAGCGTTTATACTTTTTTTTCGTACTTTTTCAAGCTCGGCAAAAACATGCAATTTTCCCGCCAAAACATGTAGTCTGAATTTGAGCTTTAAATGGCGAAGTGAGTCAAAAATATTGCGAAGCATGTTCATTTTACGGAGTTAGAAAATGCGCACAAAATATCAAGAGTGGCTCAACATACAAGATCAAGGAAGAGAAACTATCAAGGTTTATTTGTAAGTCAAAATGGTGGGCTGATCGTGTGTAATATGGTGAACTCACCTGTTTTTCTTCGGGTAAATGGAAATTTCAATGTATGAATTTGCGAAGCATGTCACTTTGTCATCTCACTCGCGAGAGGTTTTCTTTAGGAAATGATCCACAGATTTCGCTCAAATTTTCACCACACTTTGCTTAGACCACTATGTTTATTCTTCGTTTAAAAAAACTCGTCGATGTCAAACAAGAAGCACTAAATATGTATTAATATTTGGTCAGACGAAAATAGTTCGCCCCTCGCCCGCCATTACGTTCGAATGATCAGGTAACGACTCCTACCGTCATGCATAGCGAGCATTGCTATAAGGCAAGTGGTCTATTGCGATCCTAAAATTTTTGACATATATGTCAATATCATGGAGAAATTTGTGACAGGTGAAATTTTTCGGAGAATTATATTTTTATCTCCTCGTGTGTAAAATCGATATTTTTCAATATTTTTTCAGTATTATTGCAATAGTAAGAGAATTTTCCAAAATGGACTCATGTCTTATGTTGTTTGAATCAGGAAAAAATGCGCACTTGTATTCGTCTGTAGGCGGTAAAAACTTTTGAATGTTTCGTTAAGTATAGTTTAAGTGTGTTGTCGAACAATGTCAAAACTTTTTATTAAAAGTCATTGAGCACCTTCTCTCTTAAGAAGGCGTTCAAGTGTAGGTTTCATTATAAGCAACTGCATAACGTTCACTCAAATTCCTTGCAGTGCAGTTCGCTTATACAGGGTGTATAAAAAAACCGCAATCCTCGATTCAAATGCAGATTTTAAAAATAATAGAGCAGTAAATCCTATATGTTTACATTCATTTGGAAGTTTAGCCATTCAACTTTTCAACGTGGGTTACTTTTAAAATTAAACCATTGGTTCGGGAAAAATATTACTTTAAGCAACTAAGATTGGAAAGATCTAAATTCGAGATGCAATGATAAAGCGGGCTTGAAATAGACGAACTCATTTCGTAAAAATACCCAAATATCAAACTTTTACTGATAGCAGTTCAAAATAAAGTAGCCATGGCTTTCTATGCACTATTTTTAACTTATTACTAATTTTCTATTCACAATTGTACTGGTTTAAACAGTTTAAGCTTACAGCTACCAACGTACTTTCCATTTCTGTTTATATTACAATTATGCAATTTTATTAAATATTGTTTAATTGTCGCAATTGGAATTCTAGAATCTTCTTGTTTAAACCTTAATACTGTTGTTTTCACGCGAAACAAAGTACTAAGAAGTCTTTAAAAGACGTTTTAAAGATGTTGAGCGGTTTAATTTACTTTATACTGCTAAATTGATCCCAAATATAATAAATGCAATCTTCCTGTATTGCCTGTCAGACACGGCCGTATGTTAATTGTAACGTAAACAGAAAGTAGCAAGTTGGTGAAAGCTTAAACGGTTTAAGGTGGTTCCCTAGGGTTTTATGTCCGGGGGTTACGTTCTTCCTATATGTGGCGGGAACTTTAGATATCGCCGTGTAACTCGCGGGACTTCAAAATATAAATAAATATAGCGTTTCTTTTCCGAAAAACGTTTTCAAACAAATGCATAAAAAAGAAGCATAAGGATAATTCTAAAATCCATAACGATATCTGGAACTGATATCGGAGAAAACAATAGTGCAAATTTGCTTTTGCAGGTGGCACTACTGGCCGTTTTTGACGCCGTACGCGAGCGTCGTATCGCGAACAGTGGGATATGAAGTTTCTGCACGTATTTGCAGTATTTCCAGCTCTATTGACCAGTACTTCTGACAATAAAGATAATTCAAATAATGAAGAAAACTCAGGATCGAAACTCGTACAACAAATTGCCATAAAAGACAGAAATTATTTAAAAAGCCGCTTTGCGAAAACGTCGGACGTCGCTAAAGTGATTGAACCGATGATGAATGGCTTAGCTGTTAGAAAAAAGCTATAACAAGTTACAATTTTTTCTTCGATCTTACATGCAATAATCTACACTGAGTTGGCCATAAACACACACAGTATATCAAATACTTTATAATTTGAAAAACAGTAAATTAAACATGCTTTGAAAACTCGCGTGTTTTCATTGTTCTCCACGAAATGCATGCGGAACACCTCACGAGAAACGAGATATGACGTCGGAGCTCCAAAAAACCTCCAAATGTAGCTCAAATTTCTCCAGTTTCCTTCAGTGAATTTTTCTAAAATTTTTACATTTAATAATATCGGCTTAATAGGTGTAATGTCAATTTTTTTTAATTGTATCGAAGGAAAATTTTTGAATATTGATTTGTGATTTTTTTTGAATTACAAAAAAAACGTATCGATAGAATTGTTTAAAAATGAGGAAATAGATACTACACCAAAATTTGCAGGAGAGCATTCTCGATGTTTACTTTGAATTTCGTCCTTGTATCCTGCAAGATGAAGAAACAGGAGCCTTTTGAATACAATAGCGCACTCTAATCCACTGCAATGTAAGAAGTCTCCCAAAAAATCTTACTTTAGTACACGATATGATACAGTTATTTTCGTCTCCACTGGATATTTTAGCTGTCACTGAGACAAAATTAAATGAAAATACTGCAATTAATGTTGATATTTCTGGCTATAGTTTTTACCACGTTGACTCGCCAACTAATGCGGGTGGTGCAGGAATATATGTTAAGCAAAATTTAAAAACTGTGGCTAGACCTGATATCAAACTATTATTGGAGGATGTTGAATCTTGTTGGGTAGAGATTGAATCCGACCTTACCTGTAATAGCAATAAGAATATCATGGTAGGCTGTATTTACAGACATCCTCGATCAAATATTCAGGCTTACATAGAACATCTTGACGAGTTGCTAAAGCATCTTAATCAACTTAATTATCAGGTTATAATATTAGGCGATATAAATATTGATTTTCTTCGTTATGTTACTCACCACCCTACCGAAAGGTATTTAGATATGTTATATACGAATAACTTTATCCCTATTATAACTAAGCCTACCAGGATAACTAACCACACTAAAACTCTAATTGACCATATTTACATAAACAAGTCCATACATCAAGCTCAATCAGGAATTGCTATATTCGATATATCTGACCATCTACCTGTATTAGCATTATAAATATACCTTGCGAGAGATTGAATGAAAAAAGGTTCTACCGTGACTACAAGTCTTTTAATAAAGATGATTATTTTTTTTGAGGTCCGTAACTCAGGTCCGTAACTAAAATAGAGCCTTTTGATTGGCTGAGTACGAGGTCCGTATCACACCAGTACGGACCTCTCGCAACTTTTCGCGCCAAAACAAACAAAGGAGTGAAGAAATAAACACGAAAAAATAAACACGTTATTTACCGTTCTGGTCGGTCCGTACTGGAAAAATATTTTCCCTCAGTCTCAGAAGCGGCCCTCGACCTTCGGTCTCGGGCCGCTTCTGAGACTTCGGGAAAATATTTTTCCAGTACGGACCTCCCAGCCGGTAAATAACATATATATATATTCGTGATCTATCACAAGTTGACTGGCATGAAAAACTTCGAGATTTAGGCAATAATATACATCAGACCACAAAAAATATAATCAATAAGTTGGAAGAAGTAACACAAAAGCATGCACCTATGAAGGAAGTGCCTCGTAGTAAGCTGAAACAATTTAATAAACCATGGATTACTAATGGTATTTTAAAATCAATTAAAGTTAAACAGAGAATGTACCGCTCACATTTTTTCAGTAATAATGCGAGGAAAGTTAAGCAGTATAAACAATATGCTAATAAGTTAAATAAAATTAAAGCCATAAACAAAACTAGGTATTATAATAGCCAGTTTGAAAAGTATAAAAACAACTTAAAAGCAACATGGAAACTTATAGGCAATCTAATTAAACGTCAACCGAAAGGACAGTTATCTCCATCTAGATTAATACGAAATGGAAATATATACACTGATAAATATGATATAGCTAATCAATTTAACCAACACTTTGTTAATGTTGGCCCAAATTTGGCAAGCAAATTAAATACTTCCAGCTTCATCCCAACATCATATATACCGAATTCACCTACATCAAGTTTTGTAATGTTACCTGTGACTGAATCACAAGTTCAACAATTATTTCTCTCATTGCCTCCCAAATTCCATTATTAAAATAGCATCATCTATAATGGTTCCAATTTTCACTTGTATTTATAATGAATCAATTATTAGTGGCATAGTTCCAAATGTATTAAAGATTTCACGTATTACACCTGTTTATAAAAACGGCATAGAAACTGATCCAAACAATTATCGTCCAATATCGATACTATCACCATTTGCAAAAGTACTAGAACGATTAGTATATAACCAGCTTGAACAATTTCTTGCTAAAAACAAACTAATCTTTGACTACCAATTTGGGTTTAGAAAAGGATATTCAACAGAGCAAGCTATTCTGGAAATCACAGATAATCTAAAGTCGGCAATTGATAATAAAAAAATAACCTGTGGTTTGTTTTTAGACTTTTCTAAAGCATTTGATACGGTCGATCATGAAATTTTGTTAGCGAAACTATATAAATATGGCATACGTGGAACACCTTTGACATGGTTCAGTAATTATTTAACCAATAGACAACAATATGTTAAAATAGGAAACACTGAATCCGAATATTTAACGATGTCTTGTGGAGTTCCTCAAGGATCAACACTTGGGCCACTTCTTTTTATATTATACATCAATGATATGCCAAATTGTTCAAACAAAGTTTCATTTCGAATTTTTGCTGACGATTCCAATGTATTTTACTCAAGCACAAGTATTGATGATGTTGAAAAGTGATGAATGAAGAATTAAACCACATATTTCGATATTGCGATGCCAATAAATTGTCAATTAATATAAATAAAACTAAGTTTATGGTAATTACCTCTAGTAAGAAACGAGTTCGTAAAATTAAACTTATAAGAAACATTGAACAGAAAAACCACATTAAATATTTAGGTATATACATTGATACCAATATAAGCTGGGACCAACAGATAAGCCATGTGAATAATAAACTTGCCAAAAACACTGGAATTATTACTAAACTTAGATATTATGTTGATTTAAAGATGCTGAAGCAACTGTACTTTACTCTCATCTATCCGTACATTAACTACGGGTTGATGAGTTGGGGAAACGCTTATGCCTCGAAATTGAAGAAATTGAAATCATGTCAAAATAAATGCATTAGAAGCATATTCTTCGCTGGCAAAAGAGAGAATGCTACACCGTATTACAGCCTATTAGGTATTCTTAAGCTAGACAGTGTTTTTAAACTCAAATTAGCAGTATTCACCTATAAAGTTATAAATGAAAAAAGTCAACTACCTATGATATTTTCTGACACTATTACCCTTGCATCATCACTACATTCATACAATACTAGATTTGCTGCACAATCTAACTTTTCTAGACCAAGTGCACGAACTAATTTTGGAACTCAAACATTTTTATTTACTTCATCTAAAATATGGGAGACTATTGATAATGAAATCAAGCAATCAAATTCAATTTCTTTATTTAAAAAAACGTATAGTCAATCTTTGCTAATTTCACAAGTACAAATATAAATAGATCAGTAATCCCGCTTACAGTATATGTGGAGATTTAATTATCTATCTAAGTAGATACCGTCCTCAATTTTGAATAATAATTAAGCGTAGGCAGTGACCAACTCGAAAGCTTATAGCTACTTTGGCCACTGCACACGGTAATGATTTTGTATCAATTTCTCTTGTAATTTAAACTTGTAATTCTCTAATTAACTTTTGTAAATTATTGTGGAAACGTGTGAATTTATAAAATTTATAATAAATCTGTAATGCAAAAACCCTAGGGAGTCACCTTAAGGTGGTCTTTTTCAAAACATTATTTATCATATCTGTATAATTTTAAACGCAGAAGTATACACAAAACTGAGATATACAGCTTATCCCGCATCTTCGTAGGGTAAAACCAAGGTATGTGGTTGGTTGATTCGATTGTCCCTTTCTTCTGTTATATTGTTTTATTTAAATTATTCTAATATATGCAAAAACTTTAAACTCGGTTTTCTCAAGTGATAATTTTACAATTTGCGGAACACTCTACTGACATTAATACTGAATACATCGGCCCAAATATTTTAGTGTTGTATAATTACTAATAAAACTACGATGTGAACCTCAAAAATCATATAGAAGCAACATATATTTTGTAGCAAAGCGAATTTAATTGAATCCATTTTGTGATCGTTTCAAACAAATTAAACGTTTGAGATAATAAACTATAAATATATTATTATTATTATTATTATTATTAATATTATTATTATTATTATTTAAACTTATTTACATACACGGTGGTCTTTCAGTTTTGCTGGTTTTCAAAGAGCCGTGTAACAATTAAAATACAATGCATAATCAAATTACCTAATAAAAACTATTTACATTGATGTCCAAAACTAATATTTTGCAATTACGATATGTATATCGTCATATATTATTTATGAGTCTTTTGAATGATTCGATTGACAAATCGCCGTATTTAATGACGATTTCGAGTGGTAGCCTATTCCAGGACATTGCTCCTCGATAATAAAAACTACGTTTTAAGAAATTTGTATTTGGTTTATCTAGGTAAAGCTTTCGATTATTGGTGTCAAATAAGTTGGTACCATGCCTTTTAATGCCTTAAAGGTCATTATTTGTTCCCTTTTAGTAAAGTAGATTCAATTGGCTCCCATTTAAGGTTATCAAATATCTCGAGTGATCTGACGTCATAACGTGAATTTGTTATCACCAGAGCGTCTCGTTTTTGAAGTTTTTGTAGCTTTGTGATATTATTATTATTATTATTATTATTATTAATTTAATAAGATCTCCCATAACGGGCTTTTCAGATTGAGTTGTTTCCATCATTTTTTACACCGTGCATCATTATGATCACGCCACCTTAATTGATCGTCAATTATAACCCCTAAAACTTTTTTGTGGGATACTTGATTTATTGTCTGGCCTCCAATGACTATATATGTGTGAAATACTGGGAATATCATTTAATTTTTGCCGAGATCCGACTATCATAAATTATATTTTTTCTTTATTCAACGTTAATTGTTGGCTGTTAGCCATTTATGTACGTTTTCGAGGTCGGTATATACTAATTTAGTTTGTGCTCAATGCCACGGCATGATATGTTGGTATCGTCCGCAAACATAGACTCTCGAGTAGGTTCTAAAAAATTGGGCGGATAGTTTATGTAAATAAGAAAAAGTAGAGGACCAAGGGGACTCCACATGTGATCTTTTTAACATTTGAAATCGAGTCGTTAATTTGCACATTTGTTTCCTTTCGTGAATGTATGATCTGAACCATTGTAGGGTTCTTCCTCTTATTCCATAAACGTTCTAATTTAGAAATAAGTATCTCATGGTCGACTGTGTCAAAAGCTTTTTTAAGATCTAAAAATAGTATGCCGTTAATCAAACCCTTGTCCATGTTTACGAGTAATTGGTTTGTAGTGTGAAGGAGTGTAGTTTCCGTTGAATGTCGAGTACGAAAACCTGAAAACTCGTTAAGGATGTTGTTTAGTTGGTTGTAAACAATCTTTTAGAATGTTTTTGCCACGGCCGATATCACAGATATAGGTCTGTCAGATTTCTCTCCTGTCTTATAAATAGGGGTAACTTTTGCAGATTTCATTTCGTTTGGGAAAATTCCGGTGCTAAAAGATAGGTTAACTAATTATATGTAGACAAATGATTCGATAATTGTGCTTCCTGCGGCTTTTAAGAGTCTGTTTGAGATTCTTTCAAGACCAGATGCTTTACAGGCTTTATCTTCCATTAATACGCTCTCTTATTCCGAATGGGTTATATTCTTGAATTCAATGACTTTGGATCCAGATGTTACACAGAAAAATAAAAATCAGTTGGTGTAATATCATTCGCTAACCTTGATCCTATTGTGGAGAAAAAGTTGTTGAATTCGTTTGCAATGTTCATGTCATCAGTTACTTTACTGCCTTTTACCTCATTTGCGTGCATTTAGATTGTTTGTTTAAAAGTTCGTTTATAACTTTCCCGCAATCTTTGGCATTGTTACTATTTTCTAATGTTACTATTTTCTTTGATTTATAGTAGTTAGCTTTTGCTTCCTTAATTACGCGATTTACTTGGTTTCTACAACGTTTATGCGATTAATGAAATGTTAAAGATTTAATACTAATTGGTCACATTTTGCGACTGCGTTTGGTAAGCGGGTATTCACTTCATAATAGAATTCTATGGGGGATTTTTCTACTGCAGACGGCTTGCAAAGTCGCAACTTCCCAATTTTCCCACCAAATTGACCAAAATGTTCGCGAGAACCCCGTCGTTTTGAATTTGGAGTACATTTTAACATTGCACAGGGCAAAACAGCGTTGAGACGCTTCAAACGCGGGGCGCAGGCTTATTTTGAGATATTTTTTTTAGTAAAGGTGCAAAGTTACGTGACTTTGAGGCCAAAAGTACCGCACTTTTTATCACTTCCAAAACAAACATCCACAACGTACAGGAGATAGCGCAATATCTCAGGAGTATAAAGCTGTGCATCTATCTTAAGAATGTTATACAGCCTATAAAGCGAGAAACGAGAAATTTAAGGGGGAAAATGGATATTTTTATCCCGCGATTGTGGTATGAAATCCCAGTATGACGTGACACCTGATACTTGCTGACCTTTTTTCAGTACAAGTTTTCCATGGAAATTAGCTCGAAATATATGCACGCAAATTACTAATTCGACACGAAACCAAGTCACCAGATCACACAAATCTCTCTGTTTTTCTGTAGTAAAAGACTGGAAACTAACCTTGCTAATTAAACAAAAAACATGGCCGCTCGAAGCAGCATATAAAACGTTATCATGCTTGTCTTTTCGCAAACATTTAGATTTAAAGACGCCATATTGACGACTCTTAGAACTACGAAAAAGGCCGATTTTCAAACGATTCTGGAAGTCGTTTGCCGTGGAATAATCACAGTTTTTTTTACCTGTATTAATACCAGCCCCGAAAGGATGTTGGCTTATTCGGCGAGGTTTTACCTCATATATTGCGTTATTACTATAGATTACACTGTATAATCCGTCAATCTGGCAATAAAAATACATCGATTTCGGGAAGTACCTAGACATGGATAAATGCTGACAATTTTGCGTTACAAATATTGGCCATTCATGCCGTTACTATAATCGAGCTGCGCAACCATGAAATATTTAAGCAAAGCAAGTGAAAATTTGATATATATTTGGATATTTGGTCGCCATATTTTGGCAATATGCGGCTTGTGCGCATGTCCGTTGCCATCTTCTCCCATATTTCTGGTAATGTTTTTTCTTTAGATAATCTCTATAGTTACTCATAGTTTTGATTTCGTTAGTTAACCATGGTTTGTATTCGCTTTTGACTTTTCGTCCTCTGACTCGTGCGTGAAGATCAGCAACTTCAAGGAAAGTTTCTTTTCAAGCTTGCCATGCTATGTTTGCGTCTGTATAGCATAGAAACGAAATAAACGCATTACCTAAATCATGTTGAAGTTGAGCGTATTAAAATGTTTAAATTGTCTTGTTTCGACAATTTTAGGCTTCTCTTTTGGGATGCTATTTTTTCTGCATATATAAACAAGGCTATGATCATTATCCCCAAGTGTGTTACCCCGGAATTCATAGACTTGGTACCGTCTATTTTTGTTAGAGTTAGGTTTTGATGGTAATGGTAAGTCTTGTCGGGCACTTTATGTGTTGTTGTAATTGATAAACATCTATTGGATCGTTAATTTTTTTAGTGTGAGTATTTTTCTCAGTTGCTAGAAGGTTGCAGTTTAGATCGCCTGTTATGATAAGTTCCTTATTTTCGTCATCTGCTTTTTGTAGGAAGTTTTCAAATTTGTGAAATAATTCTATGTTTGAGCTTAGGTTTATTTTTTTGTTTATTGATTTCGAGGCAAATTGCCTCTATGTCTGTGCCTGCTTGTATTAAATCGTCTCGTACCGTGTGAGGAATTGTATTTCGTAAGTAGATTGCAACACCTCCACCTTTTCGATTTCTATATTTTCTTACTATATCAAAACCCGCGATCTTAACTTCATCGTTGTGTATAGAGTCATCAAGTCTTGTTTCATTAATACTTAGTAAATCGAAGCTTACCTCATGCATGAAAATTCATGACTCTTCTATATATTTTAAAAGACTCGTAATATTTAGATAGCCAATTTTAAAGCTAATTAACCTTGGATAAGGTTTATTATCATGTTTCACTGTGCTATTTGTAGAATTAATACTGTACTGGAATTTCCTTACACAGTCAATGCATATTTTTACTTACATAATATTTGATATTCTTAGCTAGGACTGCCGAACCACTTTTATTTAAATGGAGTCCGTAATTATTTAAATGACTTTTCTTTAGTGTTCTTAATGAGTCCCCAATTTCGTTTTAGGCAGAGGTTAGCTAAAAGTTCGTTATAAAGATTTACCGTATCAGCTACACTTTCGTCGTCGCTTCAGGTTATAATTTCTGATAATGTCAGCTTGAAGTCTTTACTCTGTCGCGTAATCATCTCTCCAAGGTTATCTACAGATTTAAGCAAGGTACTGGGTGACTTGTTTTTCAAGTCGTTGCACGAATATGTAAAATGACTTGGGCTGGATTTGTGGCTAGGGTTGGCTTCACGTAATGGCTCATATCCTCTACATGCGCACCCGGGAATGTTTTTACTATGACTTTATGCTAAAGCCCATGTTGAAGTTTTCTAGGGTTTAAGTGCTTGATCATTGAGTCCCACAGGATGGCAAACTTTCGTTGTTTGTGCTGATTCTGGGTTGCTGATTCCGATATTTTTATTACTGTATCTGTGAGGTCCGAGGTCTTGTGGTTTCCTGGACGACTTTGTTTCAGGTGTGTAATATGAAGAGTGTACGCTTTTACTACCAGCAGGATTTTCTATAACTTCAATTTCGTCATCACTATTGTCCACTTCCCCGTCGTCCTCAATATGCAGGGCCGAGTATTTGTTGCCATTATTCAACTCAAGGCTAATTGAGTGATTTTGAGGCTCTGTTTGGATAGATGGATAGATAGATAGTTTATTCGAATAATTACATTGCAGCCATCGATGGCTGAATTGCGTAATTTATTTACAAATATATTTAAAGTAAGAGTGAATAAAGAATTATAAAAAGAGTTTGATCTAAAAACTTTAAAAGTTGATAAGGAGTTCGTTGAATACACAAAACTTAAAATATGTTAAAACATGCACATAGAAGGAATAAAATCTTGAAGCGATTGGTATGTACCTTTGGAATGTCGAAGACCCGCTTCTTCCGAATATTGTACTTTTCTTCATGCAGGGTGGGTAGTAATTTGTGCAGCCGATGAGATTCAGAATTAACGACGGACGAGAACAGTTTGTGGCATAATTGCATGCGTCTTTCGTTTAAGGAAGCTAAATTAAAAATCACAAGGTTATCTTCGTATGATAGGTTAGGGGAAATGATTGCCAGGGCTCTCTTTTGGACGTTTTCCAAGTCGTTACTCAGGTACTTCGGGAGGGAGTGATGGAAAATTTGCGAACAGTATTTTTAGACATATATACAAATATTGTATATAATATTTCACTGCGAAATATCCATCCACCTAAACCTTCTACCTCAATTTCAATCGAGTGAGATGCAGAAAAAAACATCTTGTAACTTACCTTATCACAACCCGCATTACCCGAATCTATATATATATATAGATGAACTTGTGGTTAACGCTTGGCAACTGGACTCTGTAGCTCAGTGGTCAGAGCGCTGCACCGTAATCGCACGGCCGCAGATTCAATTCCTGTCGGAGGACTTAGAGTTGCATTTTTCGCAGCCGTTCCCGTTCAGGTCTAAAAATATTGTATATAATATTTCACTCGAAATATCCATCCACCTAAACCTTATACATCAATTTCAATCGAGTGAGATGCAGAAAAAAATATATTTAATCTTAGTGTTTAGATCTGACACTGTGTATGAGATGTTGGTGTTTTTCTCTGGAAGTATTCGACACAAGTCTGACTCGTTAAGCCTGGAAGGATTGGACAATAAAACGACTGATGTTCTCACATTATCTGAAACATGGTTAGATGAAACTTTGCAAGACTTTGAAATATCACTGCCTGGACTTGTTTGTGTGAGAAGGGACAGGACTGGAGTAAAGGAAGGCTATGGTGGGGTGGCTCTTTTTGTTAGAGTTAGCTTGCCTTTTCGTGTCAGAAACGATATCAATGACAATGTTGGCGAGAACGAATGTTTATGGTTTGAACTTACTCTGGCGAAGTGTAAACCTACGATAATTTGTTGCTCTTATTGAGCTCCGGATAAACATTTTGATGACTTAATGTCTAACCTTCACAGCTGTATACCTGCTTTGGGCTTGGAAAAATCGGACTTGGTGTTTTCGGGAGATCTAAATGTAAACTTGCTACCGAATTGTAAATTCCGTTCAAGAGAAAAACAAAAGCTTTTAAATTTTATGCACACGATGGACTTAACACAACTTATAAAAGAGCCTACTCGAGTAACTGACACCGCTCAGTCATTAATTGATGTGATCCTTGTAAATAATGAGCATCGTGCTGCACGTGGAAACGTATTTTCAAATCCCAGATGCGTAATTATTTGCACAGCCATTGAAATTCTAATGTATGATCTCGTGCATACAAATTATGGTATTTGCAGTTTTTTTTATACACCCTGTATTTTGTGTATTGAAAGTTGGCGTTCCAAAGGCACAACCAAGAACAATAAAATACCGCTCTTAAAAACACTTTGATGTTAACGCATTCAATAGAGACCTTAATAACGTTCCCTGGAATATTGTTGACAACGAAGAAAACATTGATGACGCTTTACTCACTTGGAATAGTTTATTTTCTGATATTTCGGACGAACATGCACCGATAAAGAAAGCGCCGTGTGAAGGGTATACCGTTACCATGGATGAATAACAAAATTAGTGAAGCTATGCGAGATCGTGATTATCATCATCGGAAAGCCATTAAAACAAATTCAAATAGTTATTGGAAAATGTATAGAAAGCTTAGAAATCACGACTAAAATTTGGACGGCTGTTAACGAAGCTGCCTGTCGTAGTGTCAAAACCTCAAGTCCACAATGCATTATATCAGATGATGTTCAGCACTCCACTTCAAAGTCCATCGCTTCAGCTCTGAATTCGTATTTTGTGTCCATTGAAAAAATCCTTGCAGATAAAATAGCATCTTTAAATATTTTAACTGAGACTGTGGTAGACTTGCTAGAAACCTCTTTTCAATTAAATGAGCTAGACGAGTCAACAGAGCTTCAGCAACTACTTTCCCTTAAAATTAATAAAGCTATAGGCTTAGAAAAAATTAGCGCTAGATTGTTGAAATGTGCTGTCCATTCAATATGTCCTTCAATCACTAAGCTGTTAAATATATCAATTCGATTAAATAATGCTCAAAAGTATCAGCTTTGTGTAAATCAGGAAACAGGACTAATCCGACAAATTATCGTCCAATTTCCATGTTGCCCACGCTTAGCAAAATCTTGGAAAGAGCTGTTCACATACAACTGTATGAACATTTGAACTCAAATAATCTACTCTCCAACATGCAGTTTTGTTTTAGACGAAAACGTTCGACGGAATCTGCTCTTTCTAACTTCATGGACGAAATTATACATAATATCGAAAAGGGGAAGTTTTGTGGAGCAGTATTTTTGGACCTGCGAAAGGCGTTCGACACTGTAGATCGCGGAATATTGCTTACTAAGTTATCAAAACTTGGTATAAATCCATCCACCCTCCAGTGGTTTCAGTCATACCTCAACAACAGAAAGCAACGAACGTCCTGTGGTAACGAACTGTCTGATTCGCTTCCAATCACTGTTGGCGTGCCCGAAGGCAGTATCTTGGGTCCGTTACTGTTTATCATCTATATTGAAAACTTAATACCAACTACGGTTACTTATTCCAAAGTGCTACTCTATGCTGACGATACGGTAATCTACTGTTACTGTATAACTCAAATCGCCAAGATCTAGCAACGGAACTTAAAGAAGATCTTTTAATTATTGTGAAGTGATTAAATAATAACAAGTTGACTTTAAATCTTGAGAAAACAAAAAGTATGCTTATTGGCAGCAATCGCAAGCTTGGAAATACAAGGACGTTATTAGTATCTATTTCCAATTATGAAATTAGTAATGTAAATAGTTTTAAAGATTTAGGAGTATTTTTATCTAATGATCTTACATGGTAAAAACACATAGATTATTTAAAGTCTAAAATGAATCAAAGGCTAGCTAGCTGGCGGGCCATATTCGAGTTGTATATCGTGGCAAATTTTGCAATAGAAATTAAGCAAACTTCATTTTGGCAATAGTGCAGTAAGTACGTACAAGAATAGGTAACATAGTGTTGGAGATTCCTATTAAGTTCACGTCGATTTCTCTTATATCTTTAAAACTAGTTAGTGCACACTTTATCCTTAATGTAAATGTGCTCAAAATATCGTACGTGCATGTATCTATTACATTAAGTCGATCCCGCGGCATGCCCTATTATTCAGCTGTTAGACTCGGACCACGAAGGAAACAGTGACATTGAAATAGAATGAAACTTAGTCATTATATAAGACAATGAACAGTTCAATTTCCATATATATTTATATATATATTTAAAAGACATGAATTTTATTCTTAGTTTTTTGGATTGAGTGTTAAAATTGGTTAAGTTGTGTTTTAATTAATTAAACAATAAATTCACAGTTGTTGTTTTCAAAATTTGCAATAAACGCCGCCCTCGAATAAACGCCGCCCTCGAATAAACGCCGCCCTCGAATAAACGCCGCCCTCGAATAAACGCCGCCCTCGAATAAACGCCGCCCTCAAATAAACGCGGCACCTGAAACACCAAAAATTTAATAAACGCCGTTTATTCGAATAATTACGGTAAGTAAATGCACGGATCGCCAGTTACAGTAGCGTTAATCCCACAATGAACAGGTTTACATATTAGACTACCTTCAGGAACTATTCTTGCCCTACAGCACTGTTTGTTTTGGCACTTATGAAACAAATTGGGTTGGAAAATTCTATATATGTATACCAGGTTATCACATGAGAGGTGAGGTGATATCAGTTCTATCGCTCGAGGGACGATATCATAATTGTCACGAGTGAGCGCAGCGAACGAGGAACAATTATGATATCGTCACGAGAGTGATAAAACTGATATTACCGAATACCTCAATAATATGTTATATCCTGTTTATTACATACTTGTGGCCGGAGGTTGCCCGCGGTTTCCCCGGGGGCTGCACGCGGGCCGCCCGCGGTTGTGTGGGCGTGTTGAGGTTTGACCGTAACTCACGGCGGAACACGAAAACAGTACGACTTGCGAACTCGGAATTTTACATGGGCAAATTAGTATTTAGAAATCAGAATATCACACGATATAATTTGGCAGTTTATTTCCAACTTTGTCATTGGCATTACAATTTCATGTATATTGCAACCAGCCTAAAAATTTAGTGCTCGTATTTGTTTATAAAGCTTAATAGTGTGTTTTGACGAAGCAAGTCTTTTAACGTAGCTAACGTATTGCACAATTTTACCGCACAAATCGCTTATTGAACGTAAACACAAAAATTCAAAGCAAATCTCCCAATAACTAGTCTGTAAATTTGGTAAAAAAATTTCTGGAATGCTGTCTGGGTCAATAGAGTACTGTTCGGCAAAGTTCTGATATAGACGGACATGCAAAAGTAATGCAGCTTGTTTCACAATGCAATGTAAGCTGACTCTTGAAGCAATAATTCTTACAATATTGACATATACCTGTTATGTAGACAGTCAATTAAAATATTTGTTAATAGACTGACAGACAATATTATGTTTGTTTGAGTGAGCAAGCGTAGTAGCGGCGTATATATATATATACATGATTGAGTACGTATCTCCGCCGTTTATTGTAATTTGTATAGCTTGAAAATGCGACGTAGATACTGTATATAGTATTGCAGACGATGACATATGGTAGTTCAATAAACACTGCTAAGAATGGCTGCCGCACGTAATACAAATACGGAAGTTGTTATTCGGGTTAGCGTATACGTAGCGTAAGGATATATAATTGTGAGTATTGTCTATCTCCATATGATGTTCTATATATCACTGCGAGTAACAATTCAGAGCCGTAATCAACAATAATATTTATAGCAAATATTCATACCTCTAGACTTGCTTTTAACTATTGAAGCGAAGATGTCATATACAATAACACATATCTTTTCCGGAGGCTAGTCCCCAATGGGAAAAACTCGTTGAAGAAATTGTAGTCCCCAATGAAGAGATATTCAATCCATAAATCTCTCAGTGATATACTGATGCGTTCAGAATAAATACAAACTTAAAGCTATCTATTCACCGGAGTATTTTGGTATTTCCGGGACGTGGGATGAGAACTTGTAAACAGTATGCAGATTACGAAACGAAAATTTGTCAGTATACTTGAAAGAAGATGCACGGTGTATTTTTCAACGGAATTTGCTAGCAAAATGAAAGCAAACATTGTGCGGGAAAGCTTTATATAAGCGAAGTGAGAGATCTGAGATTGAGACCCGAGCTTGAGACAGGCTTTTCTTAGTACAAGAAAGATTATTGATGGATTTGATACACATTGGACACACTAGAGTAAGTAAATAGAAATATTTATATATTTGACTACCATAACAATTGTGTGAGGTCAAACAATCTTAGCTAAATCCATTATTTAACTATTAAAGCTTAACTTGAATTAAATTATCAAAAGTTTAATTGCTTTTTTACAACTCCTTTATACGTACAGTAGAGTAAGAAAACTAGGTCTGACTTGTTTGACTGTAATGTTTGAGCTGTCTCATCCTACGATTCTTTATTATCGTATGTTTATAACTTTGGAAGTTTTGTGCCGTATAAGCCCAGCTCTCTGTTACATATACACGTAACTACAATACATGGAAAGATGCGACAAAATCTGGCTTGCAAAAGTAAAGGTATGCGCTTACAATAATAGTTAAATATTTTTTTATAAATTAATGCGTTGTTGACTTCGGAATTTGCTGCATGCTATATAAACCCTTTTTTATAGGCTTTTAAACTGATACGCGTATGACAAAAGTTACTAGGTTTATTTACGCATGTAAAAATCTCACATCTTGTTCACAAATTGTTGGCTTAACAAGCTCGTACTACAGTAAGCCTGTCCACAACGTGTAACAAGCTTGTCATTTTATCAAACGTTGCGTCATATTTTATAGCAAAGTAGAATTAAAATAGTAGAGCGATTGAATAGATTTATAAAAGTGTCGCTTATCACATCACGGTTTCTTGTTTACTAACACGCAAATATCATGCGGCAAACCCGTAGGGTTTGTATTGGTGACACGTTTGTTGATCTGAGTTTATATTTTTCCTTAATACCTCATTCTCTTTATATTCATAATATAAATTCATATCAGTTGTGTATGTTATAAAGTTTATTAGAGAAAATAGTAATTCAGTAAACAAATTAATCCATATAGGAAGTATTAGGAACAAGTCCGTTTGCCTTATAATAACAGTTGTATCGGAAACCGTCGGAACACGACGCAGTGGTTTTTCTGTTTGATGTGTGATTACGCACGAACCGCAACCGCAAACCGCACGCACGAGACCCGCTAACCGCACGTACGGCTCCCGCTAACCGCACGCACGGCACCCGCTAACCGCACGCACGGCACCCGCTAACCGCACGCACGGCACCCGCTAACCGCACGCACGGCACCCGCTAACCACACGCACGGCACCCGCTAACCGCACGCACGGCACCCGCTAACCGCACGCACGGCACCCGCTAACCGCACGCACGGCACCCGCTAACCGCACGCACCGCGCCCGCTAACCGCAGTGTTAACTTACTTCTAGGCAGTACTGTAAGTGCTTCTGGAGCTTTGTTGAACAAGGTGAAGGGGATTTAACTCGTTACTCAGCCAGGGTAGTCCCTTTCTTTTACGTATCAATTAAAATGAGCGAAGTATCCGTAAAGACAGAAGTTCGTAGTTCGTACTCTCCGTCTTGTTTTCGTATGTTGATGAAAAGCCATGAAATTGTCTATACCCTCCGGTCCTATAACTTCTAAGACATCCTCCGTATTATGTTTTTCTTATTCTACCCCTGACGTTCTTATTTTGGTATTTGAATTTTTATTTTCAACAATAAACTAGTCTACTGACACATTCTGAAATCCCAGAGGCGGCGGCCATCTTGAATGTTTTGAGCTGTACAAAAAGGGATACCAGTGAAAAAAAACGATATCAGTGATAAAAACCGATATCAGTGACAAAAAACGATGTCAGTGCATTGTTATTTTCAGGCAGTCATTTTAACTCCAAAAACGGGGGTTAGCAAAAAAGGTTCAAAATAATCTGTTTTTTTTAGTTACAAATTACTCCATTTCTGGTGTTAAAATTTAACTCCACTTTTGGAGTTACAATAACTCTCATTTCGGAGTTAATACAAATAACTCCATTTCTGGGGTTAAAATTTAACTCAACTTTTGGGGTTATATTTAGCTCTCATTTTGGAGGTTAAAAATGTTTAACTCCGTTCCTGGAATTAAACTATAGCGCTCTTGGAAGACGTACCCTCGTCTTTTTAACTGTTTCTACACATTTTAATGTTATAAAAACTAAATCATTTAAAAATGTGATTTACGATTTAGCTTTTATAACATTACACTACTGTCTGTGTAGAAAAAGTTAAAAAGACGATGATAATTATGCCTTCCCAGCGCGCTATGATTATTAATCCTTTAATGACTTAATGTCACTTACTTGGCAAAATGGCTAAGCATTGAGAATACAAAAGCCTCTCAATTTACAACTATTTAACACTTCAACTCGCTTCACTCAAGTCAGTTTTCCATGGAATACGTTCTACATCAATCGCCATGTAATATTGTAATATGGTTCTACAAATTAATGTGTATTCTGAAATCTTGATTCCAATTCAGTGACACAAAGTTTCCAAGTTCAATTTGATCGATTGAATTGATTACATCCAACATTAGCTGGTTAATACCCAACACTCTCCTCTTAACAAGTAAAGCTTCTGGCATGAGACAGAATAAAATAACAACTAAGTAGGACACATTAGGGTGTATTATACAAAACAAGGGTAACTCCAAAAATTGATAACATTTTAATATTTATCTACGTTTCGACTATGTTTCAGTCATCATCAGGATAAACTAACTAGATTATATATCAAAATCAGTATTTATATATGAAGAAATATGATACATTAGGTTGATTATTAATGAATTAGTTAAATATGATAAGTTCTTTAGACGCTTTAATTCCATGATTAAGTTCAGGTTTATATCTTTGAATAGCGAGGGATTCTTGAAAAAGCAAAAGGGACCAATGGTTAGATTTATCTATGATTTTAGTATTGTGAAAAACATGTTCAGCCATTATACATCTGGTTGGATTAGACTCTGCGTCATCGTCGAGATTCATTTCTAAAAGAGCTTTGATATGTTCAAACTGTTCGCAAGTGGAGAGGTGCTTGAACATATTAAAGCTCTTTTAGAAATGAATCTCGACGATGACGCAGAGTCTAATCAAACCAGATGTATAATGGCTGAACATGTTTTTCACAATACTAAAATCATAGATAAATCTAACCATTGGTCCCTTTTGCTTTTTCAAGAATCCCTCGCTATTCAAAGATATAAACCTGAACTTAATCATGGAATTAAAGCGTCTAAAGAACTTATCATATTTAACTAATTCATTAATAATCAACCTAATGTATCATATTTCTTCATATATAAATACTGATTTTGATATATAATCTAGTTAGTTTATCCTGATGATGACTGAAACATAGTCGAAACGTAGATAAATATTAAAATGTTATCAATTTTTGGAGTTACCCTTGTTTTGTATTTTGTTAAAATACTCAGTGGTTCTAAGAATTTTAGGGTGTATTAATTGGTGTATTAATTGCAGCTTACATGCATGCAGTGTCCTCTGACTAGCTTTATTGTTTACAAGTTGAAAAATATATATGAGGTTTCATTTGCAAGTATAGTTGTTATAACTTTCTCAGGTAAAGTCCTGACACCCACCTTGGAAACAGACCTAAGGGTTCAACTTCTGAAGTACTAGCCACTAAGCCCTGGTAGAGCTAAGGTTGGTATTATTGGGTTAGTACTCCTAAGGTCTTGAAAATCCCAGTTGAGAGTCAGGATGCTTTTGATAAATAATAATGACAAGAACAACTAATTAAAGATCAGTAAGACGGCATTTATATTCTACAGCATTAAGCAAGGCTTTTGTAGTTTTGACTGAATGCAAATAATAACAAATCAACATAATATGTGATGTACATTCATTAAATCATTACTGACAATGTGCCTTCTATATTACCAACTGTATGGCAATGTCACTTGATTGTCCACCAGTACCAGCACACAATTTTGTTGCTCAAAGAGAGACATTTGTCCAGTACAAATCTGTTGAAGCTGACCCTCTCTCCATATAAGCATCCTTTGGATTGTTCAAGAGAGTTGCTTAATGAACCCATATACTGCATGATATTTATCTACATCAAGCCAAATCAAAATTCCAGTCTCCAGTTATATGAATAAACATGTACAGGCTGTGATGCTTTTCCACACATCACATGTTTTAGTGTGTTAGTACCAATCTAGAATTAAAGGTGTAGATATAATTTAACACCAAGAACCAAGAACCTTGTTGTAGCTCGAATTAAACAGGGATCTTATTAAACAGTCATAGAAATAGTTTGGCAATGTTAGACTTACAAAAGCATAGAGAAGACTGACAAGGCTGTATAATCTACCTTTGATTTTGGGTCATAAAATTATTAATAACACCAACTAAGTGCATGCATGACTGAAAATCCATATTAAATCTCAATTTTCCTACCTCTTTTCAACTTCAGGCATCAGAAGTTCTGCACCTTTTCCTGAAAAATGTAGGGAAAAGGAATCAGTGGCAGTGACGAATTTCTTTAATATATAATATACCTATAAATATTGTATTTATACTCAACAAAGGTAGCTTTTTCCGTCCGGCACATCAAGAAATACTATGCGAAGGTCCATTTCAATCTTAAAATAAATACAGACCATTTGTATCTTGACAAAATAGTTCAAATATTGGCAATCTTCGCTGTCAAAATCTATTCAGCTTTTTTGAACACGAAACCACTACTAGCTTCGTGGGAAAATGAACTAAAAATTGCATAAATATTACACGAAAGCTCATAAGAAACAACTTTACGTTCAAATACATCTTCTAAGTCGTTACAATACCACTCTTCTAGCGTATTTCTACAAAAATAACCGAGTTTTCATAAGAAAATTTTATGTTAAAAGCTGCAGTACAAAATCGGAACGAAAAATGAAAAAAAGAGCGGGAAAATAATTATTCCGGTCGGGTAATTAGACTCCTGTTCATTTCTGAATGGTAATCGGATCGTTTGCTTAATATAACTACCGGAGAATTATCCCCTCGGCATTTTCTTGCCAAAATGTAAACAATAAATGAATGAAAACATTTGTATATTTCATGTCGGGTATTTTAAAAGTTCTAACACTCCGAAGTTCAACATACAAAGCAAGCTAGTTGTTGAAAGTAATTGAACTGAAATTATGCTGTGATCATATAAAATTTAATGGACTCCACGGCAGTGAATGCCACTTAATGTAAGCTTAATAAAACTTGCATTTATACATAAAACTTGTTTTAGGGGCTGTTTATATGGAAACCAGGATGACTCACTAACTGGGCCAGCTCGATAAGCGGCCAAGCGGGATGAATTTGTGTTCTGCTTTGTGTTGTGTTTATATCCCAGTAAGTGGGATAATTTTGTTTTTTTGACCTTTGACATTGTTTTGACCCTTCGCATTGTTTTGACAGTTCTTAAAAATAGTTCGCAGACAAATTGGTGGCAGCGTCTCATTGAACTTTCATCTCGGTAACTGGGCAGGCCGGGTTAGCGAGTGTTTATATATATGGGGAAATTTTTTATCCTGGTAAGCAAGAGCCGACCTGTCCATATTGTTATATTTTCGTTACTAGAAATACACTCATGCAGAATCCCCTCGCCTATTCGAACTCAGGAATTATACTTCCCAAAATTTATTGTAACATGAAGTATTCGGTCAATCATTGTAACCATAGCAACACACAATTTTTTTAACTTTAGGCACAGAATAATAAAAGAGTAATATAAATATTTGTACTTTTAACTATAAAATTATGAATTGCCCCACTATATAAAGTAGATATGTTATTACGTACTCTTTTAGCTTTGGTTGTTGTAAAATTTAACCTTAGACATTTCACAAAAACGTCAAAAATGTTCAGAAAACTTCAACTGTTTTTTGACAATTGACAGTATATATTTTTTAATTTATCTTAAAATGAAGTTTTTGACATTGCGTCGTTTCTTCAAAATTCAAATTTAAACTTGCTAAAATACCTTTTAGGTTTAATCGATATTATAATAACCTCACAGAGTGACATACGCTTTTGCAAATCCACAAACTAAAATATGAAAAATAGACACTTACCCATTTAAAACACTTCAAAAGTGTCCTTTTTTCAGCCATTCGACTCCTTCTCGTTTATTTTGTTTTGAAGACTCTGTTTATCGGTATGTTTTTCCAATAGCCCATAAATCAATTGCTCCGAAAGAAATTGCCTGTTTACCAGTATTTGTTCGAACATATGGTTTATACAGGTTTAAATTAGATGAATATCTGGTATTAACCGTATTATAACTATGTACATCCCCTGCATATCGAAAGAAACTATCAAATATGTGTGGCAACATGCCTTTGTGCCACGTATGAGTAAATTTCAATGCATGCAGGTGATATACATTTTGAACTGTTAAGATATCAAGCAAATTTAGCAATGGGAGAGCACTTGCAGTATCTTTACCGTATAACATTGAAAAGAATATTAATCTGATTCCATGATTCTGTTTCACTTGTACTTTTTGTATATGCAACGTGCAAGCACTGCCCCATGCCAAAATTGCGTATGATACATATGGATAAATAACACTGTAATAGATTTGTGATAATTGCTTAATAGAGAGATAGTGTCGCAGTTTGGATATAATGCCAATGCCACGAGATACTGGAGAACATATATATGGTATATGATACTTCCAGGATATCGTGTCATCAAGCATCGTACCCAAATACTTAATATGATCTTTCCGGATCAGGTTTTGGTACGTTCCATCGTTATTTTTGATTTGTATCGTTATTAAAAAATCTTTCTTTCTGGCGGGCTTTATGACCATATAGCTGGTTTTACTTATATTAATTGACAACCTATTAACATCACACCATTCCTGGACTTTATCAACCTCAGAGTTCACCAAAGCTTCAAGGTTTTTAGATTACTGGAAGTAGCAAAAATATTTGTATCATCGGCAAAAATTTTAAACAATAACTTATCCGAGCAATTAGGAATATCGTTTATATAAATTAAACTACTACGTCACCAACGGCTATCGTTTCTCCTTTTGTCCTGTGAAGTACGCGCGAAGTCTCCCGAAGACTCAACAAATATTCCATTCTCCAGCGATTAGTAAATTGCTCCAGTAAGCGCTTTTGATTCTTTGCTAGTTTGGTTAATGATCGATTAGTACTGATAATGTCAAATTGTCGATCACTGGGAGTCAACGCTATTTGTCTACCATAAATTAGTTGAGAGGGTGTAAGTGGGTACGACACGCCGTCCTCATCGTCATAGACATATGTAAGTGGTCTATTATTTATCGTCATCTCGATTTCTACTAAGAGTGTTCTCAATGACTCGAAGTCCATGGAAGATCGTCCGAGAGTTTTCTTCAAACACCTCTTAGTACTCTGTATCATTCGTTCGTAGAATCGTCCTTGCCAGTGTGCTTTCTCTATAATGAATTCCCATTTTACGCCCTTCGAAGCCATTTATCGTTGAATTTCGGAGGATCGCAGGATGTTCTTCACCTCTTTCGATGCACTCTTGAAAGTCTTAGCATTGCCAGGTATTAATCTCGATGGCAAACCTCTTCGGGACACAAAGCGTCGAAAGGCTTGAAGAAATGAAGAAACGGATAAATACGGAACAAGTTCCAGGTGGACCGCCCTAGTAGAGGCGCACATAAACAGACAGATATATACCTTCTTCGATTCGCAATTCGTCGCAGCATATAGAGGACCAGCAAAGTCAATTCCAGTGTTGGCAAATGGTGGATCTTCGCTGACTCGACTTGATGGTAACGCTGGTTCTTTTGCCGCAGCAAAAGGTTTGGCCTCAAATCGTTTGCATATCACGCAACGTCTTACGATTCCTTTAACGCTCTCTCGACCACGCATCACCCAATATTTTCCTTGAACGCAATTTAGAGTTTCTCTAATTCCGTCGTGATGTACCAACTCGTGACTTTCGCGTATGATCAACTTTGTAAATTCATGCTTTGATGGCAAAAGAATGAGTTGTTTTGCATCATCAGGCAGCGCAGAGTGGCTAATTCGACCGTCACAACGAATCTTATCATCATCGAAAAATAAACCAAGCTGTTTAACTCGTAAGTTAGCGCGACCATTTCGAATACATTCGATCTCCACGGCAAAGGCTGTGGACTGAATACTACAGATCCATAATTTCTCTGCTTCGTTTAATTCGTCAGAGTTTAACTCGGATGACATGGTACAAGGTTGCTTTCTGGTCTTCTTTATGAATCGGATAACTAATGCTGTGACACGAAGTAACTTGGTCTTCGTGCTGTATCTCTGAGTGTCGAAAAAGTTCTCAATATGGACAGAACTATTTAACGATATTCCAGACAAGGAATGCACGATCGGAGGGGGATTTTTTATCACTTCCTTGTAAGCTTCATCGTTGTTGTTACTCGTAGGTTGAGGATCTACTTGCCATTGATCTTTTGACTGCTTCAGAAACATTGGGCCATTCCACCAAGTTTCAGCTTCTGCGAGTTCGAGACCCGAACAGCCACGAGAAGGCAAATCTGCGGGATTTAATTCCCCTGGGCAATGTCTCCATTCATGGTTGCTAGTTAAATCCCTGATTTCATTTACTCGATTCTGGACAAACGTCTTCCACGCCTTGTGGTTTAGTATCCAACATAATGTGGTGAACGAGTCCGTCCATAAAACGACATCGGTAATTTCCGTAATCGACGTTAGGGCTTTAATGACAGAATCGACCAATCGCGGTAATATATTTGCTCCTAACAGTTCGAGTCGTGGTATGGTTTGTCGTTTGATAGGCGCAATTCGTGTTTTAGATGCAATCAAATTTATTTCAACTTCTCCATTGCTATGTTCTGTGCGAAGGTACACCACTGCAGCGAACGCAAGGTTGGATACATCACAAAACCCGTGAATCTCATGAATTCGAAACAGTTCGTCAAACCGGCGAAAGTAACATCTTGGTACTCGTATATCACTCAGGGATTGTAAATCCCTTACGAGAGACTTCCAACTCGCTAATGCCTTGCCATCTAACTCGTCATCCCAATTCAAGCTGGTGATACATGGTAACCGTAAATGGAGCGAAAAGACCGATGGGGTCAAATACCTTGGCAGAGAGCTTCAACACTGACTGTTTAGTGGAAGGAAGGGATTTCGCATAGTCAACTAACTCGCTGAGGTCGTAACAAAATTCGTCACTGTCCTCGTTCCAACTAATCCCAATAATCTTTACGCAATTCCTTTTCGGTACTGTAGTATCTTGCGATGGTGAACTTGGTAATGAGGCTTCGCCAATACGTACTTCTGTGTCAGCAGTGTCGTTGTGGTGAGAGGATTCTAAATTATCTTTCGTTGCTTCGTCTTTCGTACCCCCATTTTCGCCTTCTTGTGATGCAATGAAATCTCGAACGTAGGCGGAGCTTGAATGTCATTTTCGAAGTTTGAACCCACCCTTGTTCATTAGATCACCAGATGTGCGATAGATACGTAAGGCTTCGTCATCATCATGAGCTCCACTGGCCAAGTCATCGACATACAGAGACTCGAGCAACAATGAGACTATGCCAGGTGCGATTTCCTTGTATCTTGAATGATGATGGGATATAGTGGCAGACGTCAAATGCCAAACGGCAGACGTCGAAACTCGTATTCCTTGAGAGTAGGGGGGTCTTGAGTAATATCTTCGAACCAGAGAAACTTCAGCATCTTCCTATCCTCAGGAGCAATTTGTATCTGATGGAAGGCTTTCTCGGTATCAGCAACAAGTCCGATGGGGTAGCCTCTGAAATTTACAACTGTATCAAATAGTCGTGGAACCAAATTTGGACCCTTTTGGAGACAATCGTTCAAAGATAGATCATCCTTTGAAGGTTTTGCAGAACCATCAAACACATTGACGAACCACACCATGGTCAGGCAGATATTGACTGGTTTCTCCAGGTTCAACTACGGAGTCTATAATACCGCTATTCTCTTGATCTTTAAATATGTTGTCATATTGTTCGAGTAATTGTTTGTATTTATCGAGACGAGAATTAAGTTGATGGAGTCGTTTCAAACACATACCATATCCGTTTGATTTCGGAATACACTCATCCTTCCATGGCAAATTAACTTCGTATCTGGCTTCATCCTCAAGATATTGAATGTTCCTTAAAAAATCATCCTTTGTCACCTCTTCCTCCTTAATTCCCATCGATTCGATCTCCCAGAAACGACTTAAACACTTCGAAAGTTCAGATTCATCTTCTCTCAATTCGATTGAGATTGGTGTTGACAAGAAACATTGCTCCTCAATGAGCAAATGTACTCCCGAGACCTTCGAACATGATTCTGTAGCATTCATCGGGCCCGTAACAACCCAGCCAAAATCACTGTTAACGGCCACAGGCCCACTTTCGCCTCGTTCTATCTCGCCAGTAAGAATATCGAAATAAGAGTCAGCAACAATCAGAATGTCGATACTACTATCACTTTGTCGTCCTTCAAGAATGTTGAGATCAGAGAGCTGTAAATCTTGTAAATGGGGATACAGGCTAAGATCAATGGTGGTTGTCAACGGTGAGCAAAGTTTTGGAAAACAAAGTGCATTTATCTTTCGATCACCGCTTTTCCCCTTCAAAACCAACTCAACCATATCACATTGTCGCTTCTTAAAATGATCATCACCAAAAGTATTCAAATTAAGCGTCTCTGTTCGAAATGGAACCAAACCAAGTCGCCCCTTTAATGAATTGGTGATGTAGGAACGCTGGCTACCGCTATCCAAAAGTAATCGAACCGGTATTGGATTTGAGCCATCTTCCCCTTGCGCATAAGTAACCGCTGTTTGCAGAAGAACCTTATTTCGGGTTTTAGTGGCGGTTGTCGTTGTCAAATTCTCAATTATCGAATCATCAGTTTTAGCCAAATTCTCGACCCCATTGATGACGGATGCAGTTCTAGTATTGTTTATATTTATTTCCATTCATGGAATGTTCTTCGTGGGGGCCCTTATATGCTTGACAAATCGACTGGTGATGTCTCCCATGACATTGTCTACAACTCTTCTTTGACAGGCACCGTGTACTGCGATGACAAATCCCCAAGCATATAAAACACCGGTTGTCTCTCCTCAATATATTCTTGCGATCATTTGGGTTTATCACTCGGTCGCATGATGCCGAAAAGTGAAACTCTTTGCAATAACAACATTGAATCTGTTTACCAGTTCTATCTTGAGCTGTAAATGCACATGCAGAGGGTAATCTAGGGGAGTAGGGTGGGCCCCCGGTTTGTTTTCTCTGTTGCGGACTTGACTGTACCCCCTCGCTTACTTCCCGCGCTTAAATCTCAACTCTTATTGTGTTCAACAACTCATCAATTTTCCAAATGTCTCCGGAAGATTTTCGGCTGGCAATTTCAAGACGGATTTCATTGGGCAATTTTGACATAATTATTGGGATTAGCATGCTACCATATTGCTCCGAAGAAATCCCAATAGACGCCAAACCCCGCACATGGACACTTATTTTGTCGTAAACATATCTCAACTGACTTGTTCGACTGTTCGTGCAAGGTTGAATTTTCAGAATTTCATCCATGTGTGCAGCTATTGTCTGTTGAGTTTTCCCAAATCGTTCTTGCAAAATTGTAATTGCAGCATCATAATTAGCACTGGTCAATGTGAGACCTATTTAATATGGATAAGGACGAGGTCACAGGACTTGTGTTTATAGATTTTCGTAAGGCTTTCGATGTCATCATTCATGAGCTATTGCTAAAGAAACTATCGATCTATGGTGCTAACGCAAATTGTGTTACCTGGTTCAAGTCATATCTAGAAGACCGTCAACAATATATCAAACTGGGAGCAGTTACATCTGATAAGTTACTTGTAAAGCAGGGGGTTCCACAGGGATCTATTCTCGGACCACTGCTATTTCTCTTATTCGTAAATGACATGCCCCTTTATCTTACCACGACTACTGCTGATATTTATGCAGACGATACAACTCTATAGTTGAGCTCAAACTGGAATGAAATCTCTACACTAAGCGCTCGTCTTTCAAAGGATCTGGGTGATATTGAAAACTGGTCTAGAGGAAACAAAATGCACATTAACATCGAAAAAACAAAGTCACTATTGGCTGTTGGGAAGCGTTCACGACGACGTCTCGAGCAGAGCTATAATCTGGATCTGAAGATCCATTTAGGAAATACAGAGATTGAGCAAGTTACCAGCCACAAATTATTAGGCTTACACATGGACCAGGACCTTACGTATGAAATACATGTAAATGAACTCTGCAAGAAATTATCTAAACGACTTGGCTTGTTACGGCACATAAGCCCATACTTGAAACGAAGTCAAAGAGAAGCTTTTTATCTTGCGGTGATAAAACCACTAATGCTGTACTCGGGCTCTGTATGGTCATCTTGCAGCAAAGAGATGCTAGAGAGGATACTTCGAATTCAGAAGAGAGCGGCGCGCATTATATTGAGTGCTTAGAAGACAGCTAGAACAATAACTACGTTCAATGAACTACATTGGATTCCTTTTTATACTGAGGCAGGGGCGGACTGGCAACTTTCCGGGCCTCGGTCAGGAATAAAATCCGGGCCCATGTACGTTAATACGTTAATTTTGTTGGTTATATTAGTAAAACAATAGTACAGTTAGTACTTTAGTAAGCAACGTTCCACGCCCAAAATTCCAATATTTAGAAATGTAATGCATAAATAGTTTGTCGTCATTCGAAATCTAGTGAATTTCGGGCCCCCAAAGTTCTCCGGGCCTCGGTCCGCGCCCGAACGCCCGACCGCCCAGTCCGCCCCTGTACTGAGGTATACATTAATAGATGCTCGCTGGCCTACAAGAGGCTCAACGTGTCAACACCTACGTATATAAAAACTATTCTAAAAACAAACTCAGATATTCACACGAGATCTACTCGATTCTCAAACTTAAATTTCTTATGTCCCCATTATAAGAAAAACACTGAAGGAGGACAAACATTTAGTGTTAGAACAATCAAGGACTGGAACCAACTTCCATTAGATATTAAAAAAAGCACTAATGTAAAGAACTTTAGGAAGAACTTGTATAATTTAAAAATTGAGAAACAGAAGGAGACAATAAATTTTGAAAAATTGTAAATTTTTAATATGTATTAGTATTCTATATAACATAGTTTCTGTAAATATATTCTAGGTATTGCTTATACTATTTATATACTAAATGTACGTTTATATATTGTAACTAGGGAGGGCCACTAGTTTATCAGTTTTATTATATTACTGTCAAAGTGTTACCCTCTTTAAATAAAGTCGCAAACCAAACCAAACCAAACCTTTTATTGCCCGTACTGCATTCCCCTCCAATAATGATTGTATATACTTAAACTTATTAACTTTCGAAATAGTTGGGTTACTATGAATAGCTGAATCATACAAGTCCCAAAAAGAAGTCCATTCAGTTACCTTACCTCCATACTTTGGGAGTTCCAACTTGGGAAGCTTTGGCAAACTTGATACAAAATGTCCCGAAGGCGTTGTTGACATAGCCATAGGCATTGTTGACATATGCGTTGTTGGCATAGCCGGTTGTTGCAATGAGGGCGAATTGTTCACTGAGTCTAAACTAGTATTTTCCTCGTTTTCTACGATCATAGACGGTAAATTATTTGAATTTTCGCCTGTTTCGGTTGCATTTTCTAACTTCCTGTTCTATATTCGCACTCGGAATCAGGTTCGATTTCGTAACATTGTCATTCGTAACAATGTCATTCGTATTAATATTGTCATTCGTAATGTGACTCGGATTTGTTTTCGCTTTGGTAGATTTTATTCGCTTGTCGATTCTTTGCTTGATGTTCAAAATTCTATCGGAAATTTCTGCTGATTCTTCGATTTCGGTTTGTATTTCGCTCACGTCGCAAATGTTGCATATTTCGTCGTCGATTTCGCTTAATATTTTCAATTTTCCTTCGAGTTGTAGAGCAATAATCTCGCCTCGTTCGATGTGATCTTCTTCGTATTCGGGTGTCTGTATTATCTGTAATAACTCAATCGCTTCTTTTTCTAGTTTCGTACATACACCGCGATGACCTCGTCGCCTAGCACGTAGCCTGGTCAATTTTTACTTCGCTTCATCGGCCATTTCGCTTCCGGGTTCGATTGGGAGACTTTAGTTCGATAAAGTCTGCCCCACGTTGGGCGCCATGTTATATTTTCGTTAAAATATAATAAAATAACTAAACATTACTTTAGTTTTGTCTTTAATATTATGAAATACACTTATGCACCTCTCGATCATAGATTTTACTATAACTAATAGTCCTGTTTCAAAGTCAACAACAACAGTTTTTCCCCGCAATAATAACCTGTTTGACCGGTTTTACAAGAACACAACTTGAAATATTACATAAAGTATATAGTTTCTTACACATATAAACACACAGTAATTTTTACTATAAAATAAATTACATAGCAGATCTTGCTAAGCGAGCCAGCCTGGCATACATATAAACAGCCCTTTACTGTTTTGGAGGAACAAATCCGAGTTAACTATCCCAAAATACTGCATGAGCTGTGCCGCACTGTGTTATGTTGTGCTTTTCTGTATTGTGTGGCGCCCTACCATATTTTACTGACCTGTAATGCTACATTATACAATAGTATCTCGTACTCTGAGTTAATGTGCTGTGCCGCCCTGAACCATATTTTACTGTTCTGTGATGCTACATTATACAATAGTATCCATTACTTTGAGTTAATGTGCTGTGTCGCACTGTGTCATGTCGCGCTTTTCTGTACTGTGTGGTACTGTGGTTTCCTACCATATTTTACTGACCTGTGTTGCTACATAATACAATAGTATCTGGAACTCTGAATTAATGTGCTGTGCCGCACTGTGTTACGTTGTACTGTGTGGTATCCTACCATATTTTACTGACCTGTGATGCTACGTTATACAATAGTACTCAGTTCTCTGAGTGTAATGTGCTGTGCCAAACTGTGTCATGTTGTGCTTTTCTGTTCTGTGTGGTTTCCTACCATATTTTACCGACCTGTGATTCTACATTATACAGGGTGTATCAAAAAAAACCAAAGTGAATTAAATTCACTTGTGTGCTTGAGATACCATACATTAGATTTTCACCTGTACTATGCGTACATTGAAATACAATGTATGATCTCGTGCATACAAATTATGGTATTTGCAGTTTTTTTTATACACCCTGTACAATAGTATCTGGTACTCTGAGTTAATGTGCTGTGCCGCACTGTATTATATTGTGCTTTTCTGTACTGTGTGGTTTCCTACCATATTTTACTGTTCTGTGATGCTACATTATACAATAGTATCCAGTACTCTGAGTTAATGTGCTGTGCCGCACTGTGTTATATTGTGCTTTTGTGGTGTCCTACCATATTTTACTGACCTGTGATGCTACATTATACAATAGTATCCTCTACTCTGAATTAATCTGCTGTGCCCCACTGTGTTATGTTGTACTGTGTGGTGTCCAACAATATTTTACTGACATGTGATGCTACATTATACAATAGTATCTGGTACTCTGAGTTAATGTGCTGTGCCGCACTGTGTTATGTGCTTTTCTGTACTGTGGGGTGTCCTACCATATTTTACTGACCTGTGATGCTACGTTATACAATAGTATCCAGTACTCTGAGTTAATGTGCTGTGCCGAACTGTGTCGTGTTGTGCTTTTCTGTTCTGTGTGGTGTCCTACCATATTTTACTGACCTGTGATGCTACATTATACAATAGTATCCTCTACTCTGAATTAATGTGCTGTGCGCCACTGTGTTATGTTGTACTGTGTGGTGTCCTACAATATTTTACTGACATGTGATGCTACGTTATACAATAGTATCTGGTACTCTGAGTTAATGTGCTGTGCCGCACTGTGTTATGTGCTTTTCTGTACTGTGTGGTGTCCTACCATATTTTACTGACCTGTGATTCTGCATTATACAATAGTATCTGGTACTCTGAGTTAATGTGCTGTGCCGCACTGTGTTATGTGCTTTTCTGTACTGTGGGGTGTCCTACCATATTTTACTGACCTGTGATGCTACGTTATACAATAGTATCTGGTACTCTGAGTTAATGTGCTGTGCCGCACTGTGTTATGTGCTTTTCTGTTCTGTGGGGTGTCCTACCATATTTTACTGACCTGTGATGCTACGTTATACAATAGTATCTGGTACTCTGAGTTAATGTGCTGTGCCGCACTGTGTTATATTGTGCTTTTCTGTTCTGTGTGGTTTCCTACCATATTTTACTGACCTGTGATTCTGCATTATACAATAGTATCTGGTACTCTGAATTAATGTGCCGTGCCGTACTCTATTATATTGTACTTTTCTGTACTGTGCGGTTTCCTACCATAATTTACTGTTCTGTGATGCTACATTATACAATAGTATCCAGTACTCTGAGTTAATGTGCTGTGTTGCACTGTGTCTTGTTGTGCTTTTCTGTACTGTGTGGTTTCCTACCATATTTTACTAACCTGTGATGCTACATTATACAATAGTATCTGGTACTCTGAGATAATGTACTGTGCCGCACTGTGTTATATTGTGCTTTCTGTACTCTGCGGTGTCATACTGTACCATATTTTACTGACCTGTGATACTACATTATACAATAGTAACCAGTACTCTGAGTTAATGTGCTGTGCCGCACTGTGTCATGTTGTGCTTTTCTGTACTGCGTGGTGACCTACAGAAGACAGCTTTTGCCTAATGATAGTTGACTTCCATTTGAGCATTACCATCACTCATACTACAGCTGAGATGTCAGGGAGGCCAGGAAAAACCTGCAGTACAGGAAACCTGGATGGGGCCCAAGACATACAGCAGCTCCCCCACGAAGCTTTTTATCTCACAAATTCATAATTGGAGTGTTGGTAACACGACCAACAGAGCTGACTAACAAGGCATGTTTGTTTTGTTATTTTCTATTTTATTTAATTATTTATTTTTTAATTCATCTGACGTAAAAGTCTGGTATATATGTAACTCGGAGCTATACGATAAAAGGTCTCTACATTTGAACAGCAACAGGTTCAGTATACAGAGAATGTGATTGAATAATTGAATTACATACATTAACAAGCAAACAGATTTGTGTATCCTATATAAGGTTCATTTGACCCCCGATTATCCAAGATTTGTTTTCTAAAGGTTAACATTAAATTGGCACCAACTATATTTCCCTAAACTGTGATAACAGTGGTGTATGTAGTATATCGACTCAAGCTTGAGCACAACAGTGAAAGCAGTCACATGCATGTTGAGATTTGCACGAGCTAATATGAAATATTATCTGAACATAGTCTACAATGTTGGTAGTACTATGTAGTATATAAAGAAATTGCAATCTGAAAATAAAATATAATTAACTGCCACATTATTTCCATGATATCTTTTAGTAACTTTGACAACAAGCTTAGCCTTTGACTTAACTGCATATACCAATAGAATCAAGTAGGTTAATATACAGTGGTGGACATTTGGTGAAATATTGGGGTACTGACTTAGGTTGCCAACATACAGCCACCCTTTTGTTGCTGCAAATCTGAGTTCTTAAAACCTTTTGGCCTAAATTACATGAAAATTTTAATTAAATTATAGCCTATCAAGGCTTTCCTGGTCGTTGAAAATCATTGATGTAACTTTCTTACATACAGTTAATCAGCTATAATTCAAAGACTTTGACCTTGCTGTCAGTAGAAGTGGTGCCTACCAGGAACTAGATATATTGACAATGAGACAATGCCAGTGCGACATAATATAATACTGCTCAAATTGGACATACCGTCCTGTTAACCCAAATTATATAATTATAATGGCAAGATGGCAATAATCCTGACTAATAGACGTTCACGTGAACATACGCCAACGCACGCTCGAGTGCACGTGTCATAATTCCGAACCAAATTTTGACAACTGAACACTGAACTATATTTTATCGTAGTATTTAATATTCATTAACAAATACGTGTTGCCGATTTAACGATAATGGTATTCGTTTCTATAGCCGTAAAATTTTACGGTAAATACAAATATTTTCAGGCCTCGAGACAAGGATTAAACTTTGGACATCAATATAACAATAGGATATATTACAGAGATATATCATGTTATAATTTTTACATATATGGTACCAGAATACTATGATATCGAATGGCAATTGAGAGATATACTAAAATTGGTTGAAAAGAAATATACCATTCGTTTGAGTCAGTTGCTGGCAATACTTACGACGCCCCGCATGGAGTATAATAAATTGTCGTACACTGCATTATTGAGTTGGTTTGACAAAAAGACATTAACTCCTCTCCACTGAATATTGAAAATAAAACAACAAGTAAAGACTATTCCCTTACCTAAACATAATACTGTAGTCCCTTTATACTTTATGTGCAACTAGGTACGTTCTATTCTTGTGTACAAGGCAAAATAACGTAATCTGAGCGAGTTGAAATTGTCAAAGTCACCAAAAATACGACGCCATTTTGCTTTCTTCCAACAACAAATAACTCCAAAATTGCATGGAGTTAAATTTGACTAACTCTTGCAAAAGAGAGTTAATCGTGCATACTAATTAGCTCGCCAATACGCGTAACCCCAATAAAGGAGTTATTATAACTCGAAATATGGGGTTAAAAGTTTAACTCCACCAAAAAGGAGTAATATGGGAGTTAAAATAACTCCCTGAAAATAACAGTGACATATCGTTTTTATGTCACCCTGTTATCGCCCTGATACAGGCACAAGTATGTGAAAATTGGGGATATTTAACGGTAGCGCGGAAATATGACTTTTATTTTTGAGTGGTGAAAACTATATTTTACGAACGAGCGCAAGATAAACATTGACAAACTGTCGAGAAGTTGCCATCTTGTGATACAAAACAGAAAAGACAAAATGGCGGGAATTAGCGTGGGGCCCGCGAGAAAACACACGCGTTAAATATTTTTTCATATTTCACTGGTGAAATATGGAAAATATCAGTGGCGTATTTCACTCATATCCATATAATATATATATATATATTTCTAAAATTCATTAATTATTCATAGGCAAAATACAAAGGAAACTCATGACCCGTAGCGGATCTATATATTTGATATAGACTTGCTCAGATTTTCTCCTTTAATTTTTACAGCGTAGATAACATCAATCTTCAAAATTCCAACGCTAGTGAGCGTACAAAACGAGTCATTTTAGAAGTCATATACAAACCTTACAGTTCGGCCTTTATCAGATCTAAAACACATGGCTGCGCCTCGATGTTTTAAATCTGATAAAGACCTCTTGTGCGGTTTGTATATATTACATATATATATATATATATATACACCCGTTTACAAAAAGGTTGTCGCATGCAGATAGATAGATAGATAGATTACTTGTTTAATTAGCATATCAAATATATGCAAGGCAAAATTCAACTTTGAATAAAAATCCATTCTATTTTTCCGGGGGTTCCGTTTCACATCCCATATTTTCGACTTGTCACAACTATAAAAACAATGTCGAATAGATTTCCAATAGGCAAACGGTCATATAGATTCTGCTATAATATAATATAGAATCGCGGATGTCTATTAAAAGTCAACTAATATAGCCTATAAACAAAACGACACGTCTGATGCTCGCCTTATCTGTATACTGTCAAATATACTAGAAAAGTTTATCATATGCCAAACTTACATTAAAATACAACATTTAATAGCAGCTAAATATTGTTAGTTTAAGAATGTCTCAACCTAATTTAAGTTTTTCCGCTAGAGGCAACTGCATGGTGGTGCAGTATTCGAGTAAACAACAACAAGCTAAAACCTATACTGGATATGGCATTCGTGCGCGTTAAGCAGAAAACAAATATTTCAGGGAAAGACTGGATATTTCAATAACATGCCGTTGAATAGCTAGACGTCATGACGGTTAAATTCCTTTTCGATTTGTCCTTAGTTGAGCAAACATTACAGCGTGATGCGTATATATCTAGACAGCAAATAAACTATACACTCTATATTACAGACAAACAGATAAAGCGTTACTATACGATGCACAAAGCCAAAGGGAAAAGAAGTTCACACTCCGTAGACTGATAACATTTTAATTTCACAACATTCCGACTATGTCTATATATTAACAGTCATCTACATAATACATAGTCGAACAGTCGAGAATTAAAATGTTATCAATCTACGGGGTGCCTATTATTTTCTGTTTTATTAAAGGAGTTCAATTAAGTCTCTATTTCTATTTGTACAAATAATAATTCTACGATTGCCAGATGGCGTGCATTTTAAGCTAATATAAAAAAAGGTGAAAACATAACCAGTTTTCATTTACTGACAGAGATTAAAGTCGACCCCCGGCTAAAATATGTAATTTTCAGCCATTTAATATATGTAAGCGGAAGTAATGCTTATTTGCATCTATAATTAGAATTCCTTTCTATCTATCTATCTATCTGCCTTGCGACAACCTTTCTGTAAACGGGTGTATATATATATATATATATACATAATAATATATAGTCAAATCTGCATATATATATAATATATAATTATATAATGCACTTTTCGCTACCTTTTCTAAGGAATATATTTTCGAATCTAAATTATTATTGGTTACATATTTTTCAGTAAAAAGTTTAATATATAAGTTTGCAAAAAGTGTAAATAACAGTCTGAGTATAATCGACTTCACCTTTCGCAGGTCAACAAGGCAATAGGCTACTACCAAAATAACATAATTTTATAATTACACGTTGTGATGTTAAAGTTTTGTTCAAAAATTGGAAACCTTAGTTTCTATTTTCTACTATAAATAATCACATGTTATCACGAAATTGGATTTTCCTAAACTATTATATTCAACTAAACATTTTTAGCTTTCTACACTCTGCCTGATATGCATGATACATCTGAACCCATGCAACATAAATGTTACATTACTTACATATGATGTTGTTTTAGTGAGATCTTCACAACTAAAATTACATGCAATGATATTATTAAAAATGAAGCAAATTTTTGCAGCATGTTGTTGTCCCAATTCTTAAATTTGGCCGCCAGAACGTGCAGGAAATGGTATTTCCGACGCCAGACTTAGCGCCTGTTCGGAGTCTTGGCCGGACTAGATTCCTTTCTTTTGCCGTAAATATACCACCCAGAATATCGTGCATGCTTGTTGTGTTCATGCATGTCCAAGAGCAAATAATTTCAAAACTCCAAGCACCTGTTGGGACATATTACATGCTTATAAGAAGACTTGAGCTAATAAACCAGTCACTAGGGACAAATCAGTGATCAAAAGTGTACCGTCCTCTATGTCCCAAGAACAGGAAGAGGGGGGGGGGGGGTAAATTTACTAGTGTATCATGTGTGCCTACATGTCGCATAAATTTGCATTGTTTTAGATAATAAAACCTGAACCTTGCTTGCATCAAAACGTCAATTCACATGGTTATTGACTACATGATTGTGTGTCAGACTTTTATCCATTTTCAATACCAATACTGTATGCTCATGTATTTTTCTTCTTTTGATGCCTACAGGTTATTAATTGTAAAGCAAAGAGGAGATAAAATTCGCGTTGGTGTAGAAATAGGAACCAGTTGGATTAACCCGCCATGAAAGCGAATGGCTAACTAGCGCAAGAAATAGTTCAATTGCTCATGATTTCCATATTTAATTAACTGCTCATTTTTTAATATAACTCGAAAATCGTATTTTTCATGGATTATTCGGGTTGGGTTGGGGGTTAACATTTAGGGAACGTTTTAAACATTCTTGCTTACCGTAATTGCTCCTATAAATTTTGTCGGAATATTAACTCTGATCTCAGTTAAAAATCAAGATAAAATTTATTTTTTCGACATAATTTATTCCAGTCCTCGCTATTTTAATGAAACTTTTAACATGCACGTTTTTCCTCTTTGACAATTAACTGATAGACTATTTAGTCTTCTGTGCCTAATTGATATAATTATGCCTGGGAGTGCGGTACAATAACATGCAGATAAATACGCAAAATAATGACTTTAATAAACACACGCAAATTAACAAAGTTTTAGAAATTTTGTGATTTTTTTTAAACGGATAGTTTTTGACAATTTGGTGATAAAAAATCTATAATTGATAAACACGTTTTCCTATTTGGAGTATATGTCAAAATTAGTTACTGATAATTAGTTGTCTGGCTTGTTTTAGGCGAAAGGACACCTAAATGCATCTGGCATATATGGAGAAGAGACAAAAGTATGAAAAACTCTAAATAGATATAGTGGAAGGTAGGTTTCACTTTTTTCTTTAAGATATAACGTGTTTTAAAATAATAAATAATGTAGCACCTAAAGATTTACTCCATAAACGTTATGAACCAGCAAGACAACTTCGTCTATCAGCAATTAGTATACACCCAACCATTGTCCATTACAAATCCTACATTCTGATTGGCTACTCAACCGTTGACCATTCGTGATGGACAACGTTTGGGAAAAATGAAAACAAACCTGAAAAAATATGGCAGTAAACTCTCGTTTTGCAGACGTTTCGGAGGAATTTTTGGAGAGTTTGATAGAAAATTCTACCCCTGAGAAAACTAAAAAGGCCACAAAATATGGCATGAAGATTTTTAATGGCAAGGAACGAAATAGAAACCGTATTTTATTAATAAATCTGCTTTTACTTGCCGCTCACGAGTGGTTAAATAACACAACTGAATTAAATTATTTTAAAAATTACACGGTGTATGGATTATTTTCTCGAAATTAATATATCTATACAAGGTGTATACTAAAACAATTAGACAACTCGTCCTCGTTGTCTATGAGCGAATAGTCGACTCAGGCTTCGCCTTCGTTGACTATTCGCTCATAGACAACTCGGACTCGTTGTCTAATTGTTAAATAGAGAATGGCTTCTCTAAATAAACGTTACTTCAAACTTAAAACAAATTGATATATGTCATTCTCAGTGGCAGCGCCGGAACTTTGGAATGTACTTCCAATCCACATTGGGATGTCACCGACGTGTTTCTCAGTTACGGTAATTACTTACGGTGCTTCGTTGACCCGTCATTGTGGAGTTTATAATTGTATCTATATAGGCCTATTTTATTTAGGCAGCTAGAAAATGGAAGGCAACATATTATATTATACAGTCTCACCTAATTCTTAATTATAATAAACTTGCATAACTTATGTATGTCGATTCAGTGTTTAAAATACTGTTATCAACAGAGGGCATTTAGAGAAAAGAAAGTATTTTCTGACTGATTGATTGACTGATGACCACCTGGTCCACCAATGTCATATCATATTAGCCATTCAATATTTTTGAATTTTGTTGTAAAAGAACGGCGGAATGTCATGTCCGCAGACAATTAAATTGCGTGACCCTTCAAAACAAACGCATGACATAAATAAATTGTGTAAATTCTAATATTTTTCAGCACAGGTAATGAACTGCCAATATCGGAAATAATTCACAATTTTACTCGGGAAAGTTAACATGATTCTAATTTATTGGATATATATTGGAACTGTTATATGTATTTGTTCTCGCACAGTGGAAATGATAATATTATGTGGTATGTATGTATGATATAGAACAATGAACAATTTTCTTATCGCCCGCGCGATGACGAAGTCGCCTGAAAGGCCGAAGACCTTGCTGGGCGCAAGCCGGCGAAGGTGCTAATCTCGACCGGATATATATATACACTGCAAAAAATCAGCCTAGAATAAAATTATTATTTTTTAGATTATTTTACTTATTTTGAGAAATTATTTCTTATCAACAAAAATTACAAGAAAAATGTTCTAGTTTTAGGAAAACATTTCTTAAAATAAGAAAATTAATCTAGGCAAGATAATCCGGGAGCCTTTTTTTCTAATTTCAATAATGATATTCTTGCATCATAGAATAATATTCTGACTATTCTTGAAACAAGAAAATTATTCTTGTTAAGAGGTGATCTAAAAATCTATAAATTCGGTTTAACATGATATTTTCTCGTTGCTTTTTCTTCGTTTCAAGAATGCTTGTAATGTTATTGACAGGGCGGGCAGCTCGTCAATAATTCGATCCATTACGTTAATTTATTCGATCGATCGCAAACGTTGCATTTTTAATTATATTTTGCGTCGTATCAAAGAACATGTATTTTTAAAGATCCTCATGTATACTTTAAATTGCCAAGAGACCTCTTCACCCGTAGGCATATTAAACAAATTAAAAGTAAAAATCTATCCGGCTTTCGACGTATATGATTGAGTTGAAAGAACTTTGTTTCAGTTGAGTCGTAGCCTCGTACGCGGGCGAGATTGAAATACAATGGCGAAAAACACATGGAACTCTCTAGTGCCATACAAATAAAGATTAATGAATGAAATATTTTGGGATATAATGAAGAGTTTTCGTCAGAAAGAGTTTTCGTTTATCGTTGCTGATCATTGTTGCTTATATGCTGGAGTGTTCAAATATTTGAGATCAGTGCCTTCAGTGGTACGCAGACGCGCGCCATATATGAGCACCCAGAAGGTTTAGCGAGCGTTCTCTCACAACTCCTCTTTTCAAAAATTCTGTTGAATTAAAGCTTTATACATCCAAATATTCTACAAATTTTAACGAAAATACGAAGAAATGTTCCAATATTTGAAGATTCAAACAATAATTTGGAAGTAAGTGTTAAACTATGTAAATATTTTTAGATTTTGCGTGTGAATATAGGGTATATAATCGATTGTTTTCATGTATAATTTTAGCCGACGTTGGCCCCATTGGCCCATTTGCTTTCAAGAATATATTATTAATAGACATTAAAAACTTTCTATATGCCTTTGTAATTACAGATTAACATTTCAAGCCATAAATACTGAAATAATATGTGGTCGAAGCGAGTCGAACTGTCAAAAACATACAAACGACTACAAACTACACTTGTCTGCAACAAGGTATGAACATTGTTGATGATTCGTGAACAGACTCTTTCGATAATTACGTCACATCCGCCTATTTGGCCTGGGATCCTCGCTTTCATGCATCAAGACGAAACGTGATTGGCCCACTGTTCGTGGGAGTGAGGCTCCCAGGCCAAATGACGTAAATATCGAAAGAGTCTATTGGTACTTTTAATAGTATACGAAATATTGACTCATTTAGCCTTGATGTTAATACAATCATCAAAACTAAATCCTCAGCTTTCTATAACAGAGGGGAGCAATCCTTCCTTTGCAATAATACATTATATTGTGATATAATAATATCATTTCTAACCGGAACCTGTTATGGCATTACTGACTGTTTATGTTGATGGCGGTTAGGGGGGTTTTATATGGAACCTAGCAATCTTTGCCAGAAACTATGGGACAAATATTGAAATTCCATCAAACATCTTATGTCCAGTTCCCCCCGCGCCCCCCGTTCAATGTTGATATCACAAAAAAGTAATACATCGCAAACGAGACATCTCCTGACATGAGCGCAACATTGAAACGGGTGGGGGGAGGGAGGGGGTTGTAATTACGCTAAAAAATGTTACAATAACTATATTTCTTCACGGAAGCTAGATTGTCCCAAAGTATTATGGCAATAATTGTCTGTAAACGCTTCGCCATTATCCATAAAAATAATTTAACGGTCACAGACCAGTCATGTACGCAGTAACTCTACGTGATTTATTCATTAACTGACCTCAATCCGGCCAAAAATGTTTTCCACATAGTTAAGAGCAATTTACAGATGCAGGTTCGACACACAGGGAATCAATCATGAAACATGGACAGAGTTCAATGATAAAGTTTCCAAAACATTGCTAGATACTTCTGTAGATTTGTCAATAATTTACTATTAAGTATTCCTAGACGCGTCGGCGCAGTGATTGCTGGAAAGGGCTACAGAACAAAATACTGGTTTGTTGATTAAACACGTGATATTGACATTGAGCTCACTACGAGACGGTTGTCACCACGAATCTCACCTGAATATTTAAACCTTATATGCGCTGTAAATTACTTCTTAGCAACTTATATTTAACAAGGTCGCTATGGAGGACTGACATCATGCATATCAGATATGCCAGCATGATTTTATAACTTTTCAGGACGATATAACCAAGTGAGAGATGATTTTTGAGCAACGATTCTCACTTCCGTTATAAAGTAAGAAGTAAGATATCAAATTAATTTACTGTTTTATGGTGAGAACCGTTCAAAATAGACCATTATTTCCTATATATTTTAGCTATACTAAAATAATTTACTATAACATTACTCTTGTACACATTGTGTTATAGAAATTAGCAAATATGAAACGTATGTGCTTAAAAACCGGAGAAAAAGCTATATTTAATAGTGAGATCCGTGTATGAGCCGAGTGAGCTTCGTTCACTAAATTGTTTGTTGACAGACAAGCATATGATTATCGCCAATTATCTTATCCGGTCAGCATATTATTTTTGCTAATGTGTGGCATTCTTAAAAATAAGCTTCGCAAAGCCAGGAACACAATGTTCGACTTGTTTTTGCTCATCTTTTGGTATTTGACGATGTAATTTGAACATACGCCATCGGACATCCATCATTTCAGTGTTGACCCGATCCACACTTGCCCCATTCACTAAGGCGTCAATAGTCACGAAAAACGGCGTATCCTTCTCTAGCACAATAACCTTTTTCATGAAGTTCCACATTTTGCGCAAACAGTTGTAATCCATCTCTTATAAACGTGTCCGAAATGTGATTAAGTTTACAGTTTACAGCGCAGTTTTACTCACAAGTAAAAATACTATAAGAAAAACCCACCCTCCCCGAAAAATGACCTACATATAGACCACACAAGCTCCTCTGAAAGGGAAAAATACCTGTTATTAGTTTCTAAGCTAATAAATATACTTTTTAAGTGAAATAAACTGACTAAGAAAATTATTTGACATCACTATGTATATAAGTGTGCAAACCTCAGACAATCTTTGCCAGAAACTATGGGACAAATATTGAAATTCCATCACACATCTTATGTCCAGTTCCCCCCGCGCCCCCCGTTCAATGTTGGTATTACAAAAAAGTAATACATCGCAAACGAGAAATCTCCTGACATGAGCGCAACATTGAAACGGGTGGGGGGAGGGAGGGGGGAGTAATTACGTTAAAAATTGTTACAATAACTATATTTCTTCACGGAAGCTAGATTGTCCCAAAGTATTATGGCAAAGATTGTAGGTTTAGACAACATCGGCATATTATTTTTACTTCTCAAATTATATCTATCCGATTTAGACATTTTGTACATGTTTGAAATATTTTCAGGACACTGACAAGCAACAGCTTTGGAAACATACGCCAGTGCATGCTCTTTCCTTACCTCTTCAAGAGTTTTCCATTTTAATTTATTTAAAATACTAATGAGCGAACTTCATAAGTGTCACCAGTAATCACTCTTGCAGCATGGTTTTGGATTTTCTGAAGTTTTTCTTTCAACCCTTCACAACAATTACCGCAGACCATCGAATAATAATCAAAATGAAGCTGTACTAATGCCTGATTAAGGTATTTCAGGCTATCGGTGGAAACAAACGATTTCGCACGGCGTAACATGCCAATACCTTTAGATAGCTTTTTGCTGACGTTGTCTATTTGATCAGGCCAAGGTAAACTATCGTCGACTAATATTTCTATGGTCTTCTTACTGTAGCCTTGCTTCAAGTTTTTCCCAAGATTAGAGACATCGATATCTTGCTCAAATTGTGTCAGCCTTTGGCCGGTTCCAATGGTCATGTATTCTGTTTTTTTCAATGTTTATGGGTAACTTGTTTGAAAGAAGCCATTGGTGTATATTCTTCCAAACTTTTCATGTTATTCGAACACATCGTTAAGTTTGTATCATCTGCGCACATGGACGCATACAAATTATCCAAACAATTGAGCAGGTCATTGATATATAATATAAACAGTAAAGGACCAAGATTTGATCGCTGAGGAATTCCGCAACTTACTTTTCGAGTAGACGATGCTGCTTTATCTACCTTACAGTACTGCTTTCTATTACATAAATACGACCTAAACCAGTCAAGAGTTTGATCTTGAATGCTGTTTATAGATCGAGAGTTTCTGGATCAGAATGTCATGATAAACTGTGTCAAATGCTTTACACTGATAAAAAAAAGTACTCCATTTATCAGTCCAGCATCCATATTGAGTAACCATACATCAGTGTTTGACAATAAGGATGACATGGTGGAATGATCATTAAGAAAGACAGACTGACACGGACTCAGAATATTGTTTTTACTTAAAAATATGTCTAGTTGCGGACACTCAAGTTTTTCGAATAATTTAGCAATATTTGAGTGAACAGAAATCGGTCTATAATTTCCTCGTTCCTTCCTTTTTGTCACCACACTTATATATTCGGGAAATCCTTGCAACCTTAAGGTCGCCAAGAAAAACGCCACTTCGTAATGAGAAGTTAAATATGAATGTCAAGAAGCGCGCTATAATATCTTTCGGGTCTTTTAAAAGTTTGGCTGGGATATTATCGGGTCCTGTGGATTTAGATACATTCAAATTTTTAAGTGCATTAAGCACATCTTGAATAATAATGGTTGTAAAATTGAACTTATTCTGCGTTTCAAATTTCATGTACCTCTGAAAGCTAATATTGGTCTCGGGAATATGACTAGACAAAGTTGATCCAATATTAGAAAAGTATTCATTCAATTATTCAGCAATTGATTGACTTTCGACGATTTTATGCTCATTATTTTGAATTGCTGAAATGGTTGAGGACTTGGATATTTTGTTAAGTAAACTATTAATATTTTTCCACATTTGTTTTGTGTTACTCTTGTTTCCTCAATATACTTTGCATAGTATTCCCGCTTGGCATTAATAATTTGTTTATTAACCTTATTGCGCAAAGTTTTATAAGCACAGTGGTTTACAGTTGAATTTGTTTTAATAGCTTTTTTCTTACGAAAATTCCTGCTGTTCATGTTTTTTTAATGCTATCTGTCAACCAAGGAGCATTGCGACTCGTCAGTTTCCTACTTTGCGTCGGTGCATGAATGTCCGAAACATAGCTAGAAATAGATGCATGGAGAACCCCCTCGCCCATTAGAACCCAAGCAATTATACTCCCCAAAGGTTTTTGTAACATGAAGTATTGAGTTGATTACTGTAACCATGGTAACACGCAACCGGCCGTATATTTATTTTATTTTTTGTACAAAATGGCAAAATTGTGATAAGGTTTGTACTTTTAACGGTAAAATTATCAATTGCCCAACTATATAAAGTAGCTATGTCATTACCTACTCTTTTAGCTTTGAAAAAGCTTACTCGTTCTCTTAAACGTCTCACAAAACGTTTCGAAATTGTCATAAAACTTCAACGGTTTTTTGAACAGTATTTTTATACTATGAAGTTTTTGAGATTAAATATGTTATTTCTTATTCTATATAACGCATTTGAATTAATACTAAAACAATTTTTAAGATTAGTCAAGGTTGTTATTGACCACAGGATAAACTACGCATTTTCAAAACCACAAACTATAGTGCATGCCAATTGACGGCAAAACTGCAAAATAAACACTTACCCGTTTAAAACATTTTAAAACTCGAAAATCCTCTCCTTTCTCGGCCTTTCGACTGATTTCTTTTCCCATTGACTTTAGTAAGTGAAAGTCCTCTAAAAAAATTTCATTTATCTTCTTTTGGAGACTTAATATTTGTCTGAATTAACATGTCCCGACTTGAAAAACGTTTTCATATCAATGCCAAAAATAAAATGCCAGGATAGCAGTTATTTTTCTGACGTATACATATAAAAACAAAATCGTTGTCTTAGCCAATCATGATGTTGCTAGTTACCAGTTTTCTCTCGGCTTGAACTTGCGCATGCGCATAACGTACAAAAAAGTCGAGTCCCGTCCAGTGAAATATAAGTATACTGGAACGCTAACTCAGGGGGGGAAATTGAAGCCGTGCTTTGTAGGTAGTGCCAGTCCCTTTTAACATATTTTTTTCAAAAAATACACTTTTTATATTGCAAAATGTTACCCTTTTAATTTCCTTTTATACTTTCACTATTTATCTTTGACTACACTAGAACAATTAAACTTTTTACTCAAGTACTTACAATGAACAAAGGTCGTTCAGTTTCTGAAATATTACTGGAAAAAAACAAAATTTGTCAAAAAACCGCGCGAAAATGTTTGGTTTTTCTGAGTTATGAGACTTTCCAAAAAGAGTTAAGAGATTTTATCATACAATTTATATAGAAAAATATAAGATACATTAAAAAATTGCTTTTCAAGCATGCAGTAACTTATTTTTGACAGTTAAAATAAGGATTATATAAGCTAGCTCAGCCGTCATATTCAAAGTGCTCACTGATGACCAACAAGAAGGCGCGAAGACAAAAATAGCACCACTTGAAAATCGTCAATTTGTCTATATTTTAGAAGGGTTAAAGCAAGGACTAAAAGCTCAAGATAAAAAGCAATACCTGGAGTATAGTGCAAAATCAATTTGGGGGCTGCCGAAGTGTTTTCTAGTATATTTTTTCTGAGTTAAAGAGCAAAGTTTGCTTCGGCACGTTCAAACATTTGTCATTTTTCTCCATATACGATAACGATCCGCCTCATTTTTTCTGCAGATAGATGTAAAACAGTCAAAACTAATCGGAAAACCACATTTGAATCCCAAACATTGAAGTCTTCTGATGTAAAAAGTATTTTTCTTGCAAATTTTCGCTCAAAAACAAACTTTTGACGGAATTTTTCTCACTCCTCGGAACTCTCCTCAGTCCTTTTGAAAGTTCAAATTCCCGCGCAATGGCTTCAACGAATCATAGGACTTGATCATAGGAGTTAGCGTTCCAGTTTACTTATAGTTCACTGGTCCCGTCCCGTCCATGACAAAAAAATGGCGGAGGACTTTGCTTCCCACAATGTTTTCACATACCCGGGCGTAAATATCCGAGCGGAATTAGTACCCTCGCACGGCGCTTCGCGCCGGCTCGGGGATTAAAAGTTGTTTTAAAATTATTCCAAAGTAAATTAGGATCGTCAATCTCCAAATTTTGTACGGATAAAGCAGCATACAAATCTTGTTTAAAATTTTGTTTTAGGTAATTTTTGTAATTTCATGATTCAACAAGTTTGACATGATTTTTCGTGAAAGACATTTTCCTACAAACATAGACCAAACTATGGTCACTGGTTCCAATATGCAACACACCTTGTTGAGATATTTTTCGGGATTACTTGCTACAGCAACATCCAAAAGAGAAGTCGTTGTTTCAGTAATCCGCATTGGATGCTCAACCAACTGATCAATCGACTTGCAAAGTCGGAATTTTCCGAGGACAAATAAGTATTCAGAAATCAGCATATCATACGATATATTTTAGCAGTTTAATTTCCAACTTTGTTAGTGGCATTTTGGTGTTTTCTTTTATTTTTTACAATTTAATGTATACAGTATTGTAACCAGCCTAAAAATTTAGTGGTCGTATTTGTTTGTAAAGATTAATAGTGTGTTTTGACGAAGCAAGTCTTTACCATAGCTAATTCTTGCACAATTTTACCACACAAATAGCTTATTTGAAAGTAAACACAAAAATTCAAACCAAATCTCACAATAAATAGTCTATAAATTTGGTAATTGTTTTTTTCTGGAATGCTCTGTGGGTCAATAGAAGTACTGTTCGACAAAGTTCTGATATAGACGGACATGCAAAAATAATGCAGCTTGTTTCACAATGCAATGTAAGCTGACTCTTGAAGCAATAATTCTTACCATATTGACATATACCTGTTATATAGACAGTCAATTAAAATATTTGTAAATAGACTGACAAACAATATCATGTTTGTTTGAGGGATCAAGCGTTGTAGCGGTGTATATATACGATTGAGTGCGTATCTTCGCCGTTTACTGTAATTTGTATAGCTTGAAATGCGAGTTAGATACTGTATATAGTATTGCAGACGATGACATAAGTAGTTCAATAAATACTGCTAAGAATGGATGCCGCGTGTAATACAAATACGGAAGTTGTTATTCGGGTTAGCGTATACGTATCGTAAGGATATATAATTGTGAGTATATTGTCTATCACCACATGATATGGTCTATATATCACTGCGAGTTAAATTTCAGAGTAATCAACGATAATATATATGGCAAATATTCGTTCATACCTCTAGATTTTCTTTTAACTATTCAAGCGAGGATATCATATAATATAACACATATATTTTCCGGAGGTTAGTCCCCAGCGAGGAAAACTCGTTGAAAATCTCATATTGAAGAAATATTCGATCCGTAAATCTCTCAGTGATATACTGATAGCTTTAAGTTTGTATTTAGCTATTCTGAACGCATCTATTGACCGGCGCGCTAATTAGTATTTTGGTATTTCCGAGACGTGGGAGGATATAACTCCGAGGTATTAAACAGTGTGTAGATTACGAAACGAAAATTTATCAGTTTATTTGAAAGAAGATGCACGGTGTATTTTTCAACGGGATTTGCTAGTAAAATCAAAGCAAACATTGTGCGGAAAGCTATATGTAAGCGGAGTGAGAGATCTGAGATTGAGATCCGAGTTTGAGACAGGCTTTTCCTAATACAATAAAGATTATTTATGGTTTGATACACATTGGACAAACTAGAGTAAATACTTTACGTAAATAGAAATATTTATATATTTGACTGACATAAAAAATATGTGAGGTCAAATAATCTTAGCTAAATCCATTATTTAACTATTAATGCTTAACTTGGCTCCCTACAGTTATAGTACAGTTTGAAATCCGATCAGACGTCATGATCGCGTCCCACGCGTGGAATATTCGTGACCCGGCAAAAATGTTTGAAGCAAGCCGCGGGAAGTTTATATTTTCGGAGACTTTTAATTTATCTTCGAAGAAACCACAAATTTTTCATTAGAATCGTAAACCTTTGAAATTTAAACAGTATGTATATTTTTAACCAGTTTCTAAGCTTTCTTTTAGTGTGTTTTTTACCTATATACGTTCCGTATATTCTTTTATTATGTACAAAATCTTCGACTGGTTGCATTGACTGATTACTATTAGATTCTGAAATTATATTTTATACTGTGTTCAACGAAGTCTAAAACTCCCAAAGTAATATAATATAATATAATACAATATAATATGTTACTCCTATCTTTCAACTCAATTCACAATTAGTGTTTGACCTGCTAAACTAGCACATAAAACTACAATACAGACAGTTTTATACGGTTTTATACGAGTTGTCTTTATATGAAAAATATATGTTGTTTGAATGTTTTGAAAAGTTTTCACATTAATGTGTTGCTTGTTAAACTTCCTTTTTCATCTCAAACATGCATATGTAAAGAATATAAAGCACAAGCCAAAAAGTAGGAATGAAAATACATAATTATATAAACAAAGTCCAAGAACCAAGCATAAACTGACACGTTTCGCATTATTATTGTGTGCACAGAATTTTGTTGTTTCATTTCGTGTTGTTCACGTATTATAAATTCTACGCATGCGCAAAGTGCGATCTTGTCGAGTCGATATTTAATCGCGTCAGCAACTTCAAATGGGTTTTCAAGCTGTTTTTCTCGTGTTTCCTTCGGAGAGGTTTCTCTGCAATCGAAATTCCAAAATATCTCGAAACTAGCCTTATAAACTACCCTTCAAATTTTGATATGCTATTCTTTGGTGGACCATTAATCTTCCAAAAAAATTTCCAGAAAAATTGACCGAAGGAGAAAAAAGATATTATCAATTCAATCTGAAATTAGACAATATAAACGCAAAAGATAAGACAGCATGGTTGCCATAGCAACACTAACACTATTCCTGCCTGTCCATAAAGAGACAGCCAGTACCTCTTTATATTCCTGGAAATGCTCATTTTGCCCTGTCGTAAGTGTATCCAATATAAATTTGGTTGAAAGCGAAATTTACTGAAGTGCCCAAAGTTTTACAGAACTGTAGGTCGCCAGATATCGGGATTTTCATATATTTTGATGTTTCTACTTTCAAATTATGTTAGTTTTAGTAACATACAGTTCGTTGCTATGACAACATACGGGTATGAAATTCATTCTAAAATAGCTTATTGCCTCGTGTAGTTGGAAAAAAATCACGGTGACCCCCAATTTTTTTTCGTGCATTATTTTACTTGCAAGACAGACTAACAATAAGCAAAATATAAAAAAATTCTGTAATGCCATTTTTTTGAAAAAGGCAAAATTGTCGTTGTCTTCAATAAAAAAATTTTGGCATTACAAAATTTTGTTATTTTTGGAATAATGAAAGATTTTTGTGTGCAATACAGTGTGCAAAATTTAAACATAGGTCACCAGACAAAATAATGAGACATAGCGCATTGTTTTTCAAAAATGGAATATTTTAATGACGTCAGCAATTGACATGAAAACGGTATATAACACGCGCAATGACGCGAGATGGCGCGAGTAAATGCTCACGTCAGGTCATTTTGGAAGTTCTTTCGTTAATATTCCCGCGCGCACAAATGGTCACGCAGGTTTGTTCATATAGTATGAAGTTTTGTTTTCGTGATTCTTGAATAAAGTTTTTGTGATTACTACATCGAGCCACCTTAAATTATCAAAAGTTTTATTGCTTTTTTACAAATTCCTTTATACGCAAATTCCTGTCGCATCCTACGATGCTTTATTATGGTATGTTTATAACCTTTGGAGTTTTATGCTGTATAAGCCCAGCTCTCTGTTACATATACACGTAACTACAATACACGGAAAGATGCGACAAAGTCTGACTTGCAAACGGAAAGGTATGCGCTTACAATAATAATTAAAAAAATATTTATAGATTAATGCGTTGTTGACTTCGGAATTTGCTGCATGCTATATAAACCCTTTTCTATAGGCTTTTAAACTGATACGCGTATGACAAAAAGTTACTAGGTTTATCTACGCATGTAAAAATCTCACATCTTGTTGACAAGTTGTCGGCTTACCAAGCTCGTAGCAAGCCTGTTGACAACGTGTAACAAGCTTGTCATTTTATAAACCGTTGTGTCATATTTTATGGCAAAGTACAATTAATATAGTAGAGCGATTGAATCACTGATTTATAAAAGTGTCGCTTATCACATTACGGTTGCTTGTTTACTAACACCGAAATATCATGCGGCAAACCCGTAGGTTTGCATTGGCGACACGTTTGTTGATCTGAGTTTATACTTCGCCTTAACACCTCATTCTCTTTATATACATAATATAAATTCATATCAGTGGTGTACGTTATACAGTTTATTAGAGGAAATGGCAAGTTAGTAAACAAATTAATCCATATAGGAACAAGTCCGTTTGCCGCATAATAACAGTTGTATCGGAAACCGTCGGAACACGACGCAGTGGTTTTTCTGTTTGGGTGTGATTACCGCACGAACCGAACTCGAAAACCGCGCGCACCGCACGCGCTAACCGCACGCGCTAACCGCACGCGCTAACCGCACGCGCTAACCGCACGCGCTAACCGCACGCGCTAACCGCACGCGCAGTACCCGCTAACCGCACGCGCTAAACGCACGAACCGCACCCGGTAACCGCACGAACCACAACCGAACCGCAGTGTTAAGTTACTTCTAGGTAGTACTGTATCTACCTCGCATTTTCAAGCTATACAAATTAGAGTAAGCGGTGGAGATACGTACTCAATCATATATATGCGCCGCTACTACGCTTGCTCCCTCAAACAAATATGATATTGTTTGTCAGTCTATTTACAAATATTTTAATTTACTGTCTATATAACAGGTACTGCATATTTCAATATGGTAAGAATTATTGCTTCAAAAGTCAGCTTACATTGCATTGTGAAACAAGCTGCATTACTTTTGCAAGTCCGTCTATATCAGAACTTGGCCGAACAGTACTTCTATTGACCCAGACAACATTCCAGAAAAAACAATTACCAAATTTATGGACTAGTTATTGGGAGATTTGCTTTGAATTTTTGTGTTTACCTTCAACTAAGCTATTTGTGTGCTAAAATTGTGCAATAAGTAGCTATGGTAAAAGACTTGCTTCGTCAAAACACACTATTAACCTTTACAAACAAATACGACCACTAAATTTTTAGGCTGGTGGCAATATACATGGAATTGTCAAAAATAAAAGAAAACACCAAAATGCCAATGACAAAGTTGGAAATTAAACTGCTAAGATATATCGTATGATATACTGATTTCTGCAGAATACTAATTTGCCCACGGAAAATTCCGACTTTGCAAGTCTTATTGTTTTCATGTTCCGCCGTGAGTTGCGGTCAAATCTCAATATGTCCATGCAATCGCGTGCCGCCACCGGGAAAACGGCGGGCAACCTCCGGGAAGATAGCTTCGGTCAAACCGCGCGTGGCCGCGATTAACCGCGTATCTGTGTTAAGTTACTGTACCTATTGACAAGGACCAAGCACAGGTAAGTTTGGTGCTGGTGCTGTGTCTATTTGTGTCGTACCAAAACTGAAATCACATTTTCATGAGCAGTGACAATATTTCACAGTTATAGCCCGTAGAAATGATAAGTCGCTTACAGCATTATATTCATTTAAATACAGCATTACACAGCAAAATTTGTCATTCTTGATTTAAGAAAAAAAATGCTTGCTTTGAGCAAAAACTTGCTCAAAGCAAGCAAATAAATTATTGTCCGTATAGTAAGAATATTATTCTTGCCAAGAATTATATTCTTGTTACAAGAATATTATTCTTGCAAGAATATTATTCTTGCAAGAATATTATTGCTTGACACAAGAATATTATTCTTGCCAAGAATTATATTCTTGTTACAAGAATATTATTCTTGCAAGAATATTATTCTTGCAAGAATATTATTGCTTGACACAAGAATATTATTGCTTGATACAAGAATATCTTTCTTAAGAATAAACCTAGAATAAACCTAGAATGCAAGAATACTTTTACCTATTACAAGAAAGTTTTTTCTTAAATTGAGAACAAGAAAAAACCATGCATTCTCATATCAAGAACAGGATACTTCTAAATTTAAGAAGCATTCAAAAATTCTAGGGCTGCGAATTACGAATTTCTTTCACGCACTTTGCAATTCGATATACTTAGAAATAAAATGACATATGTGTACCTCTTGCAAATTCATAAATATAATTAACTATTTTCTGTATGCTAAAAAACAAACTAGAAAACAAAGACATGCCATTCTCACAAACGAACTGAGAAAGTCACATGTTAAAAAGATCATTATATTCCTCCCAGATAATTATGTTCAATACTTGATACTGTACTTGACAATCTTCTTGATAATATAGATTGACTTTGTGTTCACAAAAGTCTAGGTAAGCTTCTTTCGCTGACTGAAATGTATTTAGAAGGTCACCTGGAGTGCTTAGGTCTTGAAACACCAGGTTCTGTTACATGGTTAGACCCAGTTCATGGCTTTTGGGATAATCGACATCCAGGAGATAAAATAGCCCAATTAAGGCAAGGACGGCTTCCATAATTTTCTGCAGTTCTACTATGAAGACTGGGTTACCTGAGCACATTAAATATGCTGACGTTTTATCTATGCAAAGCAATGGCAAACCTTTCACGTTCTGTCGCCGAGAGCTACAAACCACCTCTGGATCCTCATGATCCTAAAGAAAGTAAAATTAATTAATTTCGTATTTAATTTTCATCATTGGCTGCAGAAGAAAGGTATGTCTTCAGCTGCATGCTTATAAGGTCTAAAAATATTGTTCAAATGGTTCTTGATTCCTGGCCAGCCTTATCTCGTGACACCCAACCTTATTTATTAATAATTGTTTTTGGTCGGCAAACAGGAACCAAACAATTATTTTTTAAGCCTGAGCAAGTTGAAGAATACTCACTCTAGTATCTTCTATGTTAATATTCCCAATATCCATAGGATTTCAGAATATAATTTTGTATAACAGATTGAGTTTGTAAATGAAAAGGACATAAAAGTGGATTTATGCATTTCAACACAATTCCTTTAAATGTGAAGAGTCCTGCATGCTTGTTTACAAAAACCATCAATTCATAAAAGCTTACCTTTATCAGGTAAATTAGTTCCGCAACTTTTTTTGATGATTTCGTGGACTTCACGTTTGTGTTCCCAAACAGCAAGTGCAAATTCTTCATTAGATGGGTCACCTTGGCAACTGTAAAAATTAAAAAAATATTTTAGTCTACATCAAGCATACTGAATTGGATCACTTATCCACTTTCTGTAGATGGTTGTAAATCATTCCTTAATCCATAAGTTGTTTAAAGTTCAAAACGAAATAGATGGCAGGATGCTAATTTAACTATTATCATAGTAGCAGATAGTAGTTTTATATTTAAACTTGTTTTGACTTGTCACATATTAACAGACATGGTTGGGAGTTATCTATGGTAGAATCATATAGAAAATGACCATAGAAGGAAAACAAACATTGCTTCAAGTTAGCAGGATCGATGATGCTCATGCAGTCAATGCTTGCCCAGTTAGAGGAGTTACCAAACTAAATATTACAATAAGTGTATAATGGTTTCCAGGAAGTCGATTCTGAGTAGTTGCAGGAGGTTCAAGTTAACGAGAGTTCTAGCTATCAGGAGTTGACTGTTCAATTGGTTGGCTTATAAATGATCAATTCAAAATATAGCACCACCTTACTTTTGGCTGTGAAAAGATTTCGAGTGAGATCCCTCAAGCAAGATTTTACCCTAACAAGAAATCTTGGAGTATCGAGAAAAAGATGAGAGGTGAGTGTGCATTCTTAAAAACTTCATGTATTGAACAAGGATTCTTGGGAATAGGAAGGGTTATCATCAACTCATATCAATCAAAATATTGATAATTAGTACATGTAGTTAAAAGTTAACCAATAAAAGCCCAGGGACTCCTCCTGAAAAGTAAAATAATATCAGGCCACTTTTGTTGGTCAGTTCGTTTCAATATACATAATTGATTAATTTCTAAGCAGTTAAATTTAACCTAAAGTTCCAGATGAGATTGCAAGAGAATCTTATTTTTCATCACAATTGTTTAACACATGCTTTTGAAGAATGAGGCAGTTATAAATGACATATTTTGAGGATGTTTACAATTGACTATTACAGTATTAGGCACTAGGTTTCAAAATGGACCAGGGGCGGATCCAGGCTCATCTGACAGATCGAGGGAACCTGCAGATTTTTCTGAGGGGGTGCATCATTCCACCACCAGCACAAATTATGTCAAAGATGCTATAGATAGTGAAAATTTCAATATGAACTTGTTGATTTTCAATTTTTGTTGGGGGTGCTGACGTTTTTGTAGGAGGTGGGCACCCCCCCTAGTAGATCCGCCTATGAAATGGACTGGTAATCTATAACATAACTATCTGCTGGTGATAAGATGATGTATAATAACAAAGTAGGGTACTTGCACATTGGGCCTCAATTAATAAATGTCAATCTTAAATTTTAAGAAAAAATTGGTACTCTAAACAACCTACCTCTACAGGATTCTTGAAGCAAGGATATAGCTCAAACAATTTTGAGCATTGTTCATCTGCTGACACGTCCTTTATATGTTGTCGTCTTGACTCAAACTGCTGGTTCAAATATGTGTTAATTACACTTGGGGATGGTTTGCTTTTCTGCATTTCTTTAAGTAAGGATTTTTAGAGCCTGCCCATAATTGGCTGATCAATGCGGCCACAAGATGACTTTGGGTCTATATAATTTTAATATCCATGAGTATATATACTGATTCATAAACACATAATGATATGATTCTTTCATAATCGTTAAATTAAATACAGTAATATGTTTTAAAACCCATAAAGTGCAAGGGTTTTTTCTTGACAAGTAAGATCATTTGGCAATAGACTGAGTACAATAACAAAGTACTGTAAGTCAAGCCTTAGTGTTTTTTTTTCAGTATATTCCACCTGACCGTGTAGATACGAGCAAAGAAATTTGAGGGTGGGTTAGATGGACCAACAAGCCCATCTTGTCATAAGTGGAGTGCATCAGGAATAACAACTTTTGTCACATAATAATCGAATGCAGGATTGACATGAACTTGGTTGACTTGATTCTATGAACAGGTATAGATTATTATCCTTACCATTGTTATCTTCTTGGGACATTACTTCATTTGTGTCCAGCTTTCCACAAGAATTATTGTCAATTATCTTTGGGTTTTCAACAACTTGTTCTTCCGGACTTTTTAAATAACTGGACATTTTGTTTCCACCATCTTTTTTTTTATTTGGTCCCCGTTTGTTTTCCACTGGCTTCTTATTGTACATCCTCTTTTTCAGACGATTAAATAAACGTTCCTTACAAAAATATATAAAATGTATTTTAAAACTTAAATCTTACCTTTTCTTAATCAACATCTCTATACTGTAGGTTTAGTGTGTGCAGTAAAGGGTCTATAATTTGCAGTATTCCAATATCCATAGGACACCAGATTTTAAATAATTATATTCACCATGTCTGCATTTGCAGATTTTGTATACACTCTTCCAGGGATTCTGTTTTCTGGTAATTGAAAGCTTGTATTCCGATGATACAATAACAAACAATTTGATTGGCTGGCATTTTTACCTACAGTAGCCAATTATAACTTACAATGCTTGAAACAAACTTTCTGAACTTACATATAAACATTGGAAGTCATATTTCAAAAGCAAATTGAAATCGAGAGTATATATTTGTTTCAGTGTTTGGTTACTACTTGCTTAAATATATCTATTATCCACATGTGGGATAATTATCTATTTTTGGTGGATACCAGATTCTAGGTTACTAGTATCCCATTGGATAGTGCAAAAATCTCAAATTTCAAGCCCTGTAGTAACAAGTCCCAAACACAATGTACAAGAGCACAAGACAGTGATATTATCAGGTTAAAATAACAAGTCAGGGAAGGAAATTTACACTATGCTGCTGTACCATATATGATAAAATGTCAGACTGACAGAAATTGAAAAGCATAGTAAACTTGATGATCTCAGTTATTGCGTTTGTATTGTGGAAGACAAATTGTGATTGGTTTCAATTTAGAATATCAGTATCCTATAAAGATAATTTGGTTAAACTTTGCATGAAAGAAGCACATACCGAGTGTCAAGGGGAAAATTGCATTTGATAGGTTCTTCGGGTATAAATAAAACCCTGACCAGATAACAACAGAAGTATTTGCAAAGCAAATTTGTTTGCTGATCACAATTCAAGCATTATTTTTAAAGTTGAAGCAAAAAAAATCGAACTAACAGCTGGCTACTGGTGATAGCCAGCAGTTTGAACATTTTACTGGTACAACTAAGCTTTATAGTTATCTTAAAACACAGGCAGGTAGGTATTTCTTCTGTATATTTTTGACCTGACTTGAAGGAAGAAAATATATGCTGTAGGGAATAGTGATTTTCAGATGAAATACTGAATTTCAAATTCTACTATTCTAATGGGTAGTAGAACAAACAAAACTTCCAACTCTCCTGCAGGTACTAATGACATTGGGGTTTATATCCTACAATGCCATAATATTTTCACACAATTGAAATTTATGAATATGCCTGTGGTATTTAAGTGAAGATATTGGTAAAAATATGCATGAGAAATGTTAAACTTACATGGCCATTAATTAACTGGATCACGTAACAATGGATACGTCACAATCAGACTCTTTGCCATTTCCCTTAATTCGATAGCAGTTGGTAACCGATTCCATGGTTCACACAGGGACATGGATATCATGATACTCACAGTTCCTCGCACAATGTCATGAAGCAACTGTTCTGGAATATTTCCAGCTTGTGAAGCCAAGTCAACTCGTCTATCACGATAAATGGTGTACACTGGTGACTACTTGCAATGTTGATGGTGAGGTTGGGGGAGTAGGCTCTGTTGACGTTACCGCTTTGGTTATGGAAATTTCATCTTCTGACAAGTCAGCATCATTGCCTTCATCTAACATAATGTCAAATTTTCTTTTTCCAGCCGATGTTTTCGTTGTCGATTTAGGGCTAGTTGTTGGTGCCGCTTTGTCATTTTCCTGATATTAAAAAAGTAAAAACTTTGCAATTAAGACACTGTTAACAAAGGAATAACATGACTATTGGAAAGGGACTATCATGAGGTGCTACTATGGTTGGCAACTCAGCTCTAGATCATCTATAGAGGAGCATAATAATAACAGGTGTTTCTAAGTTTCCCCCTCAAGTTTAATAATTCTAACAATTGATTGGTAGAAGAAAATGATTTTCGACCAATCATTTGAAGAGTGGTAAATGGATAATTACATCCGGCCTGATTCACTATTCATCTGTGCTTGGAAAAGTTTTCAAAAGGGGGGTTTGCCATTTGGCCTTGTACATTGATAATTGCTGAGCAAAAGGCAATTGCTGGAGTGTTAAGGACCAAGTTCAGTATTTATAAATTATTAAATGTTTTACCTGAGATATTACTTTCCAGATGCTTGACCTCGATAAGATTCCTTTCTTTCCATCACCTGGAATGATTTCTTTCAATGAATCATAACAAAGCTCCTTCATATATTCACTTGTTAGCACGAGTTGAAAAGCACGACCTGTTAGCACGAGTATCCCAGAAGTCTTTGAAAACACGTCCGACATGCTTTGCGGCGCTTGTCGAGTAATTCGGGAAAGTTCCGACATCATTGTTGGCCATCTTTTATAATTTTGAAGAAAGCTAAAAGCTTGCTTTGTTATTGACAAATTTTCTGTTCAAAAACATGTATTTTGAATGAAACGACAACGTCGCAGAAATGGAACGCGTTGGGCGTGTACATGTTGCAATTGTTTTAAAGCAATTTCGCTCCGAACGCTGCTTAATCACTATAATAAGGTTCATGGAAATGAACCTAATTTTCGAGTTGCTTGTAACGTTGACGAATGTCCAGCAATATTTACGAAATATAATTCGTTATATAAGCACATTACAAGATGTCATAAGTAAGTCTACAATGATACTATTGAGGATAACGCTGACGTTTATAACAATGAGGACGATGTCGATGATGACGCTGATGGCAGGGACGTTGATTTACCTGATTATAACCTGGTTTATAACCAATTGTCAGATGAAGATAGTTATAGTAGTGCTGAAGAATTATTGGAAATGAACATGGCTGGAAACCAGGTACTGATCCCTTTTTCCTGTATAATATAAAGCAAATAGTGCCAAATACCAGGTGTATGATCCAAAACGATCCATAATAATGGGGTTTCAGAAGCATAATTTGCACTTACTGGCATTGTTGGCATGATATATATGTTGTTTTCAAGCATGAATTTTTAAAAAATATGCTTTTGCCTTGGGCTGGAGAACGAGAAGTATTTGGAAGCTGTGTTGCCAGGGTTCCGCCAGTGTAGAAAGTTTTTATCTCACAACCGAGATACTGCGATTCCCAGTTGAGAATGGAATGGCTATAGTTTTGTCATAATGTTTCGATGTTTCAACAAACAGTTTTGACGTAATGCGAGGCATGTTGTCAAGGCCTTGTTGAGGTGTTGTCAACGCGTTCTAGCTTGTCATTGGGTAGAAAGCCAAGGGTGTTCAGACTTCAGATTAAGAAAACTTGACTGGCTTCACTCAATCTCATCGAAGCCAGTTAAGTTGACAGTTCTCATGTTTAAAATTAGCCGTGACCAATGACAAGCTAGAATTCATTGACAACACCTCGACAACGCCTTGAAAACATGCCTTATGAAACATCGAAACATTACGACAAAACTATAGCCATTCCATACTCAACTGGGAATCGCAGTATTGGATGCATAATTTCGATGTTTATTTAAGTACTTTTACTGAGGATGTATGACTTTTTGCACCTATCCTAATTTTCCTCAATGATACATAATTTGAGCAGGACTGGTTCTTTAACGAGCATAATAGGTTGTTTTAATGAGCATTGATTCCAGGCACAATAGCCATATTTTCACGCAAAATAACAAGTATATATATAACACTTTGAAAGTAGCATTTAATTGAATTTTGAAATCAAGCCAAATGCTCGTAAAAGAATAAAAGACGCTTGAATTTTAGGGAATGTAGGGCAAGGTGGCTGGCTGGGCCTGAGCTCCACCAGTAACTTTCCTACATGGAAATAAGCAACTGTTTGGTAAATAAATTGTGAAATGACAAAATATTCAGTTCTTAAAGGAGTCAAAGATTTGATAGAGCCATAATTAATTACAATACCTTAAATATGGTTTTAGAATATTGAAGTGGATATTAAGAAGAGTGCTGCTTCTTTCCTACTGAAGGTGAAATAAATAAATAAAATACCTCAGGTATATATATATATATAGATACTGTATGGTTGGGGGCAATTGCATTGTTGCATTTCATAAAAGTATTGGTAGTTTGTGCCAAAATGTACTGTAATAAAACCCAAGAACTGTAGTGTATTTATATGCAATGTCATTTGCCCCTTTCTATATTTAACACATTTGAAGAGCTTTTTCCAGTTTTCAGAACAATAATTTTACATTTCCACATTGTAATTTAGTAGTTTGCAAGAGTTAAACCAACTCATAGTACATTTTGAGTGTGAATACCACCAGACTTCCTCGTGTTTGCAAAGCAGGCAGCCATATTTTTGTCAAATCATTAATTACACTCCTCAGGACGGTGTCTGTAATATACTGTCCTAACTCCCCAACTTCGTAATATTAATTTTCCGGTCTGTTCTGATCGGCGTTAATTAAAACATAATTTATGCGTTATGTCAAAGCACGCGATTAAAAATGTTATATTAACACCGATCGGAACAGACCGGAATATTAATATTGCGGAGTTGGGCAGTTGGGGAGTGAGTTGGTATATTACAGACACCCCTCCACAGGACCACAATAAAATAATTAATGAAAAAATTGCACTCCTCTACCAATCAGATTGCGGTATTACTATTAAAGTATTAAGGTTACAAATCAGTTTGTACATTATATAAATTGTTATTGTCTCATTATTTATTTATAGTAGAATTATAGACTGATATAATTATAAATATAGTAGAATTATAGATCACACTAACAGTTGTTTGCAGATTATATACATAATTGAAACACTTTTCCTTGTTGTGAAATGAAGTAAGAGTTAACCTTTTTCAAAACTTTGAGTCAAAATTATTAAATTGTTTGTTGACCAGGTTTCACTAAATTTAACCAACTGCACAGATTTTGATTAACTACCTATGGTGACCTATTACAACTTGCCCTGTACCAGAAATGGTATTTTTAATGTTTTCAAACTCAAAATTTTCAGGGGGAAGGGTATATAAATACTTTATTGTTTTTAAAAACTTGATGTGTTTTATAAACATTCTTTGTGATTAAACAATTATTAATAGCAAGTTCAAGCCATTATGGTCCAAAAGTACTGTACTTTCTTGACTAGTCAAACCATATAATAATAATAGCTTATATTAATAGTGCGAAGTGCATGATCAAGTACAGTACAAGCTGAAGTACAATGCTGCGAAATCTCGGTTATTCTTACGACTCTCGCCATTTTTAATCAGTCCTTTGGTTGACACTGATGATCAGTACTACCAGTTTCTAGTGCAACTGATTCAGATTGTCCAATCAATTTTTTCACCTGTGATTAAATTGGAAACCATCAACCACTTGGCAGAACTTATTGAACAACATCTTTCAAAATTTAAAGAGCTGTTCCCCAACTGCAATATCATTCCAAAACAACACTACTTACTCCATATACCAACTACAATTCGAATGCTTGGACCAATGGTTAGGTCTTCCTGCTTTAGCTTTGAATCTGCTCATAACTTTTTCAAGGAATTAGCGAGAAAGCAGAATTTTAAGAATTTAGCATTATCACTGGCAAAGCGCCATCAGTTCAACTTGTGTTGCAACTTTGGTGATCGTGCGGAAAACCCAAGTTCACATCCTTTGTTTTCCAGTGAGAAAACATATGGTGTATTAAGGAAGGTGAATACAGAAGTGTGTCTGTCCTTGCGAGAAAGATTTGATTCATGTGGACTTCTACCTGGCATTGATTTTGTAAATGTGTACAAAGTAAGCTGGATCAAGCTTTTTGGAACAAAGTATGCAAAGTCTGGTATTATTGCTATTGATGTTGCTGGAAACCCTGCAATGCCTGTTTTTGGTGTAATCCTGTGCATATGGTCAATTCTTGATTTCGTCTATTTTGATGTACGATTGCTCCAAACACAATGTTTTGATCATAAACACCAAGCCTATCATGTCAAAGATGTTGAAAAGGATGAAGATTGTACTGCAATTTATCCATATGATAGTTTAGTGGACTTTACATGGTAACCAGTATGTTCCTGTTAAATAGTAGAACATGTAGAAGATGTAGAAGGACGAAGTCCTCTTCACTAATGGACTGGTAAGAGTTTGTTAGTTTGAATGTGACCATACTCTAATATCAGTTTCTTTCAATGTATCTAATCACTTTATTCAGAATTATCCATTTTCATAAATATAAACTGTATTCAGGGCTGGCGTATTTTTATAGGTAAGCTAGTCTGGTCACTTATTTTGACCTTACTATTAAGCATTGCTGTTTGAAGTATTTTTTTAGTCCAAGTAAATTAATTCTACCTATTGAACAAAGCCTTCTTAAGAAATTCTTATTTCAAGTAAACGAGTTATTTTTAAATATGCATGATTATTTAGCAAGAACTCGTTTGCTTGAAACGAGAAGGCAATGTCCCCAAGTAGAACTAATTTACTTGGTTTAAGAAAGTAAAATGCTTCCAAGAATTGATTTTCTTAAAACAAGAAAAGTAAGTTTTGATGCTAATTCAATATTCTTGAAATAAGAAAACAGCAAGAATTATATTCTCATCAAGAATACGACATTCATGATGCAAGAACTTTGTTCTTGTTTTAAGAATGTCATATTCTTGACGAGAATATTATTCTTGTTGTTTTCTTTTTTCAAGAATATTGAATTCTCATCAAAATTTACTTCTCTTGTTTCAAGGAAATCAATTCTTGGTACGAATATCTTTACTTGTTTCAAGAATTATAAATTCTTGGCGAGAATAGTATTGCTCAAAACAAGAATAATATTGCTCAATACAAGAATTTAGCAAGAATTTTTTTCTTTTTCAAGGATTTTCAATTTTGCTGTGTAATACTTTGCACAGATCCTGGCCGGGACATTCCATATGCTGAGCAGCTTAGTTCCCAAATAAACAGAAATGAAATTATTAGTAAATAATAGAAAATGCCTGATCGAGGTAAACCAAGTAAATTAGGCCTGCTCTGGGATCTTAACTCGCCTTAACTCGCCTTAAATCGCCCTAACTCGCCTTAAATCGCGGATAAAAATTGGCAAAGATTCTCTTAAATCGCTTAAACTCGCACTAAATCGCCTAAACTCGCCAACCAAAAATGCTGAAAATAGTAAATACTATATACAGTGTAAACATCCCTTCCCCAGGAGAGGGGGGTTCTGGTTGTTTATTTCAGGTAAGATTAGGAGGGGGCTTACCGGAGGGGGCTTGCTGGAGAGAGGGGGCTTAGCCAAAACATGGGAAGTTACATGCTTATTGATTATAGCCGAAACACAGGAATGCACCTATCATTGGAAAGCCCTGCACCCCCCTACCCGAGGAACAGCGGGGCATTAGATAAAGTTTGTGTCCTAAATAATTATAATCCCCCGCTATACATGGCCTTCTTACTAGTCTAAACATGACTAAAGTCCCCCGCTACCCGAGCACCAAAAATGAAGGCTACCATATTAATTGCTTTTAAAATTCAACAAACTATTCTAAAATTTCCCCAATTTTGATCTTTGGAGGCCGAACATGCTGTCTAATGCCCGAGTACCCAGGCATAACCGATAGGGTAATCTGCAAATAAATCCCCGCTATTTCCCGGCATGTCCCGTGTAGGGGGGTGCAGGCTTTCCAATGATTGGTGCATAAGTTACATACTATGAAGCATATAGTTATATAATGACATACTGTATGAAGTTAGGAACCTCTATATTCAAACAGAAAAGTCAGGATGGCAAGAATCAGTCTGTTTTCAACATTTTATCTATTTGGATAAGTGTAATTAATATACCAATATTGTGACATGAACTTCCAGAACAATTCATAAATTGTTTTGTTTTCCTCTATTGAAAATAGTGCTGAGCTTATAAATTACAGGGTAGGGGAGAACTAGGGTATATTATTGTATATGTAATGCTGTAGCTTTTGCACAGCTCCCTTCCTACATTATATACAAGTGCTGAATTGCAGTCCCAGTAGTGCACAACATTTAATATTTTATATCAACAGTGTTGAAACTTACATAAATTGATAAACCACAGCATGATCCAAGTCAACTTTTATAGTCAGCATTGTCCGGTTCATATCGTTTTATATAAAGATCCATGATCATTCAACATTTTTAGCGTACGCCGTACGACCTTGGGTCGATACCAAAATCCAAACTCGTACCCAGCGCTAGCCTGCTGGGGCATAGCACTGGTAAAGGATGACCACGTGACAGGCAAATACTCCAAGATTCTTGGAGTATTAGTCTGCGAGCGGGCTTTATGGAAATTAAGACAGGGGGGTGACGAAAAGTTCACGAAAGGATAAATGGCGGTTTAGTAAATTGCCGCGGTTATGACATTCTTACTATTATTATCTTTCTTTAATACATTTATACGGCGAATACACATCAATCTTCTTTATATCTGCTTCATGTCGCATTATAATTTGCCGAGGAGGAGACGTTTCGAAGGACGATGAAAGTCAGCAAGGTACGAGACATATATATATTTTTTATAGTATTTTACAAATAGGTTAACCCATTATTAAGTTGCAATGGAGCCTTTGTGCCTTACTAATTCACACAATCTAGTGCCAGACAATTTATCCCATCAAAGGGAAAGTGTTGTATATTATGCTTAATACAAATGTAAATGTTAACCAGACACTATTATACCATTAACCGGCAAGTTTGGTTATTGGACTTTTGTAGGTCTAAATTCTTAGTAAATAATTGTGTGTACTGTATATACAGAGGCAGTTGTAAAAAATGAAAATATATGCCCTGCAATTCCGGTGCAATGCTGTCTATTCCAGTTGCCAAGGGCTAACCACAAATTCATGTGTATTTACCAGGATAATGCTAGTGTGTGTTATTGTTGCCAATGTGTGTTATTGATGCCAATGTGTACTTGTGGTTATCTTTTGGCAACTGTACTGTGTAGCTTAGATACCCAAATTTGCAAAGTTTAAAATATTTACCATCTTTCGGTTAACCCAATTAAGGTGCAATGCACATCTTTGCATCATACTACACTATTTCAGTCATTCTAACGCTAGTTGCTACACAGTTTAATTTAATTGTCAAGTGGAGATTGTTGCATGTGAACCTTTAACAGGCAACCTTCCAATGTCTTGCTAACCCATTTTAAATCAACTGCTGTCCTGTATTTGACCGAATAGTTGAAATATTATATATTATACTGTACTTATTCTTCTACAGATTCCATTAGATCATTCATTGAGTACATTGATTTCTTGCAGCATTTGTTGTGTTGGCGATGGAAGTTGAAAGTAAACGGAGAAGCAAATTGACTCAGGACTGAGGCGAACAGAAGGTATGTTTTGTTTTCTTTTGTTTAAATGTATTTGAAACTTTTCTCATTAAACCATTATGCTGCAATGTGCCTTTGGTCAACAATTTCCCTGTCTAATGCCAGACTATTGTCTTCTCAAGGGTAGTGCTGGCCTTTAATGTTTTAATAGAAGACAGTACCAGGAGAACATTAGTGATACAACACATCGGACTTCAACCTGTGGTATTGTAATGTTTACAAGTTAATGTAAAATAGTTGTGACAAAGACAAAAACTAGAATTTATATATTAATATTGGTCCCTTCACATGTAACTGATAATAATATATTATGGTAAGAACAAACCACAGTATTTTTGCAGGTTAAAGGGTATATACCACAAAGGACATATTGCAATGTGCTTGGTTTCAATTTGAGCTATTTCAATAGATGTGTTCAATGTCGCAAGCTGTGTACAAGATTTTTAGATTATGTTGTGCTGATTGTTCAACATTTGGTGAATTGAACAGGTAATATTATGAACACAATTTCAAGTGATTTGGGGGAACAAACATGGAGATTTAACTTAAATTCTGATGTCATAATTTGTACATTGAACACATTGAAATATCTCCAAAATAAAAAAAGCTATTAAAATTTGTAAAATATGTTTCTCTACCAAATTTGATCAGTCCAGTCCTTTCACATTAGACAAACTTAGTTTTGAAATCAGGATTAATAGTATATTAGTTGTAAAAAAATTGTTATATTTGCCACATTTTTATCTGTAATAAAAATTGTTCTCTATTTGTTTTCTCATTTTCCTTCACCTTGATTAAAACGATTATACAGGAATTTCTATAGGATCCTATAGGAATTCCTATAGGAAACCTAATAGCATTCCTATTATATTTTGGCCAAATTTCCTATAGGAAATCCTATAGGAATTCCTATTGGATCCTATAGGAATTTCTATAGGAAATTGGGCCAAAATCTAAATATAGGAAATCCTATAGGAATTCCTATTGGATCCTATAGGAAATTGGGCCAAAATCTAATAGGAATTCCTATAGGAATTCGTAGAGGAAATCCTGTAGGAAATCCTATAGGAAATCCTATAGGAAATCCTATAGGAAATCCTATAGGAATTCCTATTGGATCCTATAGGAATTTCTATAGGAAATTGGGCCAAAATCTAATAGGAATTCCTATAGGAAATCCTATAGGAATTCCTATTGGATCCTATAGGAATTCCTATAGGAATTCCTATAGGAAATTGGACCAAAATCTAATAGGAATTCCTATAGGATTTTTTCGTAAGGGTATATATATAAAACATTGACAAAGTATTTACTGTAATTGATGCCATCAGACATAATTAATAATACTCTATTACAATTAACTTACATGCCTTGTGTCCACTGTGTATTTTTTTGTTTTAACTGAGTACTTACTGTATCAGCACACCCAAAGTAAAGAGAAACAAGACAGTTAATGTTATACGAAGACATGAATTTGGCTATTCTTTGTTAAGATTTTTTTTTGCATCAATGATATTCCATAATCAATCAATAATCAATGAAAGGTCACAGCACAAGGCCAAAACTAAATGGTCAAAGCCAAGTGCAAAAAGTATGGTAGGGAAGAGGACTTTTGATGCAGTTGTGCCAAAATTATCTGTTAAATTGAAATATATGGAAAACAATCAGCCAAGAGACAAAAGTTTGAACAAAATTGTACTTTTAGCAGTTGTCTTTCAGCCTTTGCCCTTTTAATAGCTTTGTCAGGGACAACCTTCATCATAGTTAATAGAAATATTGCCCTAATTCATTTAGCTGTATATATGTAAAATATATCTTTGAAGCTCATCAATATGTTTCCATACAACATAAAACTTTAATTCACATTTTAAATATTATAACAAGTTCCAGTACTTTTGTCACAATTTTACTATTGAGTTCAGTCTGCATTTGAACTGAAAGAGTTAGAATTGGAAGTATACTCGATTCCTTTGAAGTCTTTGTGGCGCTACTGAGTTCATATAGCACAGATCAACGATAAACTGTTGAACCATTTATCCATTGACATGTTTTATATATTAAATCTGTATAAATTTTGTATTACCAGCATCTGTTACAACATTTCGTGCCACTTCCTTCACTTTAAAGCAAGTTCTCGAGTAATAGTTGACCATAGTATTATCGATAAACATATATATCCAATTTTATAGATCTACAGTGTAGGAACTAACACGACTTCAATCCATTGTGCTTCGATCAAATAACTCAAAACACTGAAGATTGCATTGCGTTTTGCCTTCACTCCTCTTAATTGTCAATTTGTCATCACACGTACAAAACATTATATATTTTCACCCCCCGTCCAAAAAATCCCGCGTGGAGAAATAAGCCAAGTTCCTGATGTCACGTGGTTAGCCTTTACCAGGGCTATGCCCAGCAGGCTAGCCCTGGGTACGAGGTTGACCAAAATCTGGCATTTTCACGAATTCAGTTAAATACTTCATGTTAGCGACTGCGGAGAAAGGAGCCTTCTCTCAGGCTATCTAGCGGAAATATATTATTCAACTCTATGAAACTTTATATAAACTAAATTTTAACATTAGTGAATTTTTGTAAATACTGCACTTTATATATCGAGGGGAATTGAAATAAATACTAATCAATGTTGAGTTTTAGTTATTAAATAAACACATGGAAATGAAATACTATATTCGCAACGTAAATCAGGCTTATTTGGTAAGTTTAACACATATGTAAATAGTAAATTCGTTTGAATTGGAACATGCATGATCACAGTTTTAATATATTCTGTACCCTTGGAATGTCCAAGATATCGACAAGGCATTCATGCATTTGGAAATTCTCAAAATATAGGCTAGCAACCCCATGGGGTGCACTAAAACTTCTTGTTCCTACAATCCAGCCACAACCCTGATTTTTTAGATTTCCAATTGATTGTGGTTCCAGGCCTGAACTTTAATAGTAATATGTATTAGTATGCAATTCAATTTAGAAATATATACATGTTATTATATACAGGTTTATGTTCTTCATTGTATTAATTCCAGCAATTTAGTGGTATAACCTTAAAATTAGTAATACGGCAAACACCCCTGGGGGTGTGGGTGGAGCAGTGGTGCCCTTTCAAAATACATGTACTATGCACTATTAATTATGTACTATTACTGTATTTTGCTTAAAGTGCTATACTTGCATATTTAATTGGCATGTATTTTTCTTAAATCGCCTTAAATCGCCTTAAAACGCCTTAAAACGCATTACCTGAAAGTTGTGTTTTTTCTTAAATCGCCTAAACTCGCCTTAACTCGCATTATCTCGCGGCGAGTTAAGGCGAGTTAAGATCCCAGAGCAGGCCTAAGTAAACCCTGCTAGCCGACCCACTTCCAATACCCTAGAGATATTATGTTTATGGTTTTGTTAAAACACTCAAATAAATTTGAAATAAATAACTTAAAATGGGTAATTTTTCTCTTGATATTGACTGCCATTATTAATGAGGGTAAAATTACACTTAACGAAGAGTAGATTGTGACTTAATAATTAACAGGAGATACTGTAGGTATTCACAATTGTCTTGTAACCTCTTAATTAACTACAATGGGCCTTTTATATGTTTTATTATCCTAACCTGTCTAGAGTAAGACATTTTTTAACCCATCAATGCCCAACAATTTCCCCTAAAAATAGAAATAAAAACACAGCGTGTGGCTGAATGTGTTGAGAAGAAACATGTGTAGAATTGTACATATGTATATATGTACATGTAGTCTGGTTAACTTTCAATTTCCAATATCTTTCATTGTCAGACTAAATTACTTGTTTCGGTTTTCTGATGGAGGACTACCACAGTATTGGTTAGTGACAACTTATGAACACCATTGGTATAGTACTCGTAGTACCTAACTGAAGTTTGAATAGGACAAGGAATATTTTGGACCTATTTTATGCCATGATTTACCATACCGTTTTTTATTTTTGCCTGACCTTGTTTCAGTTAAGACCACACTAGGTGCATTGGGTCTGGTCCCAGTGGCTTAGGTCGCCCAGGGGCTTCGTCGAACAAGGTTCCATAGGTAGGTCAGCCTTGTTCTCAAGTAGACAAAAGTTGAAAATCACTAGTTGAAAAGCAAAAAATGAGGCAAGTTTCCCCTTGATCTGTCTTTAACAGGGTAAAAGTACACTTGAGGAAGAGTATATTTAATTTTCTGAGTTACTTTTAACCCTTTAATTACAATGTGCTTGTTTAATTTATTATTCTAACCTTGTCAAGGAAACTTGTTTGGTTTTATTGTGAGGGCGATTGCCACTGTATATGTTACTGACAACTTATGCCACAGGGACATGGCCCTGTGTGCATGGGGTGTGAAGCCCTCAATTAGTCAAACCGCAATGTGGGTCCCTCCGGCTCAAGGGCCTTTTCGACTAAGCCCCCAGATTTTGTCGGTCATAGGAGTTACAACATTGTCTTTTAAATGCTCAAATTGCACTGAAGTGTACCCTAAATTTTTAGTCTATTACCTATAATAATTGTCACCATTTCCTTTGTTAAGATGATTTGAAAATTGAAACATCATGCAAGGCAACCAGTTATCTACAAAAACATTCTAGCCACTGGATCTGTTCAATGTAGGATTAATCTGTCTTGTGAGCTCATTCCATTGTTCAACAAATGGTTTCGTTGAGAAAGAATAATTAATTTATGCAGTAATTAATCCAAAAATAATATGTATAAGTTCATCCATGTAGATTACCAATGAATGTGATTGAAATTGAACATTTGACATTGAATGAGAACTTTAATTAGCATTCTGTTTATATAAATGTTGTGTGAAAATTCGTTGTCAACATGCATGTATAATAAAACTCTAAAAATATTGAAACAAATGTACTCTGTTTTTTAGATTACAAAAATAATTTGTTGGATGAAAGGAGACCAAAACAATTCCAAGAAAATTATTGTAGTTTTCCCCCAATATTCAGGTATTTTGTTTCAAAAAGTTTAGGGGAACTAGAATATTTTTCTCTTCAAGACTTTTCCTTCTTTCGATTCAAGAAAGAAATTTTCGTTATGTCCTGTGGGTAAGAAAATTATTCTTATTAAGAAAGTTTTTCTTATTTCAAGAAAATAAGTCTTAAATCAAGAAAATAATTCTTAGGCAACTAAGAATATTTTTCTTGATATAAGATATTTATTCTAGAAAGTATTCTTGAAATAAGAAAAATGTTCTTACCAAGAATATTTTACTTACCCACTGAACAAAATTAGAAAAAAAATAAATTTTCTAACTGTGACGTGAGACCAACACGTCAGAACATTCCAGAATTGACATTTGATATCTATTACACTGCTAGTGCATTGTCACTGCTTTGTCACGGTTGCGTAAGCTTCGCGCTTGCATAAGCTTGAACTATTAATAGTATATTAAGTAATTTCTGATTATAGACATTATATAATAACCTAAAATAGCTTAGATGAGGCACTATATAAGAGCTGCTCGCTAAGACACAAAAGGAGTTGAATATAGTTGAATATTGTTGATTGTAGTATTTGTTGTGTTATACAAAGAATTGTAATCAAGACTGAAGGAGAACGTTTGATATGTACACGTTGGATTCTCGTCTGGTTTTCACGCCAAGGACTATTGTTTGAGTGCTTAGCTGTGTCTTAAGACAGATAAGTTAAACATTTGGTATACTCAACGTTTGTTCTCTGTAATATATCTAGTTAATTTCTTATTTTATTTCTTTAAATAAATATATTTAGAAAATTATATTTCCTCGACTAGATTCTTGTTACGGTGTTCGTAACACTAACCAAAAATAATTTTCTTATTTTGAGAATAATTTTCTTGAAATAAGATTATTTTCAAGAATATTTTACTTACCCGCCGAAGAAGCCAAATTTTCTTAAAACAAGTCATTTTGTTCTTAAAATAAGAATTATTTTCTTAAAATAATAAATTGATTTTTGCAGTGTATATGTTTAGAGCTGCACAAATGTATTTAGAACTACTATTGTGTAGAACCGCGCGTTAAAAATATTCTGGATGGGCCAAGACAAAGCGAAATATTTTGAAAATGCGCATTACTGCCTTATAGCAGATTTTGGCTTTCTAATTTTTGGGCTGATACTCCAATATTCCTTGGTGTTGAAAACAATATGTGACTTTTTAACGTAGTTGGAGAAATCTTTCCAATAGACTAAACAGCAGTTACAACTACGTATCCAACTATTAAAATTTGTCATAAAATGTATCGACTATACATGGAATTGTATTGTAACTCAAAACGTGTCATTTTGATGCACTGTCGAAACTACGAACATTTCTGGCAGCCGTGACTTTGCACAAATTTTCTAATTTTCCTCCATGACCCAACAGTGGTCTATTACATTTCATTTTTTTTTTCAGCTAGTGGTAACTGCACTGCGATAACAGAAACAGGCGATTGTTGTGTTTTCCCGTTTTTGTATAAAAGCAAGTCGTATAAATCATGTATACTTCATTACGCCGAAGCATTATGGTGTGCAACCACTAAGAATTATGATAAAGACAAGGAATGGGGATATTGTCAAGGTAAACGTTACTTCGATAACTATAAAAAGTAAATAATACATTACCGTAAGAAGGAGTTAATTATGTAACGTATCAAATCCGGTAATGAACACTTTACCAGAAATGGATGTTTTTATATGACATTTCAAAGTCGAAATGAATCAGTATTTTCAGAGAAGTTAAAAGTTGACGAATTTTGTCCTAATAGACTCTGTGCCTGCTCAGCTATGCAGTCTAGTGCTGATATGAGTTCTGATATCCAGGTGCCATCATATGTTTACAGATCATAAACTATTCATTAATTTGAGATACTAATTTAAAAGCCGAAAAGCGAAAAGTGTGTGGTGGTATGACATCACTATAATAGACGACGTTGAATATAATTTATGATCTGATTTCTCAAACAAACCAGTACTTAAAGAGAAATTGAACGTGATAAGTGAATTAATAAATGAACGCTTATTGCCGTGGTATCGATGCGGTGTTGATTTCCTTTGCTTTGGTCATGAATTATTAATTAAGATGAGCTATTTTTCTGACGTGATCATTCTTTGATTCTGGCTTAGAACAATGACGTATTATTCTGGTTCAGAACAACACTAACATGAAAAATAATTGCCTTATTATCTCTATGTGCAGTGAATCAAATCAACATCATGTATTTGTGACCCATACGGACTGAAAAAATTCGAAGTTATTGAAATAAGATTCTTGTCAGGAATATTTTATTAAAATAAGAAATCGATTTTTTGTAGTGTATATGTTTAGAGCTGCGCAAATGTATTTAGAACTACTATTGTGTTGAACCGCGCGTTAAAATATTTTGGATTGGCCAAGGCACAGCGAAATATTTTGAAAATGCGCATTACTGCCTTAAACCAGATTATGGCTTTCTAATTTTTAGCTGATACTCCAATATTCCTCGGTTTTGAAAACAATATGTGACTTTTAACGTTTTTGGAGAAATCTTTCCATTACACTAAACAGCAGTTACAAGTGCGTATCCAACTATTAAAATTTGTCATAAAACGTATCGACTAGAATTTTATTGCAACTCAAAAGGTGTCATTTTGATGCAAAGTCGACACTACGAACACTTCTGGCAGGCGCGACCTTGGTCAAAATTTTATAATTTTTCTTCATGACGCAACACTGGTCTATTACATTTCATTTTTTTCTTTTTCAGCAAGTTTTAGATGCACTGTGAGGACCACTAGAGGCCATTGTTGTATTTTCCCCTTTTCTTATCAAGGCAAGTCGTATAAATCATGTACACGTTATAAAAATAGATCATGGTGTGCAACCACTAAGAATTATGATAAAGACAAGAAATGTGGATATTGTCAAGGTAAACATTGCTTCGATAACTATAAAAAGTAATATATTAACATAAGAAGGAGTTAATAATGTAACGTACCAAATTAAATTGGTGGTTTATTATATTGCTGAAATATATGTAAGAATAATATATTGAATTCAGCTGTCATGCACTGTGCCAAATGCAAAAATGTGGCATATTGCTCTACTCCATAAAAACTTTCCGTAATGCCTAATAGAACTGACTCGTCCCCAGGCGCTATATAAATAATATGTTCACATAAAATATTACTATCGGCAGCAATGCGCAAGAGGACTGTTGAGAAGAGTACCATTGAGATTCTATAGCGCTTGAAAGATCTTGTTCGCTTTATTGCAAAATATGTCAGTTTTTGATGTTTTGTCCGTTGTGATATTTATTGTGATAGGTCTTCTTCTTCTGGGCACCCAATTCTTAAAATAAACGAATATGTCAGCACTTCCGGAGCCATATATAGCCGAATCAAAGCTAATATATGCAAAATATAAAAATATCGCCATATTTTCTTTATTTATATAATATAATCAGAGCATAATTATTAAGTTAATAGATTACCTACTTTAAACCACGTCGTTAGCCATGACAAATGCTTCAGAATGCGAGAATTACATTTTTCATTGAACGTATTTCTATATCATATTTGAACAACCAAGCTGGAACTTATTTGTATATAGAAGGAAGAGATATACATTACAGAGTAACTTTGTTGCATCACCAATAATAAACCTCTGAATCAACTATCCTTGTTTATTCTCTGTATATATAGTTCCAAGTAATCCTCGAAATTTCACAGCGATTGTTGAAGGAAATGCTCTGAATATATCTTGGTTGCCGCCAAGATACCCAAATGGTAAAATCAAACATTATATATTGACATGGAAAAAGAATGATGGGAATAACACGTATTTGAAGAAAAATGTCAACTCATGTCCTTTTGTGATAAAAAATTTATGTAAGTATTGTGTTAAAAGTTTCCTCTTTTGAGATATAGCTATACTGTAAAACATTAAAATGTAATAAAAATAGCTTAGACATAATAACCCGTTAATCTGGAGTTGATTTTAATAGACGTTCTAGATCTATATATTGGATGAAAGAACAATCATATCATTTTTGAGAGAAGGGAATTAAGAGAAGGGAATAGACATTTTAGTGTGGTTGGGGTGGGAAGAGGTAGGATAAGGAGGGCCCAGGTATCCAGACATCAGCTGTTGAAACCAGGATGTTTGATTATACATGATGGTAGGACTTCAACTTCCTGCAGTACAATGTCACTGTTTAGAGAATCGACGCACTCCTCAATCTCCGTACAACATTGACACTCTTTAGCATTACGAAGAAGTTCAATGCGACAATGGAGTTTTTTATATTTTGTAATTTGAATAGTGTACATGTAGCGTAAAGATGTATTCACTGGTCACGAAACCCAAGTCACGCATCCAAAATCAAAGCGAAATATTTGCCATTTAGGTTCTGTACCATCAGGTCTTCGCTGTAGGTTCTTAAGACGTTCGTCGTAAGATTGCTTCTTTTCGCGATTGTTTGCGAGCCATTCTTTGTAGGCAACGGCTTCGTTTACATATGGACCAACGTCTTGTTTGTGATCGCCGCTTGAATTCGCTTCACCCGTGTTTTGATCGATTTCACTCGATTTCTCGAGCTGGTACAGCCCTGAAATAAAGTTACAATCGGAGTCATCGCTTTGGTAACTATTATTCTCCGTATCTGGACTTGATGAGGATATTTTTATTTTTAAACACTGATTTTTGCCGGCTTGATCTCGATTCTCCCCTTGCATCTATTTACTTTTTATTTATCCAATGTTTTCCCGTTGTGACGAATTCGTTACCAGTTTCCCACCTTCGCGGTTTTCAAAAACTTTTGCCGTTAAAATTTGAAATTTTCAAATTTCATTGACTTACTACTCCATGAAAACAAGCTCGATTTCAAATCTGGTTTGCATTTTCGTAATCTACGTTTCAAGACGTGCGAAGTCCCATTTTGTGACATGGGCACTTTAAGAGAATCGCTACATTTTCGGCAATATTTTTACGAGCTTCATCATGTATAATTCACCAAACTATTTAGCCGCACATTTGAAACCGAAATTAAGCCAGAGAACAGCAAAAGTCTGGCGGACTTTCTTCTATAAACTAGCTAAATGTACTAAATAATGTGCTATAATGTCCGTATTGACATCTTCATATTTCCCGTCAAAACAATACAAGCAAGCGGCAAATGGTCAAAACTTCATACTTTAACATTCATTAGAACATGAATATAGAACGTTTTCAAAATAATATTAGTTGTATTCAATAATTCTGCACCAGATTTATTTTTTCAGTAACATTCAAGGCTTTAGTATAGCTTTCGATAAGGTCAAGGTGTTCAAAATCGCTTGTTTACAATGCGTTCAACCTGTCTCGTTGTCTCGAATAAATATAACATTTCAAACATCTATTCTCTAAAGAATGTTTCCTGCAACAACACATTGATTTTTCCAGATTATATGACCATTTACCTTTCTCGTTAAAATTCAATTAACACAAAGTACTAATAGTATATACCTTCAATAATACCACAAACATTCTCAAACGCGTGAGAAAAACCACTCTGTAGTACAAAATCGTTGTAAACTCTGCTATTCATTTCCTTCCTAGTTCCTACATTCTTAATATTATGGTTTCACCTGATAGTTTAGCATTTCCCTAGTTCCCTTTCCTGGTTGCGAGAATTGTTGTTCACTATAACGCGCAAAAACAACATATTTTTAGTTACCATAATCTTCACGCAATATACAATCTTGGCCAATATACTATGGGACAATCTACTTTTCACATGCATTCCCGTATACCATGCTATATATTGTTCCAAAATTTCCTCCCTCCCTTCCCAACTTCAGTGTTTCAGTGTTGCGGTCTAGTCAACAGAAGTCCTTTTTCCGCGAAGTTATATTTTTGTCGGATCAACACTGAACGGGGAGTACGGGGTGCGCTTGGCTCATGAAATGCTATGAAATTACGGTATATGTCCCACAGGCAAAGACTGTAGATCCCTACGTTGTTTTCAAGCCAACCCAACTAATGATGTCACAAGTTCATTGACCGCAAAATAATTTTTTTGAGAAATTGATCCAAGACGGAGGCTGATGAGGAAATTTCATCACATTTTACTTGCATTTTACTGGCAAACAAATATGTTACAGAAAGAAATAGTAGCATTCTCATAGTTAGGTGGTGCAGTAAGATTAATGTCCTTATTAGCAACTAAGGCGAAGACATATGGTGCTTTAGGCTATATTTTAAAAACACGAGACTTGCTTGAATACGAGAAAGGGTGAGAAATATATTAATTGTAACTTTCTTTCATGTTCTTATTGCAAACAGAAGAAGAGAAGTGAGATAGCTGGAGCTGCGCGACGCGTACACTAGGAAAGGTCCTCATTCACAGTCACGGAATAGAATAACAAAATACAGGCGTGAAATTTTTCAAGCAGTGCTTTAACAAAGATAGAAAAGACTACTTATCTGATATTTTCACGTCTTTGTGACAGATTTAAAATTTGTAAACATAACTGAGAAATATAGGCACTTTTTCGCTGTTATTCCTTGCTTTCGCCGTATTTTTTACGAGAAATCGACGGCCAGGTAGATGGTGGCCGAGATGCCCGAGGCGACATGCGCGTGGACAAAAACGTCAAAAGCGCCGACTCGAGTGGCCCTTTTAGTCATCTTTATTCTGTGACGATGATATATATTTTCTATTTTTGTAGAGTAAAAAACCGCATAAACAATAAATATAACAACCTCGTACCCTTGTGAACGCTGGTCACGTGGCTCCCAGATTTTGGGAGCTAAATTGAAATTGTACTGAGGGAGGGGTGGTTGAGGAGCTTGTTGTCTTCCGTGATATTTTTGCGTTTGGAAAATCAAGTATCTTGCGGCGATAAATTTAAAATTTGCAGCAAGAAAATGCGACGAAACTTTTTTATAATTATGTTTCGTATTTATCATGACATGACATTTATCATATATTTATCATATTTATCATGACATGACATTGAATCGGTCTCCTCACAAAAATTACTTGGCGTAATCATTGACGAAGATCTAGCTTTCAAAGAGCATGTAAACAAACTTTGTAAAAAGCTCAGTCAAAAAATCGGTCTCCTGAGAAAAATTAGAGGATATTTGCCACTGCTTGAACGAAAGCTATTTTATAATGCTATCATCAAGCCGGTTATGATGTATGGTAGTTCAATTTGGAGTTGCTGCTCGCAAAGTGATATTCTTCGAGTCTTCAAATTACAAAAAAGAGTAGCACGTATAATTCTAGGAACAGATACCTCCTCCAGGTCAACGGTCAATTTTACTAAACTGAACTGGATCCCTTTCTATGACGAAGTGAAAATTAATAAATGTACTATAGTCTATAAGAGCCTGCATGGTCAGGCTCCGCAGTATATCAAGAATTTATTTAGAACAAACAATGATATAAACGGTAGACAAACTCGACATGGTGAATACAATTTAGTTTGTCCTAAATTTAATTATGTAACTGAGGGAGGGAAATCTGTAACAGTCAGTAGCATTAAGATATGGAACAATCTCCCCAAAGAGATCAAGAGAAAATCTAACGTTACTTCTTTTAAGTTTGCCCTTAAAAACCACTTCCTGGACTCATATAAGGGTATTGATATATATATATATCTGTGCGAATGCTTACGACATATGACTATAGCTATCAGCTATGCCTATATGCATCAGTTTTATGAATTATGCACCGAAATAAAACGTGCAGACATAATAAAATAGAAAAGTATTTTGTAAAGCTGATCCGTTCTATCATTCCTTTGCATGCGTCTTGGGGGAAATTTATATTAAATAAAGGCGATCTTTAATTTACTACAGTACTATATAGCTACTATATCGTAATTTGAAATTTCTGAAGCGGCGGAGGAAGCTCTAAATTTTTGCCTTCAGGCTTCAGACTTAAAAAGGAAGTGCTCAAATAACATAATTTAGTAATTTCCCTCATAATTTTTGTGTCTTACTATTAACTCTTTCTAAACGGTAGCGTCGAATATCAGCTTCTAACGCATGATGACTTTGAGCGCTTGTATCTTTGGCGCCCCTCACCCAAAACGGACGAAAATACCACCAATCGATCACAAATCGATTCAGCAAACACACCTGTTCTTGGCTAATGCCAAACAAATCGCTCAACACATTGTTTTACAGATCTCCGTGAGTTTTAACACCTTTGTAATCTGATATTTATTATTATCGTAAACTAATTATATATTCAGTACCTTTGGTCGATTATAACTTCTGTTTTAAAAACCGTGTGATCTTCGCTAATACACCGTTTTATAGAGCTTGAAAAACAGTACATACTGACCAACTTGCAAAGAAACACAATAAAAATTGACAAAGTTACGGCGAAATTTGAAATGTAGCGTACGGGTCAAACCGGAATTTCAGACAAAAACAACCGGAAAAGGCCCAAACACAAACAAAGACTGTTGCTATGGTTTTTTAAGTGGCCGGAATGAATTCCCCAGGGTACAATACCCTATATAAGATCTTTTTGTCGGGACTGAAGCGCGTGGGCAAACCATATATAGTCAAACTACGGCAAGCGCGTGCATGCTGGAAAATTCCCGATAAATAAAAAAAAATTCAAAATAAATATTTCTAAAAGCCGTATGGAAGGCACGTTTTACAGTCTAAAGAAACAGATAAAAAGCTAAATTTCGACCATTAGAAGTTTTTCAAGATATTAAAGATATTAAAAGATATTAAAGATTGTTTGATTTGAACTGAAGTATGACTGGAGGTATGTTTGGGATTAAACTTTTAGTATTTTTGATTCTGTAATGTTTAGTCGGCAAAATAGCCCACTGTTAAAAAGCTTATTTTGTAAGGATTCCAATGGTGTTAATTTCATAGCCAGGGGGTAAATATTTTGCAAAGGAGATCGTACTTAAAGTGCTCTTGCGACAACTTGCGACAACATAATTAAAATGCGACCGTCCAGAAAGAGTCTTAATGTAAAATGCTTCAACAGATTTTTGTTTGGAGATCAATCTCTACATGTTAGCTAGCGTTTGCTAGAAGGCGCTGTGTCTATCGGCTATGATGCTTATGTAAGATATATGGTCACTCGTGAAAACTCTATTTATTTTCGATATTAACTTATAGCGTTTAGAAATAGCAACAATTCTAGTGGTATAGTTCAAAAATATTATAAATATATGCTTTATACATTTTATATAATGACGATTGTAGATAAGAGGCGTTTGATATAAAACCATGCTTGAGTCCTGAGAGAACATTAAACAACAGCTCAAAACTCAAAAGCGTACGATCTTGGTTGGTTTCTTGACTTGTCTTTCAATAAGACTGTATACAACGTTTTAAAACTTAAAAGCAAAGTACAAAAACCAAAATTATCAGGTAGTTTGAACTATATATGATTCCCAAGATCGATTAATATGATATCCCACTCCTTGCAATTGAACTGTGTAATTTTCAAGTGGAAGCGTGTAAATATGATACTTTCCTACACCCCCTCAATCAATAAATTTTTAAAGAGCCACGTGACCAGCGTTCACCAGGGTCTTTTCTCCCCAAGATGAAAAAGCCTGGGTACGAGGTTGCTCCGTACAGTTGCAAATATGAAGAAATGCGAGCAAGTTTGCTTGTTGTCCGTACAAATGTAGTTTCTTCGTGCAAATTCGATTGTTATGGCGATTCACACACCCCGACCAACAGTAAATTATCAACTCCAAAAGGGGGGGGGGGGTGGGTGGAGAGAGACAGCCGGGAGAAAATTCAATAATTGCAATTCTCTAAATGAAATTGTTGGCCCTGTATAAAAATTGAAATGCGGGACGATCCTTTGCCAAAACTATAATTATCGTTTTTGTCAGAACTGTGGAAATGGTATTACTATAGTCAGTGAGTCAATCTCGTAATATTTATTTGAATTTATTTCGTGAAGTACACAGCATGTTGCCCAGTTTCCGGAGAGTGAACATATTTTACGCTATATTTTACTATTGAATATTTCTAGAAGGTTAAGAGTTTAACAGATATATGATGACCACTAATAATCCTGTACTAGCCTATATTAAAAAGTAGGCCGCTAAACTTTCTTTTTTTTATATCTAGTTTTTCTAGTCGGTCGAATTTTAATTATGTTGTCGCAAGAGCAATTTGAGTACGATTTCCTTTGCAAATATTTACCCCCTGGCAATAAAACTAACAACATTGGAATCCTTACGAAATAAGCTTTTTAACAGTGGGTTATGTTGCCAACTAAACATTACAGAATCAAAAATACTAAAAGTTTAATCCCAAACCTACCTCTAGTCATACTCCAGTTCAACTCAAACAATCTTAATATCTTCTTTATTCTTGGATTTGACAACAGACTTCTATGGCGAAAATTTAGCTTTTTATCTGTGTATTTCTTGTTGAAAGTTTTGCTTCGATACGACGAGTAGAAGAATTTATTTTGAATTTTTTTTTATTTATCGGGTATTTTCCAGGCCGCATGTGCTTGCCGTGGTTTGACTATATATGGTTTGCCTAAGCGCTTCAGTCACGACAAAAAATCTTATATAGGCTATTGTACCCCGGAGAATTCATTCCGGCCACTTAAAAAACCATATCAACAGTCTTTGGGCCTTTTCCGGTTGTTTTTGTCTGAATGTCCAGTTTGGTTCGCACGCTACATTTCAAATTTCGCCGTAACTTTATTAATTTTTATTGTTTTTCTTTGAAAGTTGGTCAATAGGTACTGTTCTTAAAGCTCTATAAAACGTTGTATAAACGTTGAAGTTATAATCGACCAAAAGTACTGAATATATAATTTGTTTACCGATATAATACATATATCAGATTACTAAGATTAAAACTCACGGAGATCTGTAAAGAATATGTTTAACGATTTGTTTGGCATTAACCAAGAACAGTTTTTTTTTGTGCTGAATCGATTGGTAGTATTTTCGTCCGTTTTTGTGATGGGCGCCAAAGATACAAGCGCTCAATGTCATCATCCTCTGGAGGATGATATTCGACGGTGCCGTTTAGAATGAGTTAAAAACCCACCTTTTCTTGACCCCTAAATGGCAAATGTGTGAACACTATACACTTTAATTAATGTCCGTATACTAATCGCTTTTATGTATGACAAAGCTTATAAAATAGATCATTGGAAATATCCTGTATATGTTGGATTTACTAAATCGATAAAAAATAGGTACATAAACCGTCATAATTAGATAATGTTTACCCTACATTACTTGTCACAAGACTCGCACCGAAACACTTCCATATTATCATGTGCAATATAAAGCGGGATTTCTCACGACTAAATTTCATACCGTCTCTCGTAGTGTAGCGGTAATGCATTGACACGCCAACCCAAATGCTCGACTTCGATTTCTTATAGGAGCACTTGATTTTCACTATATAATAGTTTCAGGTCTGATCGATGTAATTTTTTTATCTCGATATCTCTTTGATGAGGGACTGATGTTTTGTGATTAAGTTTTAGTTGTATGTTAGGTTAGGGAAGGCATTCCTAAAATATAATTTTCACTACCGGACACTCGAGGTCGTCATGTTGAATTATCTATGTTTACTATATTCCGATTTATATGAAGTTTTCCATTGATGATCATCCAGCAGATTGCCGACAAATGCAAACCGACACCTCTAGTCACAGTTGCCCATCGGTTAAAATAAGTAAACTAAGGTTTGTACAAAAGGTTTAAAGATTAATTAACATATTCTTCACAGCGTGGAAAGGTCCATAAGGGCGGTACGAGCAATAGAACAAATATGTGTAGAGCTGTAAAGTACCATATTGGACCTGATCAACCCAATTGACCATTGATTAATTCAGTTCATTTGAGTAAAATGTGGGATTGTACTAAATTTGTTGGGTGCAAGACAATATCATTGCATAAACATGACATGTATCAAAACACATTTTCCTTGAGAGCCGGACAATACGCTTGACAGTTTTGCAAAGGATCATGCCACATTTCTATTTCTAAACAAAGCCAACGATTTTATTTCAAGAATTTACAATTACATAATTTTCTCCCGCGACTGCCCCATCTCCCCCCGTCCCCTTGGAATTCCTAATTCGCTGTTGGCCGGGCGTTATGATTCGCCATGACAATCGAATTTGCCCAAAGAAAACACATTTGCATGGAGCGGCGACCGATTTGTACTGGAAAGTTCACACTTGTACGGAGAACAAGTAAACTTTCACGTAGAAGCTTTATATTTGTACGGAGAAGCTCCACATTTGTACGGAGGACGGTCGAATTTGCAGGGAGAAACTACATTTCCACGGAGCAGCCACATATTTGTATACGGAGAAGAGGTGGCCCTTGCAGGCCACCGTAAATTTCATTTAAATTTAAACTTTGTTGGTAACATAAAATATAATAATTTATGAAACGTACACATCAACTGAAATTATTTAGTAGAAAATCGTCTATAAGCAACAATTTTTAACACAACAAATACATTACTCATCAAGAATTAAATCAAATTTGCTTTATATTTTACAAATTTCGATCATATATCTCTTCTTATCCGTTTTTCAAAGTAAACGCGACAAAATTTGTGTTACGACTCTTCCATCGAACAACTTTCAAAGTTCTCGTATGTTTTTTAAAAAGACATTCAAAATTTGTAAAGTTTATTCGCGCATTCCACTCCTGGTAATCCGTTATATATTTGAGATCGGTGGGAGGTCCACCGGTAAGCCATAGCCATGCATCCGCAAAACTTGATGAACTTTAAACGTCGCTAGCCGAGTGATTACTAATAAAGAGTGGGGATTACTAATAAAGAGTTTATAAATCGAAAGGTTTACGACAACAAAGCCATATTTTTGCACGCAAAATATGTTGATCTCGGCAAAATTCGACAGTTGCATAAGTAATGTGCTCAACTCCATTTGATGTAAATGGTGATGCTCAACCTCATGCTCTACCCTTGCTCCCCCTTACCCAGGCCCAAAAATGCGGATCGAACGGCCTTTATATAACTATACTAATCACTTTGTTAAAAATTTTAACAATAATATTTGTTTGTTATTTTAGGCGAATTTACCTCTTACGCAGTCAAACTTCAGGTCGTTAGCAATTCTGGAATTGGAGACAGTTCTAGTCTAGTAGCGAAAACTGAACGCATTCCAATGAAGAAAGTGGAAGCGACATCTACTCAAGACATGTTGTCTGCTACATGTACACCAGAACCGATAACTAGTAATTCTACAGCAACTGTTAAAACACCCCCGGCTAAAAGATCCCAATATAGAAGCTCAAACGTTGGTGCTATTGCAGGCGCAATCATTGGGTCGATACTGTTTCTTATTCTTGCCTTGCTCCTTTCATTTCTCTTGCGAAGAAAAATCTTGAAAAAACAACATAATAATGCAGTAATGGTAAGAATGACCTTTTCAGTATTGCATTCTATACATCCGTTGCATCTTCATTGATTATTTTTTCGTTTGACTGAATCCTGAATATTGATCATGATGATTTATCCATTATTATTGTTATTGTTATTATCATATTTATTCGACAAACAACGTTTTATTACCCATATCACTTTTATTAGGGGAATCCCTTGGACATCTGCAATGTACAATGTCTACAACATATTTAAACAAAATAACAAATGCTTCATACAAGTATTTGTCTCTATAGCGTCTGTGTTGAAAATAATCAGAACAATACATGCAGTTCCCATTACTTTGCACAGGAATTTCAATCATGGTATGTAAGTCGAAATGACACCCAAAGTAACGTAGATATCATGGTTTCTGGAAATCCAGTGCCTCCACTCAGTGAAGAAACTTCCATAGGAGAGAGAGGTTGGTTAATGATAAACTTATACAGCAGCAATAAATGCATAAGCCTATTCATTTCACTTTAAGAATTAGACGTATATTAATGCAGGACATTCGCCAAATCAGAAGTGACTAACTTATTAAATGACGACAGTTAACCTTAACTTGCCCCACATGAGTTCAGGTTGATTACATAGTACCTAATGGCATCACTACAATGCACCACGTATATTCCAGTGTTGCGACTGGTAAGGTTAGGGGAATTTCGTTTTGAGCGAATCAGGGCGTATGTTTACATTTTCGACCAATCAGAATGCGTGAAATCTAAAAACATCAACACAAGGAGTGAGAAAATATTACTCTGTTCTAAGCCTTCCGTGCAGCTGAAGTTTCACTTTTTTGGTCAAAAAACGACAAATCCTACATGTTTAAATCTTGAATTTCCTCGCGGGCATTTTCTAATTTCGACTTGGAACGCGAGATATTTATGTTTGAATAACCGCGTTTTGAAACGCGTAAAATCGTGATATTTATTGCCGTCATTGATCACTTATATGAAAAAATGCATGTGTATCGTTAGATAATTTTGTAGAGTTTTACCCCATTTCATGGTGTACACAGGTAATAATTAATAATACAATTAAACTGATATTGATGAAATGCGTGTCGGAAGTGCGTTAAAGTAGTGGAAATGGAAGTCAAAATGTGATATCCGGTGCGCGAAAACACTTGGCAGATTTCAATCCAAAAACCTTCGAAACACTACAAAATTATGCAGATCAACGTTTGATATTGTACATCTTTTACATTTGTATACCTACCTGGGTAGAGTGCTAGCTTATTTTATATGGGTTGAGAAGTTTCAAGCAAGTTTCATTCTAATTCTATGATTAAATATTCATTTGTTTTCATAAAATAGATCCTAAGTATTTTAATTTCAGATTGCGGATATTTTCGAATATTAAATTATCAATTATATTCCTTGATCTTTTTTCGAATAATTTAACGTGAAAGGAGTTCTCTTTTATAATTCTGGTGTGGAGTTCGGTGTGTTCCACAATTAAAGGGCCTGGGATATGATTTCTCAATTTTTTTTTCATATTTCTAAAACCTATCTTTGAAACATAGTGTAATATTTTTGTGGCAGGTATATTTTTTTCAGTTTTTTATACAATGTTAGCTCCCAAAGAATGTGGGCAATGGTTGGTGTAAAGAAGGATTAGTCCAGTTTTCCAGAGTATGTGGGTATCAGGGGCCACTCTACCAAGTTTACTTCCAGTATCAAATTTTTGTTGATCAAAATATGCTTTGATATCATCTTTCCAAGACACTTCGGAGAGTATCCTGGTGCCCATCCTTGGGTACCCATACAGTGAGGAGAAAATACTCAAAATCCCTTGTGTGATATAGTATGCATTAAAAAATACGACATAATGTTACATTAACATAACTGTTTGATTAGAAAAGTTTCCTGTGAAATATATATTAACCAGACGTTACTATCGCAAGTGAAGTGCTGCCAGTGGCGACCATTTACTATTTAGTACAGGTGTATGTACCACAGAATACCGCAACGTGGCTTCTTAATATTTTTTAGTATAGTTTACCGATATATTTTTTCTTCCTGGGGGTTTTTGGGCTAGATTTCATAGACGTAAATATTTTTCTTTAATTGAACATTCTGTGGAACAAACTCTAATGTACCACAGAATACCAGTGCAGAGATAAATAAGCAACGGTTTATCAAATTGTACCAGGATTTGGTGTGTCATGTTGTGTGATAACACTGTACTGATATTGCTAACTTAATTTAGTGAAAGGTAAACACTAAAATCATTACAGCATACCAGTGGTGTAACCAAAGTATACCAGGTTTATCAATAATTTTGAAAAATTCAGTTTTTCAATGGTAAAATTGATTCCTCGGTGTGATTCCTGTATAGTAATAATGTTGTGTTGCATAGAAAAAGTAGTGATCAACATAAATTATACTGGTTTGCAAACTTATTTTTAAACTTTCGAATTTTACAGGCATTATGCGGGAAAAAGTATCAAAAACTTACAATGTTGTTTTTTGTTAATCCTGATTATTTTAAAGAATTTTTATGAAAATATTCATTTTTCGTTTTTTATATGTCAATTAAAATTAAAACTAATGTATATTCACAAAAATAAAGTATACAGTATGTTTCCTCCAATGTTTATAAGATCAATAAATGAAACTGGTATTCTGTGGTACCGTGGTATTCTGTGGTACATACACCTGTAGTAAAATACTTGTAATCGCGCGAAGTATTTTCAATTGAAGAGTTTAAGCATGCGACGTTTTCCTCAACATGGACTCCACGCATCTTTAATGCTCAGTGTTTGTAGGCGTGATGTCAGTGTTGACAATAACGTCACATGCTTAAACCGTTAAGTAAAATCATGTGGCACAATAGTGTCAAGTGTCATATAACCCGCAACCCCAGCAGAACAGAACAACACATCAATATTAAGATTTAAGATAAAGTACTTTTACAAGTGCGTTCTTCTACTGTTCGCAAGTCTCAAAAGTCTATGCATGAATTAGATCATTAACCTTGCTCGTCAATAGATCAGATGAAAGTTTGATTTGTTAATCCAACCCCAACAGAATATCAATATTAAGATTTAAGGTAACTTACTTATTAAAAATGCGTTCTTCCAGTGCTTCGCAAAATGAACCATATGAAACTTTTAATTGTTTGGCATCTTTTAAAATAGCAAGCACGATGCTTCTTTCAGATGACGTGGTTAAGTCCAGTGTTAGGTCCAAGATCTAATAAAAGAAGAAAGACTCATATAAGTATATTGTTCCCCCTATTAAAGGCATTCAAATACATCTTGTCGCCTTCTATAAAAATTTGGTCGACAGTGCAAGAATTCCATTGTTCTACCGGCCATGTGTTCGCACAAAGCAAAGCCAAAAGACTCGCATATAAGTACACTGTCTGCCCCTTGAAATGTTCCTAAATCTTTTGTTCCCTTGATGTATACTACCAGCAACAAATAGAGTTTAATTTGACATGTTGATTAGAAAAAATACAGTTACATCTCTTCAGTGATCAATAGTCTGCCCTCAAAAGCCTTTGTGGTCTTGATATATTCTCCCGGCAAGAAATAGAGTTGAGTTTGATATAATAGTATATTACAAAAATACTCTTACTTTTCTTTACAAAATCAATGTAACACAGCGCCAAACAATGCCAACTTGCCAAGAACAGCTTCGAGGAAGAAAGAGAACGTGGTGACGCGTCACGGTGTTGCGCAGCGCACAATTTATTAATGTTCGCCGCTGATCGGTAGTCATTACGTATACCGAATATAATTGTCCACGAAATGATGAGAATCGAGATTGCGAACGCACATACACTCAGGAGACCTCGTTAAGATTAGTGAGCTGCTGGCCTTACCGCTCGCAGCAATAACAGACTTGACCAGACCTCCCCCCTCACTCTGTCACCAATTTTTGCACTTGCATCTATTCTTTCAACACATCATCCTCTGAAAATTCAACCTGGCATGGCTGTAAGACGTTGGCTGGAGTTAATATATGTCTTTCCTCAAATCGCAGGTCACAAAAACGTCTAAAAATTGTGAACTGCCCACCCTTGTGCACTCACAATTGGTTGTTTTTGCCTTATGAAAGGCAGATGGGGGAGAAGTAATTGTTCACCGTACCAAAATTTCTTCCACAATTGACTTATTGAATTTTTCAAGCACTATTCCAACCGCTTAACCCACACCATAGCTCACTGAGCATGCTTGGTAGCCATGTGTGGCCAACTGCAAATTATTTTGCTCTTTTCAAAGAGTTTAAAATCTATTTTCTTATTGCCCTTATTATGCCTTACCCACATGCTTTGGGAGCAAACATTGAAAATAATACTGAAAATAACACCTGCCACAAAAACATAATACTATGTTTGAATGATAGGTTTAGAAATTTGAGAAAAATATAGGCAGTTATACCCCAGGCACCATGGTATGAAATATGCAATCCTTTATTGTGGAACCCACCTAATGCATGGATCAATTCTTGCTGTTATATCCCCCCTGGCAGCCACTGGAACAATGCAGCAAATCATGTTCCGGGCCCCGGAATTGGTGTGATGATTTTATCCCGGGGATTTAGGCAGGGCATGCACGAGATCTGGGGTTTGGTGACTGGCAATGTACAGACTAATCCCTAGTCCTCTGTGCGCGCGTTATTTTTCTGTGACAGGCAAAAGTCCATCAAATGTTGGATATACAGCATCTCAGAAAGATTGCTGTCCATAGAAGAAGGGCCGATTTTCTGTTGAAAGTATGCAGGATTTTTTATGTTAAATTACTGTATTAAATTTTGACCCTTGCCTGGGGGTTGGGAATCGTTAATTTTCAAATTCCCGGGAGCTGGGAATTTGCAGTGAGCTTTAAAAAAATGTATAAATGCCCGAGGTGTTGCCTGGGGAGGATGGTAACAGCAAGAATTGATCCATTCATAACGGTAGTTGCGTAGGAACCAGGGAAGAAAAGAGGACACGTGAGTAGTAATGTACGGGACTATACGGCACTACGGCACTTTCTAAAACATATCTCTGACGTCACCACTTTTAAAAGTGCCGTATAATGCCGTACTACTTAAAATTCTGAAACACCGCGCAAGCGCTTACGTCACACACACCGTAAAAAGTATAATTATTCTGAAACACCGCGCAAGCGCTTACGTCTTACGTCTTACGTCACACACACACACACAAGCTCAAGCTCTGTGGGGCGCGCTTGCGCGCGGTACCAGAAAAGAAAAATGAACTTTGACATGCAAGGACAAAAATAAACAAATAAACAATGCCAAAGAATTATAATTTTATGATGTTAAGCAGCACTGGTAAAACAAGATGTCATCATAAGTCTTGTACATGGGCAGGCTCTGAGACCGGTATTAAATTACATACAAAAGTTTCTCATGGTACTCGTCCTAATAAAGTCGAAGGCATAACATGTGGTGTGTGTGATAAAAGATTTAGAAACGATGGTGAATTTTTAAAACACTCTAAAGAAAAACATTAAACACAAACACTCTCTAATTTGTAACCTTTTAAGGCGCGGGTTACAAATTTACACTGTTTACACACTTAGTACCCATAAGGTAGCGTATCGAAGTCATCCATAACCACTCGCTTGTTGTAATCCAACGAGAAGGTCTTCTCTTGGTACTTATTCACTATCACACTTTTCTTCTTAGTTTTTATGTCTCTTACCATCGCATTTTTTGACGTTGTGATATTATCTAATTTCCCGTTGACAATATCTACCATGCTCTCTTGGTTGATGAGCTTGCTGTTCTTGTGGTTTAACGAAAACCCTTTGACCTTACATACTTTTTCACCATTACTTGTCTCGTAAGCGTAAGACTTAGGACCTGTTGCAACCCACTTGATTATGTATTGTCCATCTAACTCGTCCGCTAATTCACCTAACATATCGCCAGTTGTGGTTTTGTTACCACCTGGTCTATCTATGTACCAAACGCTATCGGTATCGTAACCTAATACTTGGTCGCCAAGATGATCTAACACATCGTACAACATCAACCTAGCATGACTAGTTGTAAAACTAGCTACAAAAATATTTATGTTGTTATGATTATTGACATACTGGTCTTTAAGAGTGTAAGTGACTTGGGATAAATTGTCGTTAAAAAAGAAAATGTTTTCGACCTCTAATGTGTTATCATTAACAATTTCAAAATACCTCGCGGGATCTGAAATGTACTCGGTTTGAGACATGTTAATTCTCTGACCAAATTTACCCCACAAGCTATTTAAACACAGCTTGGCGATGGCTCGCATGCCTGGATTAAACTTAATCTCGCCAAGTTCTATGCCTAAACGCTCTTTAACTTTTACACGAAAATCGTCAAGCGTCTCGTACTGGGTTCCAGGCCCAACTTTTGGTGGCTTAGAAGACTCGATCTTAATCTTCATAAATTTTTGGACATAACTTTTAAACAAGTCCTCGGTTGTATCTTTAAAGTGCCACACTTCGTAGATCTCGACAAGCTCGTAACCCTTCTCAAGTGCCTTGTTAAATTCGTTCGTACACCAGGTACCAACGAAGCTTCGCTCTTCTGAGGTGTGCTCGCACTTGGTTTGTTGCTGAGTCGAAGAACACTCTCGACACAAAGGGAACAACAACTTATCCGAATTACCGCACTTTGTTTTGACTGGCAACACTGGGTGATATAAATTTCTTGGCGGTTCTACTTTGCACTTGATGTAACCAAACCAGTTTTCGTCAAAGTCAAACACATTTGGTCTGAAAATTTTATCGGGATGACCAACCGGGTACTTTTTGAAAAATTGTACGCTTGGATACAAACTCTGGAAGTCGTCGTACAAACCTTTTTCGTATTCTTTGAAAGTGTATTTAAGCTTGGTGACATTTGTGCGACCACCGAAGAAGGCATCTCTTGGATCTAATGGTTCTATGACCTCAAATAACGACTTCGCGCACCAAGCCTTAAACTCGCTGTCTTTAGAAAGATCGCACTCGTTGATCTCTACGAGATTGTAACCCAAGTCTCTGATCTTTTGGTTCTTGGCAAGCGTTCTCGCATGTAGTTCTGACATAGGTTGTTGGTTGTTAACATTAACAAGATCTCTTTTTTTGTAACACTTTTTGCAACCGTGCCAGTAACAACCCTGGAACTCGTACACAGTGTTAGTTTCCTTGCAAAAACCATCGACCTTACCAACGCCGATCGCTCCGCTCGCGTCTTTGATCTTGTACTCGCCACCGTTCAAAGCGTGATGGATCTTAAGTTGTTGGGTTTTGCTTATGTACTCCAACCACTTGATGCTAGACTTACTATAATTTTCAGACTTTTTATGGTCTTTAAAAACAGCTATATCTCTCCATGGCATATGGTCACTTCGATACACAGCCATGCAAACACTCGCTATCGTGATGTATTGTAATGGGTCGATGTTACTTAGCGTTATGAAGTTCTCTCTGAACTTCATTATGGACCTCCTCAAAATATCGACATCACTTTGACAATAATCTCTAAGTTCTTTTGCAAAGTCAAATACAAAGTTTTCTGATCGTCGCTTCTTGTACCATACCGTGAATTCTTTGTGTCCTTCTACGCTCATAGTATCCGGACCATAGTCTTTTACAGGTGGTATCTGACCTATGTAATTTTGGTTCTCTGGCGTGTTGAAAAAATGTGGGAAGTAACCCTTCTTAAGTTCATCTAAACCAAATGTTTTTGGAAAATTGGATAACTTATCAGGCACAAAGTTTACGCTGTCTATGAACCTTAAACAGTAAACACTTAAGTACATAATCTTTGTGCCTGAGTAAATACACTTATCGGGTTTTTTACCAAGAGTATCTACAAAATATTTTAAGATAAATTGTAAGTCAAATGCCTTTGCGTTATGCGCAATGAAAGTGTAACCTTTGTAGTCTTTTTGGATTATAAAATCACAAAAATCTTTGATGTTGTTAAAAGTGTGCTCGGTGCCGTCGAAGTCACATAAGTGTGCGTAATCAACTATGTGTTCCCCGGTGTTTTGCGATGTCTCGAAGTCGAAAAACATATACTTCTCGGTATATGTCTTACAACTATAGCACCAGTCTTTACGTTCAAGATCCACTTTACAAGTTTTACTACTAATCTTAGTACATAACCCACCTTTAACAGGCTTACACTTCATGTAACATTTGTGTTGTGTCAGGTCATAGTATTTGTTACAGTTATCACATATAGAGTGACCGCAGATATGGTTTTCAATAAGGTTAGGTGACCAAGTAACTTTACACATTTTACATTTGTGTTTAATGCCACACAGAGTTTTGGTTACCCCATTCTTTTTACTTCTGTTTCGAAGATGCTCGTCAAAACACCATTGCCCAAAGAACACTCTGTTACAGTCGTCACATGTTATGTTGGGTTCATTTTTTGTTTTACACTTTGCGCCATCTTTAAAACATTGTGTGCACTTAGTTAAACACTTATGTTTGTCTTTTTGTGTGTAAGTTTTTTGACACGAGTGACAGTAGTAGTCCTTATCTAAAAAACCTGTCATACTTGTGATAACATCGAAATGCTCACCTGTTTTGAGCAAGTAGATCATGTTTGTGTGTGTCTCGTTAACACTGGGTCCAGCTGTGTGAAGTATTCTGTTAAACATATCACCATCTATCACGGTAATTCTTAAATTAAGATACTCGGCAAATGTTGTGATGTCTTCTAAAGTACAACCATAACCGGTAATCTCAACATCGGTCGCTTCGGTAAGTTTTAAAGCTTCAATCGTTTGAAGTTTACGCGACTTATTAAAACCATCTTTAAGTTGTGTATTAGACCACTTGTGTGGTTCTAAATTTGCCTTTGCGGTAACGATAGCTCGTTGTGCACACAGTGTGTCATTGTTAACTATTCTGATCACTGACTTTTTACTAGACAAGTTGTTACGAGTGACTTGACGGCGTCCAGATCCCCTAGGAATTTTTATGCTTTGTACATCGATCTCGAGTTCGTCCAATGGGACACTCTTGTAATCTATAAATTTTATGATATCTTTCATGAACCCAGGTGTCATCACACCGTCAGAAGGTATCGACACAAGCTTTGTGCTTATGGGTTTATACCACTCAGAGTGGTTAGCTATCAACCTGATCTTATCACCAGGTCTTAAGTTTTTCTCTTGGATGACCTTGTTTAAAGCACCCATGAAGACATCGACAGGGTCAACATAACCGTGAATTTTAAGCTTGTACTTTACAAAATATGAGCTGAATTTTTTACTTGTTGTTTCGCTGATCTTAATTAGTTCAAATAAGGGTTGAAGATATGATGGTTCTTGTACAGTAGCCTCGCTTCGCTTATTGATATATGTCTCTTTTCTAAACTCTTTTTCCCAGGTGTCCATCATCTTTTTTGCATCTATGCGAAGTTTAGACTCTTTAAATATTTGAGTCAGCTTGCGTTCAAGATTTTTACGCACAGCTTTGATCTTTTTACCCTTACCAAACCACAACCTAGCTTCGTCGTTGACAAACTTTTGTCGTGCTTCTTCTTTTGTAATATCACGAGCCCACTTTGATGTCTCCTTAGCAGCTGTTTTTTCAGCTTGACGAGCTGCTTGTTTGGTTTGTCTCTGAGCTTGTTTTTTAATATGAGTCTGCCTAGCAATAAGTCTTTTTGCTTCGGCTTTTCGTGAGTATACAGGTGAGTCGTTCATTTATTATCTCGCTGCGCTTATCTCTTTGTTGTCTTATAGGAATATATACATAGTGTGTATACACAGTGTGTATACACAGTGTATAATAAAGGGTACAATAACATCTGTACCGCGCGCTTCTTAGTTTTTTAATATGATTTGATATCTGATACTTTCGGTTTTGGTTGAGTTGGTTGTCATTTTCATAACGCGCGCAAGCGCGCTCACGAGAGTTATGAAATTGTTTTGTTAAGACCCATAAACCAAGAAAAAGTAAAATGCCTAAAATAATTGGAGTAAGATTTAACGATCATGATTCACATGGTGACGGGATAACTTATTGTAAATATTGTGATTATGAGGGAACTTACACAGGTATTAGATTACATGTGAAAGCCAGACACATGCAAAAATATAGCAAAGACAAACTCTTAGACAAACTTGGCCAAGAAAATGATGTTGTTTGTCCTATATGTAAAAGATGTTTTAAAACATTGGAGGGGTTATTAGATCACACTAAAAAAAGCAAACATTTTGTTGATAAATAAAGCACACGGTACAATAACATCTGTACCGCGCGCTTCTTAGTTTTTTAATATTTTTTAATATGATTTGATATCTGATACTTTCGGTTTTGGTTGAGTTGGTTGTCATTTTCATAACTCACGAGAGTTATGAAAATTTTAGACCGTAATTTTATAATACAACACTTAACACCCAACCAGCTCCTAATCCAGCTAACCCAACTGCGACATGTTTGTACTCATCCATTTCTTTTGATGGTTTGTAATAATCAGACAAAACAGGCTCTCTCTTAAAAACCTGGGGCGCTTCACGACCCTTACCGTGATGTGTTATTTTTTGTAGTTCTCTTAATGACGCGTTAACAGAGTTCATATCGCTATTTGCATCTAAAAGTTGTCGTCGCATTGCTGTAATTCTTTCCTTGTTAGTAGCTTGTTTCTCGTACCACTTGTTCTTTGCCGCTGTTAAATGTTCCATCGCAAGGTTGTGTCTTTTAATTTCTGTCTGGTAACCTTTGTGATCTAAAAGTCTAAATAGGTAACCGGCTCCTGTAAACGCTACCGCGTTAAACAGACCAGATAACGCAATTGTTGTTGCCATTTTATATTACGCTCTTTGAATGGGTTGTCAGGTAGCATTTTCTTTGCTTGCAACACTTTAATTACACTCGTACTGATACCAAACGCAGCCGTCAGTTTCAAGAGCCCTTCCATCGTAGTTGGGATACTCAATGAATCTTTCATTAATTTTTTACTAACAAATGAGACTGCGACAGCGCCTGCCACAATTAATAGTGAGTCATATAACTCTTTTGGTAAGTCTTTAAATACTCCAGCCATTTAATTTATTATACACACTGTGTAGAATAAATGAATCACAAAGTTAACGAACTTTTACCCACTTATGAGAAGATTACTTACTCTCAAATTCGTGGTCCTAAAAAACAAAACATCTTTACGCTAACTCCCACAGAGATAACAGAGAACCAAGAACTTTACATTAACATTCCAAAACTATACGAGAATGTTTGTCTGGTTCCTGGCTCGTTGTACATCGTGGGTTCGTTTAAAAGTAAGAACACCAAGTCGTGGTTCTTAAACAACCTAGCTAGTCTTTTACAAAAAAGTCTAGAAATAACCGTCGATGGTCAGGTTGTGTACGACAACATAGGCGAGTCCCAGTTCGAAGTGTACAAAGCACTTTGGAAAACAAAAGACGAAAGAAAGAACTTGGTATGTCAAGGACTGGCTAACGAGAACACTCGTAAACTTATGAGCGGTGATGACACTGGTGACAAAGCTGTGAAAGCCGACAAGTACTTTGGAAATCTGTACAAAACCAAAGTTCATATACCAATTGGTAAGATTTTGAACGACCAAGGGTTGTACGCGCCATATGGTATGAAGTCAAATTTCAGGTACAAAATTACACTACCACCTGCCACAGAAATTATGAAGGCGCAATCTGGTCAGGCAGTCGCTGGTTACACAGTTGAAGACCTCCATCTCGAATACGAGACAATCACATCGTCAGAAATGTACAATCAAGCCTTAAACTCTTATCAAATTGGCAGGTCTCTCATTTACGAGCAAGTGATGTTGATGAAAAAAGAGACATGGGCAAAGGGTTCGACATTGGTAAATTTGAACATCAATGTGCCCCGAAAGTCAATGAGAGGTATCGTACTTCTGTTTCGAGATGACACCGAAGACTCAGAACACTTCGTGTATCCAAACATAACGAGTGTTAAAGTTGCCATTGAGGGAAGTCCAAACGCGTTGTACTCTCAAGGTCTCGAAGAACACAACCTCTTTAGATCTGCCGAGAACTTCTTCTTGGATTACACAACTGACACTTTGAGCATAGATGACTTTTACACAGGTAACAAGTTTGCACTTGTCATCGACATGAGAACTGTCTGTGACCAAACGGTAGCTGGGATTGGACGAAAGATTCTTAACACGCAAGACGGTGTGCTCTTAGAAATTAAGAAAAGGGTTACCACAAAAGATTTGACATGTTATGTGTTCATTGTTTCAGATGGGGTGGTTAACATAGTTGGTAAGCAACTACAAAGTATTGAGTTTTAAATTAAAGTAAAAAGTTTTCTAATCCTGACAGGGATTAGAAATCTAACAGGTGCGTGTTAAACACTTGCCAACTCTTGCGTCGCGTCTTGTAACACTTGTTGCGTTGTCACAATTGTGTTAATATTTTCATTTGTATTAGTAACTTTTTCATATTTCTTAACTCTTGACGTAACAAACGCAATCTGTAAGTTACCTTCGACACCTTCTTTTTCTTTTGCCACTTGTAATCCTGTAAGAAATTTTTTACGAACTGTGATTTCCTCGTTGAACAAGTCACCGTTGTGTTGTATTTGTAGTTTGCTAGGTTTACACATACCCATTTAGTTAGTCGTCTAAATTTACTAGATTTGGTTCTTTCATTTTATGTGCAACGCTCTCGCCTGGAACTTTTGTCTCGCTCGTTGTGCTCGTTTTTGATGATGGTGATGTCGTGGTACAATAAGTCCAAAAACAACTTAACCCCCAAAGAATACTTATTATTTTTAAAAATAACAGATAAGGAATATCTGAAGTTAAATACGAACATTGTTCTGGTTTTGGCTTTGCCAGCTTTCTTTTCTTAGTAGCTTCACGAGCATTTCGTGACAGATCGCTAAGTTTTTCACAAGCAGCTTTTCTTTCTTGATCGGTCTCTGTGATATTTTCATCAGTTATTTGGTCTTTGTGGGTGTCACTCATATTTTATTATCTAGGATAATAACAAAAATTTCATAATATAACCTGTTGCCGCTGACAATACTAATAACGCTGACATCGAGTAATCATATTCAGGAAGATCTGTTAAGACTTCTTCGTTTGGGTGGTTTTGTATGATTGGCGCGCTGACAAGTGGTGCACTGACAAGCGGTTTGACAATTGCGATCGACCGCGGTTTTACGACTGGTGACACAACTGTTGGGTTCTCGCCTTCGGTTCTCGCCTCGCTCGCTACGCTCACTCGTAACGCTCGTTGTGTAACTACAATGTCTTTGTTAACATTTTCGTTATGACCAAATGTCATGCCCTCGCCAGCTACCGTTAAAATGTTGTTGTAACCTTGTATTTTTTGTTTTAAAATTATCATGTCATTTGGGATAAGAATAAGACCTGGACTAATTGCAAAGTTTAAAATGACATTGGTACCTTTTATTGCGTTCCTCATGTTAGAAATGGTCACTGTTTGGTCGTCTTGTATGATGGTGTCCTCAACTAATTTTTTAAAGACCTCTTGTGTTTGTAAAGACTTGGCACCATTCCCAACGATAGCCCATCTTGTACTTGCCTGTGCACCAAGCACACAGTACACATAAGACTCTAAACTTTGTTGAAATAACAGCTGTCCTGTTTGTGTTAACCCAGTTGACTTTGTGGCAACGAACATTTTGTAGTCGTCCAAACTTTTTATGGTTCTGTCACCGCGCTTCTCGTATCTAATACCTGATTGACCAAACCCTGACTTAATCTCTGGTCTGGCATTCCTAACACTTCCATGCGGTTGTTTTGCTAACCAAGTACCCAACTGTTCTCTACCATAATGAAATTCTGTTGACCACTCGTACACGACAGGAATGTTGATACTTATTATATTTTTTATTCTTTGGTTTAAAAATCTGTTCATAGAACTGGGATTTCTTATGAACCTTCGCATGTGATAGTACAAGTGGTACCTCGCCAAGTTTCCCACTAATGTGTTGTCTTTAAAATGTTTTGTGCTAATACCACAAACATAAGTTGCGATGTAAGCTGCCAAACAAGAAGCCAGATATGGGTTTTCAGTGTAGTCGTTAAACTTTTGCATGTTAGAAGTTATTACGAGGTCTGGAAATGTCGGGTCAAAACTCATTGTGTTGTTGACAAAAATGTTCATTGTTTTTGGGTTATCGACATAATCTCCTTTTGTAAATCCTTGTACAACACCTTTTGTGTTCCAAATGCGAGGTTGCCAGTCTAACGCCCAACCAAACGCAAAGCTCTTTGCTTTTATGTCGTAAGCTCTGCCGTCGTGTACAAACATTGTTCGTACAAACAGAGTTGTGCCAGCACGGTTTTTTACTGGTTGGAACATGAACTTATCGACATCTGCGTATGGATATTTTTGTTTAAACAATTGTTGACTAGTCATTTTATTCTCTCATGAAATAAAATGTCAAAGTTAACAGTATTTGTACCACAGAACAAGACAACTGTGAGTTTAGATATATTTCAACATAACAAGAGTAAGATATATCTCAGATCGGCGACAATATTTTGGGAGTTCCATAATGTCATCAGATGTCAAATACAACACGGTACCGATAAGATTGTGTTTGAGACTGGTTACTGGACATTTGCCAATATCCAAAAGAAATTAAAAGACGAAGGTATCGAACTTGTTGCAAACCACATAAACTCAACATGTTCAATAAAATCTGAAAAAGCTTTGAACCTAGAAAACACCATAGGTCCTATGTTGGGTTTTTTACCAGACACCGCGTTGATCAAAGACGCATGGCACACGAGTCCCAGTCATGTTGACGTTAACCATGGTTTGAAATACATCAACATCGAATGTAACATCGTGAACACTTACCAAAACTTCGACACAAACGGTAAGCCATGTCAAATAATAGCTTCGTTACCAATCTCGTCATCACAGCTCTTAATAGACACCTTGGAGTTCTACGATAACATCAACTCAAAAACACCTATCGTACAAAGTTTTAACTCTTTGAGTTTTAAACTTACGACTAACATTGACAAACATGTAAACATGAGTGCCTTGTTAGATCTCGAGATGGTTTAAATTTTAACTCTAAACAAGCGCGCGGTCTTTAAATTTTTTTTAGTAAGCCATTTTGGCTTACTAAAATATGTGGTTCTCTCATGTTCTATCTAAGTACACCGCTAATAACTATAGGTGGTTCTTTAGTCAACTTACTAACATCACCACCATAAGCCAATAAGTCTCTTTGCCTAGCTATTTCGTTATACTTTTCCCTATCTAGCCTGCGCTGCTTTTCCTCTACTAGATACCTATTGTGTTGATCTTTATTTTCACGTTCTCGTTCTTTACGATCTCTTTCAAAAGATGCATCCAAGCTTTCTTTGAATTTTAAATTTTCAATGTGCATCTTACGCTCATACTCTTCTGCATACCTAGCTCTTCTTAGTTTTAAACTTTTTAGTTGTTCTTTTCTTTCTTTCTCTTCAAGCGCAGCTAGTTGTTTAGCCTCTCTAAGTTTTTGTTTTTCTAGTTTAACTTTTTCATTGGTTAGTTCTCTCTCTTTACGTAAATCTTGTCTTGCAAGTTTTTCACTTAGTAATTTGTTTTTCAAGACAGCGTTTTCAAGTTTAAGTTTTTGATGTAACTCTTTTTGTTGCATTTTTTCGTCACGAATCATTTGGTTGTTTTGTAAATGTAATTGTGCTTGGTGTTTAATGTTCTTTTTAACATCTTCTACTAAGACGTTTGGGTCTTCACCCTCTTGAAAAACAACACAAGACATTTGTTTTTTGTTTTTGTTACCAACGCTTGGGTTCTTAAGTCCATCTAGTCGAACAAAACTCCCATCTCGAATGTTATCTTTTTGAGCTAGAAGAAACCAACCACCTAAATATTTCTCGCTATCACTCGTGGTTGTTATAACGATGTCGTCCAAACCATATTTTCGTTGTACCTCAAAACTTTTTACTTTGATAATTGTGTTAACAGGTAAAGTTGTTAAACTTAAGATTTGTGTAGTCATATCTCTCTCTTTATTAAAACAAAACTTGGACATATTCTTATATAACCACACACACCACACACACACACACACATATTACAACTCATTTTTTTTTATAGTTATGTACACTGTGAATCAGAGCGTGACACGCTCTGGAAATCCCTGTCTGTGTGTGAAATAAAATTTTTTAAAAACTCATGGTAATCACCTAAAACATTAAAAATGGACACCACACCACACACACACACACACACACACACACACACACACACACACATATCATAACTCATTTTTTTTTTATAGTTATGTACACTGTGTTTGTGTGTGACACGCTCTGGAAATCCCTAATTATTTCACAGAATAAAATAAATAAAAAAACATAGGTAATCACCTATAATGACAAACTTGGACACCACACCACACACACACACACCACACACACACATATCATAACTCATTTTTTTTTATAGTTATGTACACTGTGTGTGTGTGTGACACGCTCTGGAAATCCCTAATTATTTCACAGAATAAAATAAATAAAAAACATAGGTAATCACCTATAATGACAAACTTGGACACCACAAATGAGTTACACAGGCGGTGATATGTACCTGTCCATTTTTAATGTTTTAGGTGATTACCATGAGTTTTTAAAAATTTTTATTTCACACACAGACAGGGATTTTCAGAGACATGCACGCTCTGATTTGCGATGTACTTACTTGTAAAAAAAAAATGAGTTATGAGTCTGTCTTGCTCGTGTGTCTCGTGTACCTGTCCATTTTTAATGTTTTAGGTGATTACCATGAGTTTTTAAAATTTTTATTTCACACACAGACAGGGATTTTCAGAGACATGCACGCTCTGATTTGCGATGTACTTACTTGTAAAAAAAAATGAGTTATGAGTCTGTCTTGCTCGTGTGTCTCGTGTACCTGTCCATTTTTAATGTTTTAGGTGATTACCATGATTTTTTAAAATTTTTATTTCACACACAAACAGGGATTTTCAGAGACATGCACTCTCTGATTTGCGATGTACATGCTGTGAAATAAAATGACAACACATTTTGAAACAGAACAAGGTCTTAGAGATTTGTATCATTCACCAGGTACCGGTTATCAGTCTGTCGAAAGATTGTACCAAAAAGCAAAAGAGACCGGCTTAGATGTCACTCGTAAACAAGTCAAAGAGTGGATCTTAACTCAAAATACTTATACAACTACAAAACAAAAAGCCGGCAAGCATGTCTATCGTAAAACTATTGTTAGTGATCTTGGGGAACAACTACAATTAGACTTAGTTGATATGACAGAGGGTCGTAAGCCTAGTAACGATGGCTACCGTTGGATTTTAACATCGATAGAAATATTATCAAGATATGCTTTCACAGAGCCAAGCAAAACAAAAGGTGGTCTTGATGTCTCTCACGCTATGGAAAAAATATTAGGTGAATTTAAAGTTAGGTTCGGTAAGTACCCAGATGTCGTCCAATACGATGACGGTAACGAATTTAAGAACAAAAATGTCAATGCGTTACTTGACAAACTTGGTATAAAACATTTTACAACGCTAATTAAAAAAGGTGGCAAGGCCTTTTTTAACAGAAAGGCAGCCCTCGTTGAGAGACTAAACAGAACTCTTAAAACAACGATGTGGAAATATTTCACAGAACACAAGACCAACAAGTGGTTACATATTTTAGATGATGTCACATTTAACTACAACCACAGCGTGCACAGAAGCATCAAGATGAAACCAACAGATGTCAACGAGAAAAACAAAGATGATGTCTGGGTTACTTTGTACGGGAGCGTAGCGACGAGCGTCAGCGAGAGCGGCGGGACTGGCAACAAAATAAAAAAGCCACGATATAAAGTTGGTGACACCGTTAGGGTTGAAAAATATCACACTGGTACCAGATTTGTAAAAGGTTACACTGTTAATTTTACAGAAGAAACATTTAAGATCATAGAGGTTAATCATGGTGATCCCGTCATGTACAAAATACAAGACATCGAAACTGGGGAAAAAATACACGGTAAATTTTACGAGAGAGAACTTAGTGAGGTTAAATAAAATAATGGCAACAAATATACCAGATATGCCCGAAGTTCCAGAAGAAATACCTTTGGATGATATGCAAAAAAATAAAAGACCAAGTTATAATCCTAATAGGGATCCAAACCCAGATCCGAACCCTGATGATGATGATGGTGTTAAAGAAACTAATGTCGATGATGACACCACAAAAACCCCTGGAAACAATCCTCTTGATGGTTCAAAAGAGGAAAGAATAGGTGAAACACTTGGACCTCAAACTAGTACCCCTATTAAAAAACCAAGTTTGACGACGAAGAAGAAAGACGCTAAGCCAGATGAAAGCATCCATATTATGACGGGTGAAAACTTACACACTATGTCAGTAAGAAATGTGTTTAAAGAGTACCTAAATGTTAATTTAGACGAAGACGACGGTCCAGAGTCACAGGACTTAATTGCAAAATTATCAGTTAGGAGGAACTCCGCCGGTCGTGTCATTGGAATAAATTATGGGGTTGGTGGTGACGCGGTTAATATTTATAACATTAATGGCCGCGGTAGGATTAGTCCGGCAAGTACTAATAGTAACGCAGCTAAAAGAGCCAGAGATAGTTACACAGCTGATATGATAAAAGTTACAATAGAACATGGTAAGACAGCTGACAGTGTTGTGGAAAAACAAGCCGGTGTTTTTAGCGAAGAGTTAAATGAAGATGTAATTAAAAATTCTGAGGAGGTTCTAAAAAGCACCATCGATGAAAAGGTTAATGAGACACAAAAACAAGCTGAAAACATTGAGATGAAAGATTTAAATGAAGGTAAAACACCCAGAGGATCTAAACATGTCCAATGGTTCAGCGAAATACAAGGTATCTTTGAATTTGATATTAACAAAGAGGGTGTTACTTTAGAGAAAAAGATAGAGATCCTAGATGTTGTGATAAAAAATTGGCAAGAACGATCAGAGGCAGAACAGGACCCTGATAAAAAATCTTTGTACAAAGCAGTGTCTGTCATTGCGGAATTAAAACAAGATAGATTAAGGTTACGCATGGGAGTAAGACCTGCTCTTGAGGAAGTTATACAAATTGTTCAGGAAGAGACTGATAACAATCCACTAGGTAAGTTTGAAAGATTTAAAAAGTGGGCAAAAAAGAACCTAGGTATCACATCAGCCTTAAGTGTAAGTATCGCTGGTTTGATAACTGGGATCGTCACGGCTAGTAGAAGTGCTCTCGCTGCCGGTGCTCGTGGTGTGTCAACTTTTGGTAAGGGTCTCGCTAAAATTCTTAGTAAGATGGGACCAGTGTTTGGCGCCATCGGTAGCATTCTATCGACAGTTCTAAGTATGGGTGCCAAAGGTTTGTCATGGTTGGGTAACAACATGTGGTTGTTAGCGATAGCGTTAGGATATGTTGTATACGATCAAATTCAAGCTAAAAGGCGCTAAGCAAGGTCTTATAAGAATTCGTCTACGACTAAATAACTTAAATAAAAGAATGAGTGGAAGTACATTAAAACTTGAAAGTCCTAAAGTATTTAAGATCAACGACTGTTTAACATGGGGTGTTGAGAAGTCAAAGTTTAAAAATGGCGGTTATAGAATCCCAATTGTCATAGACGACGATGAGTATCTCAAACAGATCTCAAGTCTAAAAACCGAACACGAAACAAAACCTGTTCTGTTTGGTTCAAAAAATAACACATTATACTTGTCGGTAGGTGGTCTAACAGAAAAACAACACAAAGAGTTACTCAATAAGAGTAGGTTGCTTGTTGATGTGGTTTTTGAGTGTGACTCTGTGTACACAACAAAAGACGAAGTTAAGTATTTAAACTTCAAGGTAAAAAAACTGAGCAAAGCTGGTGAGTTTGTGTCAGATGATATCGCTGAGGATTAAAGACACGAAGTCGAAGTGTGTGAACAAAGTGTGTGAATTTGTAGCCCAAATGGGTTACAAATTTAATAAATGGGAACCATAAGTGTTGACAAAATTATTCAAACCATCAAAAAATTACCAAAAGTTAAACCACTAGACGATTACAAGCAAGAACTAATCAAAGAGGAGCAAAGTAACGACTTCAATGGTAATGAGGAGTACGACAATGATAACTTCATTGAGAGCGACGACGAGCGTAGCGTAGCGAGCGAAAACGAAAGTGTATGTTCATGTGACAGTGAGACTGAATGTTGTTCAATATGTGAGAGCGATGTAAGTGAAAAGTGCCCAACATGTAGCGACGAAGATGACGAAGACCAAGAAGTTGTTATATGTCCAAAGTGTCATAAAAACATTAACGAAGGCGAAGACTACGATGCATCTGTTGACCCATACGACACTTATATTTGTATGACATGTGAAAATTGTTTTACATGTTGTGATTGTTATGCGACTGGTGCGCTCGGTATCGGTTATAGTTATAACACATATGCGTGCGAGAGTGACACGAGTGACACAACAAATTGCATAGCGTGCAAAAGCTGTGACTTTGATGATGTAGAGTGACGAGCGAAGCGAGGCGCACGTTAAAATATTTGTAACCCAACAAGGTTACAAATTTTTAAGTGTCTTAGACATCATCACAAGGTTGTTTAACTTCGTTGACTTCGTTGACTTCGTTGACTTCGTTGTCGTCATGTTGTATGTCTTCGTCGTCATGTTGTATGTTTTCGCTACCTGACGCGGTTACTAAGACAACATGGTTGTAACACAAAGTACCTATCGAAATAGACGCAAATAAGTACTTACTGTAATATTCGTCTGGCGTGTAACTAGGCATTATGTCTTTGATGACAAACATGATGTTCTCGTCACCTAGTACCTTTTCTAAAAACTTTGACTTGTTAATAATTTTAAAGTAACTGTCACAAAAATTATCGACGATACTCACAGACAACAACACAAAATTCACAGCCATCTTATGTTTACTTTTGTCGTCTCTGTTTTTTAGATATTCGTCTTTTATCTTTTGTAACACCTTAAGTGTTGCTCTTTTTTTGTTTTTTAAAAAGACCTTAGTTTGGTTAATGTAACCTTTCTCAGAAAGATCTATTAGTTCTTCGCGTAAAACATCTATGTCATCCATAATTATTTATTTACACCATGATATTATGTGAACGAGGAAATCTAAGGTTGATCTCTAACCTTGCGTATTTGTTTTCTTTAAGAGCTTTTCGTAGTGCGTCTTGTTCTTGTTTGGAGATGTCTAAGAACTCATCTGTGATGGTTTTCCATGCGAGAGCGCTGGGTGTGTCAAACACTACAAGCTTGGCTATGTTTTCACGATAAGCTGGTGTGATTGCCGTTAATTTTTGCGTGACGACTATCGTACTTAGGTTGTAATGTCTGGCTGAGAAAGCTAAGTTAACTAGCTCTGATGTTCTTGTCTTAACTGACTTAGAACTTGCACAGTCGTCTAAGATTATCAACGAGTTAGTTCCCTTGAATGTATTCGATATGTATTTTAAAAATGTGTCGACTTGGTCTTGGTCACATTGTATCGTGTAAAAACCAGGCGAGTTTTTGTACGACCAGTTTTGGTAAGTCTGGTTGTACTCAAACGTTGGGCATATTAAAAATATGTATTGGAAGTGACCGTTGTACTCGTTAACCAACATGTTTAACAGATAGTATGTCTTACCACACTCTGTCGAACCTGTTATTAGCATGTTAAATGGTGTTCTCATTTTTATTCTCTCTTTAGTTTTTTTACCCGCTAACCTTTGTAAAAACCATGACTGGGTCTAAGACATCGTAAAGAAGGTAAGAGTAGTCATCGCCAAAGTAATTTGTGTAAGATTTTAGTTCGACTGTCGCCCCTTTTGCAATTGTGATAAGACCTTCCATGTAAATTTGATGTACAAATTTTGAACCATATATGGAACCCTTTGTCACAACTTTAAACTGGGTTTTAATGACATTTTCTATATAGACACATGTGTCCAGGTCTGCGTAGTCGGCGTCGTCTCTGGAGAACCAACCTGTGGTTTTAGTAATGTTTGGACTACCAGATTCGAAATAAGTCGGTATCAAAGTTAGTTTGTATTTAACTATGTAATCTCCAGCGGTGGTTATTATTATCTTCGTGATTAGGTTGTTATTTCTAGTACAGAATATATTATCTTTTGCAGATATGAGTGAGTGCTTACCTGGATTAGAGTGAAAAGTAACCAAAAAATTATTAGAACCAGCGGGACCAGTTTGTCCAGTTAGTCCAGTCGGTCCACGATGGCCAGCGTCACCTTTGTCACCTTTGTTACCTTTTTGGCCACGAGAACCAGAGTTACCCTGAGCACCAAGGTTACCGGTAGCACCTTTTGAACCTTCTAAGCCAGTGAAACCTCTTGGACCAATATTACCTTTGTCACCTTTATCACCTTGGTCACCTTTTGGACCATCAGTTCCTCTAATGGCTGGCGGACCTTGTATTCCAGTATCACCTTTAATGCCATGTAAACCCTGATAACCTCGTGGACCTTCTAAGCCAGTAACTCCTTGTTGGCCAGTATTTCCAGTTAGTCCATGTGGACCTTGTCTTCCTTGAGGACCAGTGCTTCCAGTGTCACCTTTTGGACCAACTGTGGTGTCACCTTTTGGACCAGTTGGACCAACTGAGGAGTCGCCTTTTGGACCAGTTGGACCAGTTGGACCAACTGTGGAGTCACCTTTTGGACCTTTTAGACCACGAGGACCAGGATTACCAATCTCACCTTGTATGCCATTTGGACCTTGCGGACCTTGCGGACCAGTTGGTCCTTGTTGACCACCGATTGTTGTGTATCGGTTATCTTTTGTGTATCCAAATGCTAATGCCATGTGTATTTATTTGTAACCTGAAAAGGTTACAAATTATTCTAGAGTATTCTAGTACTCAACTACAACATCTATGTTTGACTCGTTACAAAAAGATTGTTTGACTCGACAGTGTAAGTTGTTACATGAAGAGTTGACTCGTTACCACCTGTTTCATCAGAAAGTTGTTTAAATTTTACAGCCATAAGTTTCATGGTTTTATACTCTGGGACAACTTCTGGAATACTAAAATTTTCATCCAATATGAAGTAGTTTGTACCCGGAATCTGTTTAGTTGCTAAATTTATTTCTTTGAGATCCCTCGTTATTCTTGTACCATCTGACATTATGCAGTATAAAGAATATAATATTCTCATTGGAGTTGTAATATCAGCGTCGTCGTCCATGAGGTGAGCTCTAAGAGCTATCCCAGAGTATCCCAGAAAAATTGTTACACCAGATGTACATTGGTCCAAAGTTTCTCATTCTGTCCACAGGTGCGCGCCATATATCTTTATCCAAGCTATCATAAGCCCCACGGAAATCACTAGTCGTTAAAAAGTACAATGGTTCTGCTCTAAGAGGTTTTTGGTTGTGTATGTAGTTTGGTTCGTCGTTTGAGTATCCAAATCTAAGTGACATTGTGTAGGTATGTATTTATTTTATATATTTATAACTCGTTATTGTTTCTTGGTTTAACATACGCTTTGACCTTACCTAAAGATGTGAACGCTATGATTAACATCGGCATGTTATCGAGTAAGTGTACGCTTATTTTTGTTGACACACTAGCGAGTTTACTTATTTTGTTTATGAGGCCTGCGTTAAACACACCAGTTTGAGTTACTTCGCCCAATTCGTGGAACCCAAGTTTAACGGTTTTTTCGACATCATCGCTTATCGAAGCTGTTAGTCTAAGTCCAAATAAGTCTATCACCTCGATAGTTATGTGTTGATCGATAAGACTTAGGTCCTTGCATGCTTTAAAAAACTCACATGCGTTTACCAGCACACCTTTTTCGTACCCAGAAGGTGTTGCGCCTATTTCGTACCACTGACTAGTTAATGTGTTAAGAGTCGTGTTGGTGGTGTTTAAATTTTTGTTACATCTGGTAAGGATTTTAAGTTCTTTGTCCTCATAACTTAACTCTATAATTTTTGACTTTGTTATGTGTCTAAGTAGGGATGCTAGTTGCGTTGTGTTTATCACGATCAAAGATTCACCGGTACTTTGAAACATGTTGAACATATTGTGTTTAAACATCATGATTATCATTATTTTTGAAGAATCGGGCACACAACTAGTAACATTAATTCCTTGTCCTGTGACTTTTATACAGCCTTTGTAACTAACCATGCTTATTATTTCAGCGATGGTTTTTAAAGTAAATCCCTCATCTGTTATACATTTAAAACTCATACTTCGTCTGTTCCTTTATTTGAGAGAGGATAAACCTAAAAGTAGAAGTTCAATTTCTTTTCTTGAGCTTGTGTGTGTGTGTGTGTGTGACGTAAGACGTAAGACGTAAGCGCTTGCGCGGTGTTTCAGAATAATTATACTCTAAAAAGTTTTTACGGTGTGTGACGTAAGCGCTTGCGCGGTGTTTCAGAATTTTAAGTAGTACGGCATTATACGGCACTTTTAAAAGTGGTGACGTCAGAGATATGTTTTAGAAAGTGCCGTAGTGCCGTATAGTCCCGTACATTACTACTCACGTGCTTCCCCCCAAGTTTTCTTCAAAGTGCCCTTTTCTCCAGCTAAAATAATGGAAAAAGTGCCCTATTCTAATAGAAGAGGTTGCCCTTAAGACAAAGTGCCCCGCCAACTTGAAATTGCTTCCTACGCCTATGTCAAGACCAGAACTATAAATGAGAATTCCTTTTACATTATATTAAATCGAAAGGAGATCAAGGAATATAATTGATAATTTAATATTCTAAAATATCCGCAATCTGAAATTAAAAAACTTGGGCACTGTGGACACAGTGGCAGTGGCAGATATTCAGATTAAAACAACTGAATATTATATCCGAGAATTAGAAAGAAACTTACTTGAAATTTCTCAACCCATATAAAATAAGCTAGCACTTCACACAGATAGGTATATAAAATAATGTAAAAGTTGTACAATATTAAAAAAAACCATTATATAATACATTGTTTTCTTACGTTGATCTGCATAATTTTGTAGTGTTTCGAAGCTGTAAAGTGTCGTCACGCACCGGATATCACAATTTGACTTCCGTTTCCACTACTTTAATACAATACCGACACGCATTTCATCATGATATTCCTCTAAATATAATTTTAATTGTATTAATACTTGTGTCCACTATTAAATGAGGTAAAACTCTACAAAATTACAAAACGATACACATGCATTTTCTCCTTTAAGTGATCAATGACGGCAATATTTGATATTTCACGATATTACGCGTTTGGCAACGCGGTTATGCAAACATAAATATTTCGCGTTCTAAATCGAAATTAAAAAATGCCAACGAGGAAATTCAAGATTTAGGCATGTTTTGCTAGGATTTGTTGTTTTTTGAACAAAAAATGAAATTCAGCTGCACAGAAGGCTCAGAACAGAGTACTATTTTCTCACTCCTTTTTTGATATTTTTAGATTTCACGCATTCTGATTGGTCTAGAGTCAAAATGTAAACAAGCGCGCTGATTGGCTCAAAACGAAATCCTCCTTGTTTGTCTTTGCTGCAAAATTGCGAGCGATATAATAAACGTGTCAATTTAAAAACTAGAAAAATTTAGTTCACATGTTCAAGAGATAATATCACGCAAGAAAATGAATGGCTCTGTTTTTGTTTTCAAAGTTGGATATTGCATTTCTCCCCATTTTTTTAATTCGCGCGCATGTGCAAAGGTTTTTCCGCTGTGTTTTTCATATATCAACAACCCTAATGGCTCTTCTAATTCGGACGTTACCACCGTGCAATGCTTTTTAACCAGATGCTTTAAACGGGGATATACAAGCAAACATAATGATATGTATGAATTAAAGACTCGTCCAGCTGCCTACTTAACAAACACACACTGCAGCAAACAATGTAGAAAAGAACGTTTTAAAATTAACTATTTCAATAGATTGATTTTTAAATATAAATTAAGTGTGGAAATTGAGTAAAATTAGGTTATCCGCCATTTTTAATGGAAAATTGTAACAAAGAAACACATCAATAGATATTTCATTTCAGCTATATTACTTTAGACCGGGCAGAAGATCTTTCGTATATTGTGTTGTTAGAAGAGTGGGAAATTGCGCCTTACAATCTCAAGTTGCAGGACAAAAAACTTGGTGGAGGACATTTTGGAATTGTTAAGCAAGGATTATTGACAACTGAGAAAGGTGATCGTAAAGTTGTCGCGGTGAAAATGTTAAAAGGTACACAAATGTAGATGAATTTCTTTATTTGTTCTCTATGTTCGTGTCTCATATTATCATATTATAGAGGTGCGTACAAAACGGGGTCCTAGTGAGACATTTATAATTCTATTCATTTAAAGCATAGCACTTCAGCTTTCAAACGGTTGACGCTAAATTTAAAAGATGAGATTATGGTAGGCGAATAATTTCAATCTACAGACATCTTTTGTTTTGCGGAAATTATTGCATCGACTATTTTGCAAAGACGGGATCTTTATCAGTGCGAATAAAAATAAGAGTGCCAACAAATGAGGACTGGTTTACAGTAGGTAGTTATCGACAATAGCAGATCGGCTCTCGGCAGTGCTCAGCTTCAGATGCCAGCAAAATCATCATTTGCTTACCTTCACACTCTAAAAAAGGTGTGTTAAAATTACACACATGTTTTGCCCAAAATTTAACACAATTTAGGTTTGTTTTTGTAACACACCTTTAGGTGTGTTTTGTAACACGTCTGTAGGTTTGTTTAACACACCTTAATGTGTGTACAAAGCATGTCTCAAGGTGTGATAAACATACCTCTAAGGTGTGGTAAACACACTTATTGATGTGTTACAAAACAAACCTAAAAGTGTGTTTTCGGTTTGCCCAAATGTCAACACACTTTAAGGTGTGTTTTCAATAAAGGTCTGTTTTTGAACACACCATGACGTGTTTTCCTAACCACCCTGGTGTGTTTTGCTACTCATCATGGTGTGGTTTATAACAAATCTAAAGATGTGCTTTATAACACACCTACAAAACTAGTGCCCACCTCTAGTGGATGTGTTGCAAAACACATCTTTACCTATTCTTACTAAATTAACACGCCTGTCAGAAATGCATACGAAATCGCCAATATACGATACATATTGCCCAGCGGTTATTCCTGTGAAATTGTCCAAAATCTGTCGGTCACATGAAGTATTCACGCATATTCTTTCAAAATGGCCGATAAAATTATCAAACAAAATCAGTTCACTGAACAATGTAATGGGCGATGTAATTGACGAAAATCAGTTCACTGAACAATGTAGTGGGCGATGTAATTGACGAAATTTTGAATAGAAGTTGGCAAAATTGTGGTGATAGTTGGGAGAGAGATAAGACTGAAGTTTTTTAGCAGTGTTAATGGAGAAATCGGTGCAAGAACTCGATTTTTTATGATAACTGTGATTTAATTGTGGCCACTCTATAATAGTCTATATAATTTGGAAAATCTAATATGAGTAATATCATATTATGGTATGTAGGTGGGTAAACCTTGTTTACAAATCTGTTCCTGTCAGTATGAACGTCTAGAGAAGGAATATGGAAAGCCATTGCATGCTGAAATAATTGAAATTCTGGTTTTATGTGGTAAAACTTTTCAAAATATAGACATAAGCATGCATTCTGGCAGGCAAATTTAAATTGATTTGCAAACAATATTTATCTACATATATGCCACCAAAATGTCACAATAACTTATGCCTAACAGCCTGTTTTTATTCATCCAATTTGCTGGGTTAGCTGATTTAGCTGATCAAGGCACCCAATTGTGCGTGTCCATGACTAGAAATCGAGGTCAGCCAGCGGCTTGACTTGCGGGCTCGTAATTTCAGATTTCATCGGAAAAAGTCAAGACAATTTTGAAAATTTCAATTGCAAATAAGCCCCAACGGTGGAACATCCGACATTATAAAAGCAATATTAAACTATTATTATACAAAATACTATTTATAATCAAACAAAACACACGCAAATACCAGCAACAGTCTCTTAATTTATCATTAAAATTCCAGAACGATTATTTGTTGCCAACGCAAGCCAAAATATTAAATTTGCCGCGCCAAATAGCGCTATTTTTCGTGAACCTACGAGCAAAATTTGAAAATAAGACAGCGGTAGAGACCCTGGTAACCTAGTAACAACTCAAGAATGTAAAATGGCAACAAGAACCGAAATAACGAGCAATGTTTTGCTTGTTTACGCTAGTTTAAGAGCCATATTTCAGCGCTTGATGGATGAAATTACGACGAATTTGCGGCATGAAAATGCTATATTTCACGTCGTTCGGGAACAAGTTTAAGGATGCTGTAACGCATTTAAATGTTGCTAAAAACAAAGTATTGTCTACCTCGAATTTTCCTAGACGTGGGCCCGTGCGAAAAGTCGAACATATGTGGCCAAACTTACGTCTAGGAAAACCTCACTTCGTCAAATCATGTCAATTTGTTAGGCGTTTATATACAAGGTAAGAATTATAAACACAGTCTCTCGGGAACATATCTGCGCTACTCGGATTGTCGGCAGATTTTCGGGAGTTGATAGTGGCCTAATTTGCTAAATGTTTAGACGTGGGCCCGTAGAAATTCTTAACAGGATCTAATACAAAATGCGTATTTTGAATTTTCTCTTATCAAATCTATAGAAAGCCGCCATCTTGAATTTATTTGGTAGAAACCTAACGCGCATGCTTATCAGCCATGTTGTACTTCATTTCTAGCCATGCAGACAGTAAGCCATGTTTTACAGTAAGTCATTTTTGTAGACAATACAAACAGTTGGATATTATAAAGTATTTATTTAGTACTAGTGTTCCCTATAAATTAACATACTTTGTGTTTTAACTTTGAGTGTTTAACCACCACTGACGTTATACAGAGTAGGGTGCATGTGGGCGCATTGCCAGCTAATGGGTTAACATGACTGACAAAATTGCGAAGATATTGAGTCAAGCAACAAAGAGAAGATTTACTGGTTTTGCTTACAGGGTTTTCATTTATGTTTGCCAGAAGAACTGTGGAGAAAATGTAGCTATTTTGTAATTTGGGTCCAGATGATTCTTGGGTTATACATTTTGTGTAACATTATCCGGTTAAGTAAGTACTCCCAATATGTATAATTATGTGAATGAAACAAGCGTATGTAAAAGTATGAACATTCCTTATTATAGTTTAGTAATGAATACAATATGTTTAAAATTTTAGTATTTTGGAAAATAAAGTATTCAAAGTTGTTGTCCACTACAGTGTCTTCTGCTATAAGGTTGGCTTTGTCCACCCAATAATTCAACCCATTCAGTGTGCAAGACCTTTCCCAAGAATTTGCCTGGCATTAGACCGAGTAAAATAGCAAGGTGGGGCACATTGTGGCTTAACATAAAACAGAGGCAGGCAGGTTTGTTAACCAATTACAGCACAAGTCCCCTTCCTTAACAAGTAAAATTATCTGTGATTAGACAGAATTAAATAACAAAGTCGAGCACATTGCAGCATAATTATGTATATTCTGTATTTTTTATAATAAATTGGAAAATAATGATAAAAACACAAAAAAATTAGCAGTGCCGTAGGATGCCTTTTTTGATGGGGGGGGGGGGGGGGGGCTGAAATCCATTGGAGACCTACAGTATTCCAGGACTAACTATAACTGAAATCAATTTGTAATTTATTTCACAAATGGAAGCCCCCCTACTATGGCTTTGATACTGGATATGGTTTTATACTGGATTTGGACTTGAAGTTGTGCTTGGAACATGAGAGTACACTGAGAGCTCGTGGCACATGTAATGGTGAAACACTGTTCTTGCCACATCCTGTAGTGACGTAAAGGCAACAATTCTAAAGAAAACAAGCACAGTGCGAGTGTGATCAATTAAGGCTACAAATGTTATTAATCCAAAAGTTCGGGTCTTTGGAATCAATCTACCTGAAAAATACAACACAAACTTCAATGTTTCGAGCGAAGGCCCTTTGTCTCGAACCGTCAAAATGTTTGTTGTATTTTTCAGTTGGATTGATCCTAAAGAATGACCCAAAGATTATTGTATAGATGCTACCTACACGGGCACCACAGGTTCAAGATATTAATCAGATTAAGGTATAAGTATGATCTGCGAATGGAAGCCCAGCCCCACTATTAGAAATTATATGCTTGAGCTCTTTGTTATAGTAAATCTTCTCTTCCTCTAATATTCTCTCCCCACCTGTCAGGCTAGTAATAACATGAAAAATATCATTTCATCTTAATATGATTTATTCAATGAACTTTCTCAGTCCTCATACACACATACACATGCAAGATATTGTTGCCAATGTTCATCACAATATAAAGTAGGGTCACATCTATTGACGTTTTAAAGTACAATACACGCTCAAAATCTCTCATATATATTGACAGAATCAACAATTTGAGTATTAGAAGCCACTGGGCAGGAGGCCAATGTTTACTGAAACAACACTCGACTTGTATTTTGGTTTCAAGCATTGCAATAATATCGCTAGTTTAGTCCATCAAATATTGATAAATATAATTCACTTAACCAACAGTGTATCAGTAGTATAGTAGGGGCCGTTCGGGCCTTATTTTTGAGGGGGCGCAAGGGGCGCATCATGAACATTAGCATATGAGGGGACGCAATGCAACATCATTAACATAATATATCATTAGCATACAGGGGGACATTATGTAATTAACATAAACATAATTAATTATACAACTCGGTCCTACTTCTTTGGGATTTCGCAACCTTCATACAATGACGTCACGGAACAAAGCCAGACAATTTTTGCTGAGTTCAGCATGTCACGCGGGCAAGCATGGGCACGAGTTACTGACTCTACAATTTTTAGCATCCCTCCAACCCACATATCCCGGCAGAAGTAATTAGTGTGCAAGACCAATGACGTCGCAATACAGTAGCGCCACAGCGTAGCGCCACAACGTAGCGCTACAATTACGTTATCTCGTTCAGGTAAAACGATTTATAAACTCGTTGTTAGTAATATAAATATATTCTCGTATCTAGTAAACTGTAAATATAACTATCAAAACGAGAAGATCTTAAAGTTTAGCGGCATAGTATATGCAAGCGTTGCTAAAGTCTTATGGAGAAATACAAATACATATTTGCGAAGCGAATATATAAACGTAACTCTAAGTCAAAGCTTTCATTTTATTACCAATAATACATTTAACATTACACTATGTAAAATCAGCGAGACATATATACGAGAAATTTAAAAGAGAAAGCTAACACAACTCTATACGTTGCCATGTCTTGTTAGGTGAAAGCAATTAAATCTAGTTGTGCAGAGTACATTTTGTACTTTAAATCATTAAACCGGTCATTAACACAACCAAACAGTCATCTCCCCAGACATGCCTGAGCGAACACGAACCAGATAACTTTAAGCAAACAGATTTTACTTTTGTAAGACACCCTATGATATCCTAAAATGATATCCTAATATATACAAACCACGCGAGAGGTCTATATCTGATTTAAAACATCGAGGCGCAGCCGAGTGTTTTCGATCTGATAAAGGCCGAACTGCAAGGTTTGTATATGACTTCTAAAATGACTCGTTTTGTACGCTCACTGGCGTTGGAATTTTAAAGATTGATGTTATCTACGCTGTAAAAATTGAAGGAGGAAATTTGAGCAAGTCTATATCAAATAGATAGATCTGCTACGGGTCATGAGTTTCCTTTGTATTTTGCTTATGAATAATTAATGAATTTTAGAAGTACTATTTACAACATGAGCGGCCGTGTTGTATCGGATATACAAACTCGAGCCGAAGGCGTTGTATATCCGATACAACACGGCCGCTCATGTTGTAAATAGCTTGTGAAACGTCTTGATGAGAACATTCGTATTCTTCAACATTTAAAATAAATGAATGATATTTGATGAGAAAATTGAACTTAAAGTTTATGTAAATCAGCATGATTCTGTATCAGATATACAAACTCCTTCACGCTAATGATTTCTTTTGTGTTTTCTTTATGAATTATTAATGAGTTTTACAACATAAGATACTGTATGATATCCTAACATACTGTATGATATCCTAAAAAGATATCCTATAAGATACTGTATGATGTCCTAAGATACTGTACGATATCGTAAAATGATATCCTAAGATACTGTATGGTATCCTAAAATAATATCCTAAGATACTGTATGATATCCTAAGATACTGTATGATATCCTAAGATACTGTATGATATCATAAGATATTATTATTATTATTATTATTATAAAAATTTCCAAACTAGCAGTAACAACTGAATTACTTTGGAATTACAAGGTATAGGGACAAATATATTCAATCTATTCTATATATACAAGTAAAAATAGGTAAATTAGATAAAAATGCGATAATAAACTAAAGTTTACTTATTATTATAAGCACGAGAAGCAGCAGGGATGAAACTGTTCGAAAAACGTTCAGTTCTACACCTGGTTACTAATAGGTTAGAATAAGACCTCAAATCATACGTTTGAAGATTTTTAGGCGGTACTAAGGCATTCAGTTTATGAGTGGGTTCCAACATCTTCGAAAAAAGGCGCTTGAAAAGAAATGTTCTGCGTTCATAAAGAGTCATTAAGTTAGCTTTAAGCGAACATTCAGCATAGGTAGCTCCAGGGAAAAGGCCATAATGCCACACCTGACAAGCATATTCCACAATTGATCGAATAGGTGTACAATAGGTTGAGATCAGGACATGAGAAGATAAAGCGTTTCTCTTAAGTAGGCGCAGGCCATACAAACGCTTCGCGGCTTTCTTGCAAATGTAATCGATGTGGCGGTTCCATTTGAGATCGTCCGAAAAAACAACGCCCAATAATTTTGCCTCGGAAACGACGTCGACCTCTTGGCCACAGATGGTAATAGGGGCAAACGATGGAATAATATTGGAAAAGCAGACACGCAATTCTTTAGTCTTTAATACATTCAACTTCATATTATTGGCTGATGACCATTCTGAGCAGTTGATGATGTTGGCGGGTAACTGAGACCGGGAATTGTTTGATATTATTTTCCAAAGGCAGGTATCATCCACAAATTTAACGGTTTCATCAGACACTGCCAAGTCATTGATCATGATTAAAAATAAGAGCGGGCCAAGCTTAGTTCCTTGTGGGACGCCGGCGTTTAAAAACTTCCACTCGGAAAAGAACTGACCAACACGGATTCTCTGTTGTCTATCTGTTAGGAAGTTTGCGATCCAATTAAGCAAAACAAGATTAATTTCCATGTTTTTCAATTTTTTCAACAGAATGTTACGATCTAATCGACCAAACGCCTTGGAAAAATCAAGTAAACAAATCCGTATAGAGTTACCTTGTTTATCAGCTGCTTCATACCATTTATGTAGCATGTACACTAGTGCCATACTAGTGCTTTAACCCTTCAGCGAACCGAATTGCAAGGGAACAATTGAGAAAGAGTTAAGAAGCCATTTGTGGGGAAAGGATTCAAGAGTCTTGCTAATAATTGGTGTGAGGGAGATTGGTCTGAAGTCGGAATCAATATCTTTAGGGGGCGAAAATTTTTGAATTGGTGTAATATTTGCTGCCTTCCATATAGAGAGAACAAATCCGTCACGAATTGATGCGTTAAAAATGGAACACAAGGGTCGGCACAGCACTGAAGCGTTTTCCCGGAGAAGCCAAGAAGGAATTTCATCGGGACCAGCAGATGAATGAAGTTTAGATGATAATAGAGCTTTTTCAGTCTCCTCGACAGAGATGCAGAATTCATCTGGAATGTCATTTATGGGAAGGGGGAGCCAGTTCAGACTGGGTAAGGAGGACCCCACAGCAACGAAGTTGTCGTTGAGCAAGTTTGCTAGATCCGCTTCATAATAAAATTTACCTTCGAACATTATTGTAGATACTTTCTTAGAAGATTGCATGAAGACCGGCAATATTCTTCACCGCTGACCACCATTTACGAGAATCGGACTGTTGAGATACTGTATGATATCCTAAAATGATATCCTAAGATACTCTATGATATCCTAAGGTACTGTATGATATCCTAAAATGATATCCTAAGATACTCTATGATATCCTAAGATACTGCGTGATATCCTAAAATGATATCCAAAGATACTGTATGATATCCTAAGATACTCTATGATATCCTAAGATACTGTATGATACAGAGGTTTTGCTCATTCAAGAGTTTATGAAATTATCCGAGTTTATGGAATTACCTGTACATAATGTCTAGGCAGTCCCTTACTTTCCCTTTGATTACTCAAATTGTCTGGAGTTAGAAAGAGCAGTGGCAAAGCAAGCCATGGAAACTGCTTTTGCTATTCAAATAAGCATGCATTCAAAATAGGCTAAAGACAATACATTATATTTCAGAAGTTTTAATAATTAAAGAATCAATAATTTGAATAGCACAACGAGTTGGTATTTCTAGCTTCAACACTGAGACAGAGTATATAATCTACCTTATTGTAAGACAACCAACTTAGTAAAATTACCTGGTTTAGAACGGGTTGCTGCATATTGATTGAAAAACTGCCTGGTATTAGACAGAGTATAATATCAAATTAAGGCACATTGCGGTTTAATAGGTTAACAGTGAGTGAATTAAGAGTTAGAGTTAGAATACTATACTAATACCATTTGTCTCATAGTCATGTCCCACGCCAAGCGCACAAAGGACCACTTGCATGATACTCAATCTTTAAGCAATGACAGACAGTAATGGGGACTCATATAATCTAAAAATATAAGACGTATTTTAAATTGCAAGCACATTTCAAAAGGTAATAAATTTTGCTCACAGACGCAAAACATTAATGAACCCTGGTACACATACTGTAGGATTATTATTGGAATAAATTACAGAACTTTATATCTATAATCATAATCACTATTAGGTATTTTCGCAATAAGTTCCATATCCATATCCTGACACATTGCTTCTGTCTGACCCCATTAGAATTGTGGAAGGAAGTACTAGTCGATACCACATAGTGTAGAGTGAGAAATAAATATGCCGTACCACGTGCGCAGCCATTATTGCTCTTAGGAATAAGTAGGGCATAGTGTTAGTGCTCTCTACTCTTGGAACATAGGCATGATATAGTTTAACATCTATGATAAACTAAATTATTTTTGTATAAAAGGGGAGAATATTCCTGGTGCTACTAATCATCCACTTATCGCAGCATAAGAGCATCATGGATTTACATTGACTGGTGCACAAACTTCTCACAATCAAAATATATCAACCAGACATTGGAACATTTACATGTGATAGTATTAAATGGCTGGACAATGCGCCCAGTGATTTTACATTCTTGGACCGGTTTCGAACATGTAAAAATATATAATAGTCATGCGAAACTGACCTATTAGTATTGATGAAACATTACAGGACAATTTAGATACATTACTCTGATTGACAGTATACCAGTCAATGATGACAAAGGTTGCAATCTCTTAAACTCAACTAATATATTTAGAATAGGCAATACTTTGTGTTTTATCCATTTCACTGCATATCTGGTGCAGGCAGACCAGCCCATATTAGAAATGGTTAAATATTTAAATAAAGCTATATACTAGGACGAGGTGGGCTCTGAGTATTTAACTGTCAATCTGTCATATACAGTTGCCATATAAACATTGAAAGTCCAAGTAAAATTGACGATTTTGTATAGTAGCATTTGCAAAAGTAATTTTAACTTGAAACTCTATTATTTTCCGCGTTTTAATTCATCAATTTTTCGCGGCAAATTCAAATTTTAAGAAGGGACAACATGCTTAACATTCACGAATGAAGATTGCAAATGTTTCTTATTAACAAAATCGCTCTACACACATAAAACATAACAATAACCTTGCCTGAATATTATTCAGTAGTCACTGATGCATTTCTTCTGAAAATACAGTTTATCTTGGGCAAAAAATGTTAAGTTTGGAGTTCAAAATATGGAGGTGTGATGACTCTATCCCAAGAACCTTTGCGCGTGTAGTAAGAAGATTAGACACCACTCTGTCGGTCCGCGCGCGTTGCGGAATTTATTCATTTCTCGTTCATTCTTTGATAAAGTGACAAAACTCCAATCACCAGTGAAAATTTCTGATTTTGTGTTACATATAGAGGTTTTAGTGGATAGATAGTCGCTGAAATCCCCTTCTTAAATATTGAGGAATAGAATGCTATACAACAACAACAAATCATAAATAGACCACATCAAACTTGAGCATACCGATATATTGCCCGATATATTTCAATATTTTCGTAGAGATACAAGAGCATGCATTATCGTAGTTTATGATGGGGATCTCTGGAATAAGGTTATTAACATATGCTATTAAGGTGACTCGGTGCAGTTTATTAAAAGAGGGAAGATTTCCGTCTTCTTTCCGAAATTTCTTGCAACTATTATTTGTATAAAAATCAAAGAGTCTGACTGATAATAACTAAACAGTTTGAAATTTTTGAGAGACAAATATTACTGCCGTTGCTATGACGGTAATAGACAGATTTAGATCGAGGACGCGGACGTCAAATACGACGTGAAAATGGCGTAAAAATGGCGTGGCGTATCCATACATGGGCACAACACGCCACTTTCACGTCATCTTTGACGTCCGCGTCCTCGATCTAAATATCTCTAATGACGTTCCAAGAAGGAAGTTTTGGTATAATGCTTTAACCAGGGACTAAGGAGCAAGGGGGAAGGAGCACCAATAATTTGTCATATATATTGTAATTTCTATTTTAATACACATATAAACATTTATAATTGTTCACATCTAAAAACAAATAAACTAAAGAAAACATTATATAAGCCAGCTGTGATAACTATAACAGGATTTTTGTTAACGATCAACTCACTCACTCGACCATCGTTTTATACAAGTCAGACCATATTTGTCAAAAAATTGGATCTAAATAGGAAATATACTAACTTTTAGAAAATATAGGGAGCCATTTGAAAAGGCATTTCCTTTCTATCTCATTTATAATAATAATAATAATAGTTTATTAGAACTCTCTTGCAGTTACAAAAAACTGAATTAACGAGTACTTTACAATGGATAGAAATAAGTTATAAAATAGTACATGAATATGCTTTAGAATCTAGGCTATTTACAAGAGTTAAAATCATTAGGCATTTACCAAAATAGTAAATAGTGCATGCATAATTATTTACAATTTATCATACATATTAAGAATCTTAACATATTAAGAGTATTTAAATGTAAAAAAGGATTGAGCTTTAATTGTTCTACAATCAGTAACGTTATTAAATAGATCAGATCGATCAGTGTTCTGGTTTTCTCGCCTCATTCTGGCCATGTATTTCTGACATATTTGGACTCTTCTTGTGCTTAAAGTTGGTAGTTGTGCAAAATTCAGGGCCTCTGCATATGATTCACTCTCCGATAAAATTATCTTTAGTGCTCGTTTTTGCTCCGACTCAATTTCCTTCGACAGATCATCCGGAATGTCTTGCCAAATAAGAACGGAGTACCCAAGTACCGGTCTTACTGTGCACAGGTACACTTTCAGTAAACTCTTTTGGTCGACCCCAGCTCTTCGCAGGACTCTTAAAGGGTATAGTTTTTTGTTGGCCTTCTTAACAATGTATTCAATATGAGGAATCCATTTTAGGTCGCTACTCAAAATGACACCCAAAGATTTATACGTTGTCACACGTTCAATAATATTGTTACCAATTTGGATTGGTCGGAGTAAGAAATTGGGGTTATGTAGGAAGTTTACAAGCATTTCCTTACACTTCTTAGGATTGAGCTTCATGTTATTCTCATTAGCAATTTCATGTATATCAGAGACTGCAAAATTTAGGAGGCTGATAGGGTTCCTATGAATAATCTCGAGTGCAAGTAAAGCCTTCCATAACTTTCGCCATTGAAGAAGTGAGCGAGATTGGGCGGATATCATTTTCAATTGTTTGAGGAGGTGATATCTTCGGAACTGGAATTACAATAGATGACTTAAGTGGAGATGGGACCTTCGCTTCTTTCATTGACTGGTTGTAAATATTATGAATGACTGGGACCAGTTCAGGAGCAAACTCTTTCAGGATTCTATTCGGGATATTATCAGGGCCAATCGCCTTACTAATTTGCAGCGATGCTAATTCTTTAAACACCTCACTTTCCGTAACCAAGAATTCTTCTGGGATTTCCATAGGTGGAGTTGGTTGGCTCAGAGGGGTGAAGTGATCTGTAAGACTTACAAAGAAGTCGTTTACTTTATTAGCTAGGGATTCTATATCCATGTCGTTATCAAGGAACTGGTGATACCATTCCTGTCGGACATTTTGACCAGATAGTTTTTTAATCTCTTTCCACCACTTTACAGGATTAACTCTATCAACATCTGCTACCTTATTGTGAAAGTAATTGGATTTTGCTGACTGGATCGCACGTTGAACCTTATTCCGCCAAAAAATAAAGGCTTCAGAATTTTTTTTCCTTGTGTGAGGTGTGTTCTGTAACACACCAAGGTGTGTTTTTATGACACACCAAGGTGTGTTTTTATGACACACCAAGGTGTGTTTTTATGACACACCAAGGTGTGTTTCTATAAAAAGTCAAAGATGTATTCTCGAACAAACCATGATGTGTTTTCATTAAAAAGGTGTGCAACATAACACACCTAACAGTCATTAAAGGTGTGTAAAGAAAGGTGTGCAAAAAGGAAGTGTGTTCCATAACACACTTGGTGTGTTTTGTGATCCACCATGGTGAGTTTTCTTACACACCAAGGTGTGTTTTCTAACACACCTGGGTGTGTTTTCCAAAAGTGGGTAAAAAGGCGAGTGAAATGTACACATCTTGGCGTGTAATTAAACACACCTTGGTATGTAATTAAACATACATTGGTGTATAATTATACACACCTGTTTTTAGAGTGCAAAGTGCTCAAACCCATTGAATCTTAGAATAGCCTGAATATTGCTTAAATACAAAAAGGTACAAACAGCAACAACCAGATGCTTTCAAGCTTTAAATTTGGCTAACTTAGTTTATGCAAGGGAACTAGTTAATCCAAGGTTTAGTTGTACAATCAGTGTATTCACCCGGTTTTCCAGAAGGCGATTTCGTTAGCATGAAGCGAAGCAAGGCACTAATTTCGGCAACGCGATCAGTTAGCCAAAATATTTTTACACTATATGTTTCGTTACCCAACCACATTGCCAGTTGCTGAAATTTGTTTCTTTCTTCGATGCATGCAAACAAATTCAGGGCCTTTTTTAACTAATGTACTGGAGGGGCAAAAGCCCCCATGTTGGCCCCCCAGAAAAAGGGGGAAAAACTGAGTTTAGAGGAAAGTTGTGGTATTCTCGCAACAAAACTGGCTCCGTTTAGATGGGATAATATCAAAAATTGTCTCTGAAAATGCAGGAAATCAAGACACAGAGACTCAAGAACACAAACATTTTCTGAGGGAATACCTCCAGACCCCCCTTCACCATCCCACACCTGTAATACACCACCTACTTGTTACGTCCCCTTTCGATGATGGCCCCCCCACTAACGATTTCTTAAAAAAGGCCCAGAACAAATTTGCGTAGAGCTTTACAGTAGTCTACAAATGGTATTTAGTGACTGAAATATATGTAATTGAGCAGCTTCATATCTCGTAAGGCAGCCAAGGATGTCAGAGTATCGTAACAAATATTATGGTCGTTTTCGACTCTGATTACTACTAATAACATCGTAATACCCATTTTCTCGTTTCCAAATCATGTAATTATTACTTTTTAGATGGTGCCAAAGAATCTGATATTTCAGATCTAATGTCTGAACTCGCCATCTTAAAAGAAATAAGCAAAGTTCCGCATCCAAATGTCATTAGATTGATCGGAGGTTGCTCGTTAGCTGGTATGTATAAATACTGCATGTAATTTTATGGCAAATAATAGAAATTTCGAAAATGATTAAATGCTGTAAGTTTAAGCGATATAAATTTACAATACACTACATTATATTACATTATATTACATTACATCGCATCGCATCGCATGCATTGTATTGCATTGCATTGCATTGAATCGCATTGCATTATATACATTAACCTTTGAAGATTTATGTTATCTACGCTGTCAAAATTGAAGGAGAAAATTTGAGCAATTCTATAGACCACTTTCATAATTCAGATGAGTTTAAATATTCTTTTATGTGCATCTTAATAAGCCTCATTGACCTCGTTCAGGTTAATAAATTCTATTCAATTTCAGTCACAGAAACGAGGCTGATAAGGCTTATTAAGATGCACATAAAAGAATATTTAAACTCACCTGAATTATGAAAGTGGTCTATATCAAATATATAGATCCGCTACGGGTCATGAATTTCCTTTGTATTTTGCTCATGAATAATTAATGAATTTCAGAAATATATACATAATTTGTTCAAGTTATCCGGATATAAAATATTTTGCATGGAGCTTTCAACTCGGTGCTCCGAGTCTTCATCAGAATGTTATTTGGAAATGTTTGAATGTTCGCATAATGTGAACAACATCCCCGCATACGCTTAGCAAAGTTAATTCCTTCTTCAGCAAAAATTAAAGATCTTAAACTCGAACCTGATGAAGTAATGATATCCTTCGACGTGGTGTCCTTGTTCAGCTCCATACCATTAGAGGCAGCTAACCGTATCACTAACGAAATACTAACGAACAATTCTTCACGGCAAACTAGGACCGGACTAAACAAAAATGACATACTTGAACTACTTGACCTTTGTCTTTGTCTTTTTCTTTCCAAAACACTTATTACCGAAAAATTTCAGGAACACCTATGGGCTACCCTCTCTCCAGTTTCCTTGCAGAAGCCGTGATGCAAGATCTGGAGAAGAGGTCAGTTACTAATAAAAATTACATCAAAACTTGGGATAGATACGTAGATGACGTATTCGCAACAGTTAAGAAAGATAAGTCCGAAGACATTTTACAGACTATCAATAACACTACACAAAACACCAAGATCACTAAGGAACAAGAACAAAACAACCAACTCGCTTTTCTCGACGTTCTATTGACAAAAACTGATAACGGTATATTACAGACTCAAGTTTATCGCTAAAGAAACACACACACTTACCAGATACTAAACAACAACAGTAACCATCCCACTGAACACAAAATGTGTTTCATAAGAACATTATTTCACTGAATTAACACACATTGCAACACAGAGCAGGCAAAAACAGACAAAAGTAAATATATTTACTCAACATTCAACAAGAACAATTATTCTAAAGCATTTATTAACAAAATACTAATTAACAATACCAACAACTAACAATGTCAACAAACAGAAACCCGAAGTATCGTTACCTTACATAAGGACCAAATCTGAAATGGCAGTCATTCTTCTGCGACAATTTAACATTGACATAGCACATAAACCAACACATAAACTAAGATCATACTTCACGAAACACAAAGACAAGACAGACACTACCCAAATTCGCAACGCTATTTACATGATTCCATGTAAAAACTGCCCTCAACAATACATCGGACAAACCTCTAAAAAGATTGAAATTCGACTAACAGAACATCGAAACGCCATCCGTAGACACGACTTACGATCACTTCCTGCCGCACATACCTACAACAATTGTCACACATTTAACTGGACACATACGGAACTACTCGGACAATCAACTACAAAACATGCCCGCGAATTTAAAGAAGCGTGGCACAGCTTGGACCGAAACATTATAAACCGACACGTTGACATTCCTACAGTTTACCTACAACTAAAACATTCACATAAAGCTAAAACCATCACAACATCATTATCATCTACCTCATTCACAAGAACTAATTCTGTCCACCCCAAAGACTCCACCCACGCTCTCAAGAGATCACATCTAAAACAACGCATCCTCGTACAACCAACGAAATGCCTCATCCAGCACAAGGACCAATCAGACGCTCTCGTCGAATACAACAAATAATAAAACTGCGCGAACATTCAAACATTTCCAAATAACATTCTGATGAACACTCGAAGCACCGAGTTGAAAGGTCAATACAAAATATTTTAAATCCGGAGAACTTGAACAAATTACATGCCTGGATTACAAATCTTCAAATTATATATCTCACTTTAAATATACATTTACTTGCATTTCTACAAGTGGAGACAATCTCGCTGCGTCGGTTAATTGTTGCCATATCCTGTTTACAAATAATGAAATATTTCTCCCGTAGTTCCAATTAAGGTTTTCATGCATCCAATAGTCAATTGTACAATAAAAGTATAATGGGAATGAGATATTTAATAGGGTGAAATGAATTATAAATCGCCTCGTAGGATTAGCAAGTAGTGAGCATTTGCATATTTACAAAGAACACAGTTCTTTAAATCAGGAGCAAGAGACACCTTATGCGTAGTTGTTAATAGGCTCACAGTCAAGATTTAAAAGGACGGAACCAGTTATTAAAATGGCTTTCTGAACGAAAGGTTAAAAAAACAGCAGCCTGCAGTCTACATTAACATATTAAGTATAACACAAGTGTTTAGGACGCTGTCCTTTTTTGAGCCTCGAAACCCCAAACAAAGGCATGCATTAAATGTGCTGTAATATAAATTATGTGAATGTTTGATTGAACTACATAAATAATTAATCAGTTGAGAACATTTTCGCTTCAGGAAAACTTCATGTTGTAACAGAGTTCTGTTGTGGTGGCAGTCTACGACATTTATTACTCAACAGTAGAGTTTATCCTTCTGCTGAAAACTCATCAAATTATACCAACCTGGCATCGACTTTAAATCATCGTGAATTGTTAAAAATTGCAGCGGATATTTCCAACGGAATGGTTCATCTTTCTTCTCAGAAAGTAATTAATTATTGTTTATTTCCATTTTTTCCTCAGTTGTTTAGGCATTGTTACAATTATTTGCTGTAACTTCGGAAGAGCAGTGTGTTTTGTAATCCTAAAACCGATTATGTTTCCAAATTTGCGTATTGTCTTATCACAGTTAATAAAATACATGGTTTGGCTAGCCAATAAACTTCAAAGGGATTTGGCCACGGCGACACATTATGTTGAGGATCAAAGGGAAAAGGTGTCACGTGACGGTTTTAGTGCATAGCGTGAGACAAATTACTATAGGATTATATTACAGTTGTCATTGTTCCCGTGTTTCCTTGCGAAATAACTGTGATTAAACACTCAGCTTTCTGCTAAACTTAAGTATATCTAAGAAAGAATTATGGACGACGATTTGGAGGCAATTATATCTTTTCCCGAGCAATTAGAAGGCGAAAGTTGTTCGAGCAACGTCGACGAGTAGTTTGCGTTTGTTGACTATGAAGAAACGTGTGAGGATATTTTCCCTTTTAATTTTGAAATAGCATTGTCTGTTATCCAGGAAAACGAAGCCGCTATGGAAGAATAGATCGCAGACGCTGTAAGCGAAATATTCGGCGAACAATTTGCACCAATAATGGTAGGAAATAATTATATTATGAGGCACAAAAAGACGTCGACTGTTTCGCCCAATATCAGGGCTCATCACCATGCCTAGGAAACACATTATTAACCATCTGGCAAAACATTGCAGTACCAACGAAACTGCAGTCATCACACTCTAACGGACATGTTGAAATAGTCTTGCTCAACACCTGAACAGCCAATTTCACCTTCATCTTTGAATAACTGGTCAGCACAACATGGTACAATGTCAGTTTTGGCAATCTGTGCAGAGAGTGGCAAAATAGTGGCATTATTTGGAAAGATGTCACATCGCCGGTAAAATAATAGGCTACTACATGCTTGAGCTTGGTACATAATCTTCTTACCAAAAATGCCAATGCATGGGATGCAATTGGATCACTGTCCTCGTCAACATTAGCAAAGGTTGTCAAGGGATCGCCGAGATCTATATAGCCAATCCGTTCATCTGATGTTTTGTCAGAAACAAGATTTTCTTGTATTTTCATTTCATCCATTATAACTGCTACATATTTCTGAATGCCAGTGTAGTGTAAGGTTTTTCCTTTTAGTTCTTCAATATTCTCTTTGGTGTTACCAGCTCCAGGTTTGAAATAGTTCTTGTAATATCTGAGAACACGCTCGCTTTGTAATATGAGGGCCCGACTCTCTCTTATATCTCTATATGCTGATGGAGATTTGCAATGTATTGACAAAGCAAACCTGAACTACAGACTCTAAGTTCTGTCCGCTCATGATAGTTAACAAATCTTTCTCTAGTGGCTCACTCACACTAACAGAATGCTTCACTATTCGGCTTTCGAGGTTTGCAATTATCTTTTCGAGCTCTTTACACCGCAATCGGTCAGCTACCACTGTTGCTCGACGCTTTTTAGCACCACATGCAACCAATGGAGCTTTAACTTTTGCAGGAGCACTAGATTTGCGCTCTTTTCTAGTCTGTTGTTGGTCAATCTTCTTCTGCAAGTTAAGGAAGGTTTCGCAAATCACTTGTTCTTCACTCACATTTTCATCAAACAGGACATTACATCCAATTGAACGCAATATCACCATAACTCTATAATTTGTCTCCATATTAATGCTTGCTGGTACAATATGGCGAACAACGTGGGAAACACCAAATGGGTCAACACGATATTTTGCAATGGAGTTTAGGTATTCATTCTGTCGTAAACCTTCGCATATCTTGAATTAACCGTTATAAAGAGACAGCAACAGTTCAACAATTTCGGCAGAGTTTATCCGTTGTCAACGGCTTGAATAAATATTGTGATCATCAGGAAGAACCCAATTGTAGAAATGCAGCGAAAAATGTAAACACGAATCTATAATTAACACGTATTTGGGAATTGAATACTCGCTGTCACGAAGTTCAATCCTAATTTAATCATCGGTACACGCTGTTATAGCCCAAGGGTCAAGCAAAAGCCCCTTAACATTTGCACAGAATTCTTCAAATATTTCCTTTTTCTCAACGGGTGGCGAAGCAGATAATGTTGAAGGGCCAGCTTGTTGTCATTCAAGGAACCGGCGTGTGCTTGGCTTTGCTCCATGGCTTTTCAACGGCAGGTTTTCAGTTGGAACAGCTACCGTTTCTAACGATTTCCTCTTTCGGTCTACAAAAGAAACAAAATGGCATATTACTAGACTAGTATTCTTCGTTAGGAGACGAATTGCTTATTATAACTGAACCGCAAATATTTCAATGCATATTGATTATAGACAATTTGTAATATTTCGCGCAATGACAATATTTCGCACAATGACAAAAGGTCAATACTTACGATCAAATATCAATTCTGCTTTAAAATGACGCTCACAGAGGAAAATCTTGCTTTCTTCGATTCTCTGCTTTAACTCAGGAGTCATTTTCCTCGTTCTTAAAATCACACGCAGCCGTTCTTTGCGCGCTATCTCCTTCGTAGCTTTCGTCTCTTCTCCATCACCCACTCTATAGGAAAAGGCAACTTAAACAACGAAAGACCGCTCTTTCGGCTAGTCGAACAGCCATATAATGTACATATAATGCACAGTTGGTACCCGGCATAGCGTAGCTACAAAGAAATTCAAAATTTGCCAGAGAAAGCAGTTTGTTCAAAGGTTTTCGGTGTAGCAGTGTGTTGCCACTCATATTACAATGCATGCATTGTTTGTCGCTCATGCACTAAAACCGTCACGTGACCTCAACAAATCCAAACAATAACATATTTTGGACATGTGTCCGGCTAGAAAAACCATGTGTTTTATTAACTGTGGTCTTATCAAGTGTTAAAGGGACCAAAAAATGAACATTTATCTGTTCTATTATATTCTTGAACTACTAATGTTACGTACTAAATGCTTGATTAAATATATGAAAAATGTAAATGTCGCATGTCAGATGACTTTTAGATGTACAACATATTTATATCTACTCAGAATTGTTGGCGGTGAGCAATCATATTTCGTGACTTTCGCCTGATAAACATCCAACTAATAAAATACTGGAAAGAGTAAACTTTACACTTTGTACATCATAATAGTTTTTCTTAACCATTCTTAAAAACACAAGGCTGATATGATATTTCAATATGGTTGCCATATTGTCTGTCTATCAAATTTGATTATATATGTGCCAGAATGCTCGTATCTTAACATTCTGTTTTCAAATTCCATATTTGTATATAACATTTGTTTTCCTGCAAAATAGGTTATTCACAAACAAATCCTTGAGTTGATCGCAAAGGAGAGTTATTTTCCGTCCATACTTAGTCGGACCAGTTCAACACTGCACGACGGCCCCTTCGTAAAATAAAACGCTTTGTTTATTTATTTTAACAGTTTGTCCATCGTGATTTAGCCGCTAGAAATATTCTCATTGGTGAAGATAATATGGCAAAAGTGTCTGATTTTGGTTTGACGAGAGATGTTGGAGGAGCTGAGGAATATATACAAAACCATCAAGTAAATTGCATTCATCATCAGTACTTTTTTGTCCCAAATCGCAGACATAGCCAACGGAAAGGGCGTTAAAATCTTTTTGAACCTCCGTGGGGATAGCCGGCCTAGATACGCGTCCATTTCTGGTCTCTGGCGCCGGTTGTATAAACGTCTTAACTACATACTAGAAATACACTCATGCAGAATCCCCTCGCCTATTCGAACTCAGGAATTATACTTCCCAAAATTTATTGTAACATGAAGTATTCGGTCAACATTGTAAGTTTGTAACCATAGCAACACACAATTTTTTTACTTTTGGTACAAAAGAATAAAAGAGTAATATAAATATTTGTACTTTTAACTATAAAATTATGAATTGCCACACTATATAAAGTAGATATGCTATTACGTACTCTTTTAGCTTTTTGACAGTACATTTTTTTATATCGCTCCCGCTCGGGAATTAACTACCCGTTTTGTAGTTAAATAGTAGTTAACTTTCTGATTGGTTAACTTTCGCACTAACTATAGTTAACTTTAATTACTCTTTTATACAACCGGCCCCTGTAATTTTTGGCTGTGGATATAAAGACTCTCAAAATCTTTCATTTTTCAAATACTTACTGTGAAATCAGTCTTCCTTAAAAATCACGTTTCACTTAAAATTTTACTTGATATCTCAAAAATAGAACTTGAATTTTCCTATTTCGTCATGGAAATTTAGACTTCCCAATTCGCAAAGAACTAGAAAATGGACTACAATGGCCGATTCTCATTTCACCGGAAAAAATCTTTTCATGACACTTTACAATAATAATACCGGACTCTTAGCAGGTACTGTAAGTGTCTATTCTATTTTGTAGAATTTACTTCCTGTTAAATGGATGGCATTGGAAAGTCTACTTTATGGTCGTTTCACAACAGCTAGTGACGTGTACGTTTATGTCCACTTTATCATCCAAAAATTTATTGTTTTTCTATTTTCTCAATTTAACTCGTCCTCTAATTATCAACCCATTTATTGAGATTGCATAACCAATTGTCATGGCCAACAGCCATTCTTTCAGTAATCGTTCTTAATCAGCAATAAATACTGTTCACGAGTAAACGCCAAAACGCACACGAAAAACACAATAGGTAGGAATTTTAATGAGTCAGATTTGAGCCATATAGTGCTAGGAAACGCGATCCTAACGTAGATGATCGCCTTTGAAATGCAGTCAGCACCAAACTCAAATGTGTCCTGAATGCAACATGGAGGCAATTGGAATACTAACACAGATAACAATTTTAGAATTCAAATTAGCTAACATTCTCCATCAACACTGTTATGTAAGTTTGTAATTTTAAAACTTACTTATCATTTTTTCAACGAACATCTGGTACTACCATCAAAATGTTTGCCTAACAATCGAACGTGGGAATTTGCACAAGCGCATTAACTTGCATTTAGCTAATTTACCGTAACGTTTGTGTGTTAATTGATGTAGTTGGAGTTATGGAATTCTTCTTCATGAAATTACAACTCTAGGTAAGAAATATCTTATTTTGTACCCGTACAAGGACACTGATAAATATTTATTCGGAGCAAGTAGCCTATATTTATTGAGTTAAGGTTTGTCCTTTGGGCAATATAATAATTCTGTAATATTTAAGGACCGTTCATTATTTATACCTTAGGGTCGGGTGGAAAAAACGAGGAGGGCTATACAATGTTCAGCGTGTCGAATGGGGTGGGACCTTGTGTTTGGTATACGCTTGTTGGAGGGGGGAGGGGTGGGAGTGGTAATAAAATTTGTTGGTTATAAATATCTCGGCTGAATGGGAAATTTTTAGCAAAAATAAAAGTTTTAAATTGTTTAAAATTTTAAGTAAAAACAACAAGAACTACATCTAACAAAACTAGTTCACAAAAGTTCACAAAGTAAAATCAACACGGTACGTCCAAACAGTAATACCTCGAATTCCGAAATTTTTGGTTAACAAGGCCAAATCCGCACTCGTGCTTGGAGACTAACCTTGCCAACAGGAAATCCTGGCATAACTCTATTGTAAACTAGGCTGTAAACGAAGCTAGCCATGGCAATTGGTCATGCCATGCTAATAAACGTACACCTTCGCCGCCAATACTAGGAATGGTAGCAAGTGCCTTTTGTTAGTTATACTTGACTTTAAGACACAACCTGATAATTAATCTCGAATGTAAAAAACAAATTAGGAATTGCGAAATTTGGCAACATGTTAGTTGCCGAGTTACACGAAATTACATTGATATTGTTAATATTAAATCATTATAAATAAGAATTTGTTTATAATACATTAGCAAGTGATTGTCGTAATAATCATTAAGGGCATACTGTAAAATGTTCTCCATAGTCAGTCATTCACATAAATTACAAAGATCATACTTTAAAAAGTTGTATCATGTATCAAGTTGCATCTTAGGGGGATCTTCATTTTCAAAAGCGTAAGAAAGGGGGGCTGCATAACATTTTTACCTCTGATCAAAAATGTCCCACCCTACCATAGGGTATAAATAATGAACGCTCCCATAAATCTGTATAGCTGGCAGATATATTCTATAACTTTTAGAGTGAACATTATTTCAGATAGCGACGTATGATGGAGTATATTATATACTGTATATAACGTTCTCTCGCCGGGTAACCAAACCTCAGAAATCGGTTATCGATCTAGTATATAATTTTAAACATATTTTGGATGGGATTGAAACATGGCAGGTCAGTTGTTTTTACATTCTGATCAAACGTATGTTTATATTGTATGCTGATTTAATAAACTGACGTCAAAATATTATTATAGCACTTAAACTTTTGTTCAAGATTATAACAACTGTTTTACGGAAATTCATGCACTGGTAGAGAGAGTTCGAAACTAAACGCAAATTTTAAATCCTTTACTTAATCAGGAGACGTAGGCAGGGAATAATTACTATTTCTAGATTCGTCACAATTTTAAGGTAGAATATATTTTATAGTGGTATATATTAGGGTAGCACGGGTGGCGGAAGCGGTTAGCGCGCTGCCTCTTACCACTGAGTTGAGCCTGTTTCACAACAGGTCGAGGTCACTGTTGGTACTCGCATGAGATCGGCAGTGTGCTCAAATAACTCATGTAAGTTGAGATTCTCTCCTGTGCTTCGAGGGTTTTCCCCGGGTACTCCGGTTTCCTCCCTCTAATACTAACCCTTAGGAACTAACAATGGGGCCACAGTAATTGGCTGACGCTGTTGTGGACTCCCTGCCATTGAGGCGAAGTTGAATAAAAAAAATAAAATAAAAAAAATAAGAATTTGCTGTGTTAATTGAAGATTATATATTACGTTGAAGATTATCTCTAAAACTATTTTTGTCTATGTCCGCCATCTTGGATAAATTATTCGAGGCGTATAAATCTGCTCTTAGTTTGCAAAATAACAATTAGTAGATGATTAAAATGTTCTCAGTCAATTCGATATTTGAACTAGCGACATAAGTACTATATAATCTTATACTCATATTGATCAATGTTTCTTTAGAAAAATATGCGTGATTTTGGTTGTGAAGTAACAGACACATACACAAGAGAGCAAGATAGCGGACAGTTCACTGTATAATGATTTCTGTCAAGATATTCAAGAAAACGTTTGACACATAATTTAAAAAAAAGTTTCAAATAAGGAAAACCAATATACTATTGCCATATCCCATATCCCACTAAATAATAATGTGTCACATATTTTTTCAGAATCGAAATGTTCATATAGTGAATTTATGTGGTTTGTTTTCTATTTTCCCGCCAAATAGGCCTATTAGGTAATGGAACTTTGGCCCAATGCATGCCGGTAGTTCGGTATCAAATTCACTTCCTCGAGAAATTTTATTGTCATGGCGGCAATGACTAATTTTCTACCCAATCTACGTCACGCTCGTTGTTATTTTTATCGCTCTGTGTAAATAGAAGCCTTGGCTAAATTCTGTGCAAATTATAAGGAATTTAGGATTAAAAAGCTGCAGAATTTTAGGTTTAGCAATTACACATCAGATATATTGATGTTTTAGCATGACAGTCAGGTATTAAGTCATATAAATTACTAAACCTTTTGCACAGAATTAATTCAATATTAAAAGTTGGTAGTCTGTAAATTCATTACTGTACACATTGTGTATTTAGATATAATTGTAAGTAGTACTTTCTGAATAAGTGTAACTCGAGGTGTAGCTAAACACTGGCCTGACTCCCTGAGGAGGACTGAACTGACTAACCCTGGCTAATCTCCCAACCCATTGGGGAAGGATTTAAAGACATTTCAATTGATTTATTGAACAAAGAATATCTTTTAAAATTTATAAATTCTTGTTCAATATTTTCAAATACTGAAACACAATGCTGTACCATGCAGGACAGAACCACTCTTTCTCAAATTATTGCAAATTATTTTGCTATTCTGTGAGAAAAAAATTCTCAAATAAATCCAGCATCTATTTTCATTGTGCCACTGTGTAGAAAAACAAACATGCACGAAAGAAAACAGATACTATTTGATTTAATTTGCTCAATATTTCAGATCATGTGTTTAGATCAGGCTTAACAGGCCAACCTTAGACTGTGACTAGGCTGTAGAGCCGCCCCTAAATGTTTCCTCATAATTAATATGGCCCACATTCAATGGTCGGGAATCCATCATAATGGAAATTCCCCACCTATAGTCAGGCTTTAGCAACAGTCAATAGAGAAAAAACGCCCAACCATTCCCTGAGGTGGGCGAGTGGGAGTTAAAATTGACAATAAATAATGCTAAGAATACTATTGTATGTATCAAGAAGGGGGGAGGGCGATTGTGTGCCACACTGCAAGAAAAAGAGTTGTTGGGACCCAGAGCTGTCATTTGCACTTATTCCACCGAATACTCAATTCCAGTTGCCAATTGGAACCCCTACTCGCCCACCTTGAGGAATGGTGGGGAAATACGGGGCGCTTTTCCTTTATTGACTGTTTTTTGAGTATGACTAGGAGGTGGGATTTCCCATTAACTGTAAGTACCCATCCACTGACCATTGGCATAGGCATAGGAAGCAAGGTGAGGGGCACTTCTTAAGAGCACCTCTTCTATTAGTAAAGGGCACTTTTCACATTCAATTAGCCGGGGCACTTTGAAGAAAAGTTGGAGGGTTATTTGCACACCGGTTCCTGCGCCACTGCCACTGACAAGTAAAATCCTTTGCCGTTAGACAGAGTACTGAAAAATATGAAAGTAGGGCGCATCTGCCAGATAGTTTTGTTAACCAATTAACTGGCAGTACCGTGCCACGGACGAGAAAAATTGTTGGGCGTTAGACAAAATAAAATACTAAAGTAGGGAACATCTGCGTGAATTGCTAGCTAATAGATTAGTATGGACTATGCTCCTTCATTACAATTGGTCGTGGCGTTCTCCAAGACGATTGTCTCAACCCTCTTCTATTTAATATGTCCTTCAATACTTTTGTCCAACACATTAAATCCGTAAAATACCGTCAACTTGGATTTTGGAAATTAAGTGAAAATGGCATCCCATTAAATCCAATACATTGGTTCCAGTTCGCCGACGACGCGGCCGTTCTTTGTGGCCAAGAAATAGAAAAGCAGATGCTGCGAAATCGCTTTACAATTTGGTGTCAGTGGGCCAATACGATAATACGTGTAGATAAATGTTCAACATTTGGTATTAAGAAAGAATTTACAAAATCCACCCAATAACTTCCGAAACTATTTGTAAATATATAACTTCCTTGTACCACGTGTTGAAATTTGTAAATCATTTCGCTACTTAGGTCGCTACTTCGACTTTAACACGTCTGACGAAGATCACAAATCTGAAGTATGTGACATATTAGCTAATATACTAAATGGAATTCATGAACTGCCATTACATCCGAAAAACAAAATTCTCTTGTACAGTCGATATGTCCTTACAAAAATTTCTTGCCAATTCACTGTTTCCGATATAGGCAAAACCTGGGTAAATGAAAAACTAGATAGTATCGCAGCAAAATGTATCCGAAAATGGCTTGAGCTTCCTATTTCTGCGACCCTTAGTAACGTCCTGCTTCCCCATAATAAATTTGGTTTAAACATCATTCTCCCTTCAACTAAATTCCTTCAATGATAAATTGTTTCTCGGAAAGCTTTAAAGTCCTCACCAATAACCTATGGAGGGACACCAGTAATCTCACAGCAAAAAATCACTTTCTTGTTTTAAGCAAAAAAATCTTATTTTAAGAAATATTTCTTAAAATAAGTCCAAATTTTCTTGGGAGAATAATAAGAAAATTTTCTTACTCATTTTCTTAAGAACAATTTTCTTAAGAAATTCATACGATTTTTTTCTCATATATGAAATTTGTAAGAAACAATTTCTTAAGAAAATTTGCTATTTTATTACTGAGAAAGTTTGATTGTAAAAGAAAATAATTTTAAGACATTGTAAAATTCCTATAATTAGCATGCATTTACAAATTAGAAACTATATAAATAGTTTCTAATGTATATTTGTCAGGCCAATTTCTGGTTAGACACGATGGCTATATACAGTATATGTAGATTAAGAGCTTAAAGAAGCGGTGAAGTCCATTCAGCATATGCGATCAATGTCTCATTTCTTCAGTCAACCATTGAAGACAATCTTTCTTAAATTCATCCCTACCTTCCCAACCTCCAATTCCCAAGACTACTCTCCTTGCTTCCTCGATGATCTGTTAATTTAAGTAAGAAAGCAAAAAGGTTTTTCTTTGCCAAGAAATAACATTACCTATGTTATACACTTATGATATCTACACATCATATACTACCAATTTTTTTCATACTAGATCCGAAATGACAAATCTCTTTGAACAAATACATCTCTTTTGCAAAAGAAACCAAAACATTTCAAAAGTTCAGATTAAGGAAACACTGCAATCTTACAACGTTAGCTAGGAGTTAATAGAAGTCTGATAGTAACACAAGTAGGTAACCCCCCCATATAGCAGAATTTTCCCGCCATATGACGTCAGCAACGTACATCCATCGTAATTTTCCCGCCATTTGCGTACGTACGGAATTAGAAGTAATTAGTATTAGTGTGACGTCATTTTGCGAACGTACACGTACGTACAGATAATCTGGGAGTATAAATTGAGGAGGCAGCTATTATTTAGCATATTGTTTACACAGCTTTCGTAGAGAGAACTTTACAAGATTTTATTGTAGTTGAGGCTAAATGATGAAGTGTTTGCACGGAGAACTTGCATCTTGTTCGACAACGAAAAATGGGTCGTTTTGGTTCTGTGGTAAAAATCCAAGTTGTAATTTATTTTGCTCGGAAGACGCTGGTTATCTATTTGAAAAAGCCATAGCTGCCTGGAGATCTACGAATCAGCCACAGCCACATTGTGATGAAATTCATAAGCTTGCAAGAATGCATGTGAGATGAAAGAGAGTTACGGAAGACCGTTTTTCGTGTGTTCTGACAAAAAGAGTTCATGTTCATTTTGGGTATGGGGTGATGTGGTACCGGCAACGAGACCGACTTGTCAGCATGGGTTTTCATGTGCATCCCGAAAGGTCAAAAAGGAAGGAGTTAACAAGGGTCGTATGTTCTATTGCTGTCCAAATGAGAAGGACAACTCGTCTCGGTTTTTTGAATGAGCGCCTGACGAGCCAAATTTTAGCGTGAACTTTAGCATGCCGTCAATATGTAGTTGCAACAAAGACAACTGTTTCAAAACGGAATTTATTGATGATTTAATAAACGAGTTACCAAACCTGTAAATTATGTAGTTTTATCACGTGTTTTATGAAAGAGTTTAATAAACGTTTACTTGACGTTATGTCTTCATTTGTTGTTGGTGTTGACATTCACAATGTATGATATGTTCACAGCAAGGTGTTTTTTTTGTAAGGGCGTCCCGGGTTCCCGTTCGAAGGAATTACCAGCCATCTTTCTTCGGGCATAATTTCAGGGGTGTAGTGAAATTTTTCGTGCGGGACTGTTTTTAAGGAAGTGTAGTTATTCTTGTGTATAATACGGGTAGTGTGCCCCGTTTAAGAAAAAAGTAACTGATTAAACAACTTGAATGGTGCAACTGCTTTATTTTAACACAAATAGCTATTACATTTTTAATTTGTAATTTGTGAGTCAGTAGCATCTTCTTCATCATCACCATCATCATCATCATCATCATAGAAATGTTGCCTGTCTTCTAGCAGACGCTTGAAAATATATTTTCTCTTTTCTACTGCGGAATATAAAGCTTCGTCGCGGTCGAGGAAATCTACGGCTATCAAATTATCTCTTGTCTGCATAATCTTCTGGTGAGTTGGATCTGTGACATCCACAGCAGCCGGTCTACATAAACATCTTCTAGTTCTTTTGTCAGTTTTGGAAGAAGTGCTGAAAACGATGGCCTCTTAGCTTCGACCTCACTAAAACTTTCTTTTTCAATACACTCAACGTTTTCTTGAAGTTCAGCCAAAAGTTGCAGTTTTGCTTCATGTATCAACGTTTGTCAGGGGTCATAGTCTTCTCCATCTTCGCTGGTTTGATGATTACCGTCTTCGCTTTCCTCTTTGCTGTCATTTTCCTCGCTGTTCTCATTTTCTTCGCTGCTGCTCTCTTTTTCTTCGCTGTTATATTCTTCCTCGTTATCATCATCACTATCGAAAATATCGCCGTTGTGATATTTAGAAGAGGTAGATGCCCCTTCATTGAAATTATCCATTCTAGCTCTTTTTGCTCTGGGCATAATGTCGTGGTCTTCTTCATCTGCGCAAGATTACTTGACGTTATTCATATAAACACGTCTTTCTTCACTTGATAACCGGTGAATGTCTGCCAAATGATTGGATAGTTTGCAAAGGTTTTTCTTTCCGCACAAAGGACAGTCTTTACGCGTTCGTGGCATGGAGCGAAATTATTTCTCTTTTCAGGGTACACAGTTTTTAATGATTATGTCGAACAAACAAGTCCTTGAAAAAGCCTGTAGACGTGTCCTTACGTTCCGTAAGACTGTTCCATGGCGATACCTATACATTTTGTCAAACGGGACCCCGGGACGTCACTACGGGACGTATTTTAACGCGTCCCGACGTCCCGTAAGACTGTCCCATGGCAAGACCTACACAGTTTGTCAAACGGGACCCCGGAACGTCGCTACGGGACGTATTTTAACGCGTCCCGACGTCCCGTAAGACTGTTCCATGGCGATACCTATACATTTTGTCAAACGGGACACCGGGACGTCGCCACGGAACGCCTCTTAACGCGCCCCGGCGTCCCGTAAGACTGTTCCATGGCGATACCTATACATTTTGTCAAACGCGACCCCGGGACGTCGCCACGGGACGCATTTTAACGCGTCCCGACGTCTCGTAAGACTGTTCCATGGCGATACCTATACATTTTGTCAAACGGGACCCCGGAATGTCGCCACGGGACGCATTTTAACGCGTCCCGACGTCCCGTAAGACTGTTCCATGGCAAGACCTACACATTTTGTCAAACGGGACCCCGGGACGTCGCTACGGGACGCATCTTAACGCGTCCCGGCGTCCCGTAAGACTGTTCCATGGCAAGACCTACACAATTGTGGCGTCACTACAAAAAGTGATTACTTGAAAAAAGGGTTACATAAAGCGCCCACCGCAGTTTTATCTCATTCTGTGCAACAACTTGGTGCTGTGAACATCTCTTCGAAAATATCTAACTTTACTTGACAATGTGCAAGCTTTGGGTCTTTTTTCTCGCCGTGCTCTTCTTGGTCGATCCAACGAGACTACTGTAGTCTTGGAGAAGATTGCTAAAGAAAATTCTCTTAACAGAACTGGCTCTGTTAATTTTAACAAGTATGGAAAGCAGGATGGTGTTGGTTTCTCGCCATGCAGTGACAAGTTCGTGGACAACTTTTTGTTCTATGTCTACGTTCCAGACAATTTTATGACGCCTAAGAAAACCTACACGGAAGTAGGTCATGTCAACAAACATATTCGAGATATGCTAACTCGTTTTGGATTTGGTAAATGTAAAGTCAAAGCCGTCGCCTTGTCACCGTTAAAGGAACAACCGAAAGCAGACGAATTGGACAAAGTGTAAGGAAGGCTTAAATAGAAAGAGACTGACGAAACTGTCTACTATGTGCAGGAATTTATGATCGCAGGTACAGATGAGGAATACTCCAATGTTCTCGAGTTTCTACGCACCGACGAGTACACGATTAGGAATATCTTCTTTGAAGGTATCGACGTGACCATGAATTACTCCGGCAGCTTTGACAAAGAAGAAGTTATACACCACCTGATGACAAACGAAGGGTTTCGTATGCAAGGATGTACAACAGACGCGGACAGAACAATTCTGGACAACAATGACAAAGCCGGAAACAACTGTCTTACGTACATGGAGACGGTGGACGGTTTGACAACCCGTTGTAAGATTTACAACAAAATGGTCCAGATGTTGGAGAGTAAAAGTGTTCGAGAAATACCATATAGCACATATTAAACACCTAATATTTATACACAGATAATTGTGAAATTGCAATATCATTCACAGCAGTTAGAGAAAGCAGGATTCGTTCCCCACACACACTGCACACCTCTATTTGAATACCTACAAGGTCATGAGAACCGTCAAGAGGAGATAGAGCTACGTCGAACAGATATTTTGGAAGTCAAAATTCCAGGAAAGCAAAGTCGTGCCATCAAGAAAGAACAAAACGAACAGTGGAAAGATGTGGCTGAGCAAGCAGCAAGAGAAATCCGAGAACGTCGAAAGCCATTTGAAGATGCCATTGCCGAGAAAAGAAACAAACTGCATCTTTTAGATGACTATTGTCACGCCTTGAACGCCTTCTACCGTCAGCCTCAGCCATCGGGATCCTACCAAGCGGTGGTGACGCGGGAGAAATTCGGCGCTACTAAAAAACTACGGGAACACGTCACGAAGGAGATGCAGAAGGAGAGAGCAAAGATGAGAACGGCATGTGCAGAATGGATCAAGCCTTCGAAACCTTTACCCGTGCTAGTAAGAGAAAAAATGGTATCTTATAAACACATGCAAAATTTGGCAGAACTACCTCTTGGTTCTACGCACACCGTTGTCGCAATCGGACACATCGAGCATTATGGGCGAGAGAAACTAGTTATCAAGTTGGATGATGACAATATCTACAGGGCAGGAGATTATCTGGAACAACAAAAGGAGCAGTTAACGGCTGGTTGCAAGATTCTCATATCCAATTCAACAGCGAAGAAAAAGTTTCCCGTATGTAAAGTTGTACAACGTGGGGAGTGGGCGAACGTTCTCCACTACGAGAAAGTACCGCTTTTGCAAGCAAGAAAGAAACAAGATACCTTGAAAGTACTGGATGTCAAGCCCGTGGAGCATAAAGGTCAAAAACGTAAACTTATACTCACAGAAGACGGAACAGTGTACAAAGTCAAACGATCCAAGCTGGAAAATACTGTAAAACCTGGACAATATGTTTAATAAAAATTTATTGGTGTAATTCATTGTTAAACTTTACAAATATATTGTTACAAACGTTAATCCTTGTTGCTCGTTTTCCATATTTTGCTCTAAAAATGTATACATTTTCGTATTCGTTAAACCTCCTTTATCCTCCTTTTGGAGAGCTCCACAGAAGCTCCTTTTACTTTGGCGTAAAATGGATAAATAAGGGAAAATAGCAGGTTGTTTGAAATTTTGTCCCATATCAATTACCATAGCAACGATATGTTATTGGAAAATCGCGAGCATTGGAGCATTTACGAAAAAGTTTTTTTCTCCAAATGAGTACCCACCTACCCCTCCCTAGCTATATAGTGATTTTAAACGATTTTATTTCAAATTACACCAAGTACAAGTCGGTTATATTTAGGCGGGAGAGGCGTTATAATGGCGTGAAAGCAAATTGCTTTCATGCTATATATTTTGTATAATTACGGTACGTTCCACTTCAAGGCTATGACTGATTGAGGACATCATGTAAAGTCCGACGAAAGTCGATCTGCCATAACCTTTCAAAGAACCGAAGGGTTAAACATTGGTGTCTTTTTAAAGACGGCAACGGCAGAGGTCACAGCTGGGAACCAAACTTAGGTGTTGAAATAGTACGTGTTAAAGATTTTTGAAAAAATCTAGCATGGCATTTTCATGATATATATGCCTACCTCTCCCGTTTAGGATGTGTTTGGCTATGTGATTTCGACCCCTAGTATATTTTGTGATCATATGAAAATATATATAAGGGATCTTCATGCCCAATTTTTCATTTGCGCCATATGAAAATATAGGGGAGCTCCATGTGGAATTTTTCGCTTGTGCCATATGAAAATATAGCGGAGCTCCATGTCGAATTTTTCATTTGTGCGTATAATATAAGTAAATAAAAGTTTTCCCAATATATGGCGCACACACTTGCAAATATGTTGTTTATTTAAACTGGCATATACAACATTTATACACCGAAACATTTATATACGGCACATTTATATACCGAATATATAAACTATAATCAACTACATATCACTAAAAATTGTAACACTAATCCACAAATTGTAACAGTGAGTGATTTTGTGTCAGCCATCCATATTCTATAATATTAGAGTAAAAATGAGGGAAAATTATTAAATTAGGAAAAATAGTTTTCAATGCATAAGACCACCTTAATGTGATGACCATGTTGATAAACCGAACATTGAACTTTAAATGCATTTTTCTCGAATTAGCAAAACTAGCGATTTCCATTATTGCGCGCAGGATATCTGAAGAGGCATTGAAGCTATCTTGATGAAATTGTCAGCATAGACTCATCATATCCAGCTCTAGGAGTTGAACTAAAATAATTGAGTTACGCTGAATAGTTTTGAAGTGGTGACAGTTTCCATGCGAGTCGTCAAACGCCTTTCCAGTTTTTGACCTATAAAACTGGTGATAATGTTTCAATGTTGATTGTTTTAGTTCAGCTCCTAGACAATGTTATTTGTTAGTAAATAAAAGTTGTTCCAGAATTTTATCATTAATGCTTATTTAGTTATTGTGTTTATAAAATTGCATGAATTTCACCACAGGGGGTGCTTTATCTCGGTAACCATGGCAACAGTGTCCTGGACCAAAATATTGTTTTGGTCAGAGTATCGAGCCAAACAAGATAGTAACAGATGCGTTTCATGCTATTGAAACGTAGGAAAATATTTTTTTTGGTAGAGGACCCCCTTAAGAAGGACTTTACACCCAATGCACCTAGGGCCTGTGGGTTATTTTCAATTAAGGCCGGGCTTCCCACAAGCCAAAGTTAGATCGATCAGCATTTGGTATTATTATTCCTAATAATTTTCATTTTTGTTTATTTGGGAACTAAGCTGCCCAGCCTATGGAATATCCCCACCAGGATCTGGGCAGAGTATTAATGCTGTATTTAATTAAATTAATATCAATCAATTAATCAATCAATCAGGGCTTCATCGAAAAACACTTTTGGGTGACAAGAACCGCCTGTTAAATATTATTTTCATTCATTCATCAAAATATTTATTCACGAACCTTAAAATTAAGAATAATACGCCCTTGCAGGAGGATCTAAAGGTTAGCCCCATTATTGATCCCCCTAAAAAAATTTAGTAGCTAAAAAAATTAGTATATATTAGGTAACAATGCTGTAGGTGACTTCTCATTTCTATGGGCTATAACTGTGAAATATTAATTGTCACTGCTAATGAAAATTGTATGTTATTTCAGGTTTGGTACAACACAAATAGGAAAGGTGGGCCGCACCAAATTTATCTATGTTTGGCCCTTGTATATAGGAAGTCCAAGCAATAAGCGAGCATAAATCTGGTAGGGATGTCATTTTATCTGTGTGCAATTACCAAATATATTTCATCTGATTTATTATATATTGTGCTAAACACAGGTATGTGTACTCCTGAAAGGCCTGAAAAGTGTTACGAATGAAATTTATCTTGGGAAAGCGAGCTAGGCTAGCCCTGGTAGCCATGCTGTCTAGGTTCCATATAAACACATTCCTAACCACCACCAACATAAACAGTCAGTATATAATGCCATATCAGGTTCTGGATAGCAATGATATTATTATAGCAAAATATACTGTATTATTACAAAAGAAGGATTGTTTCCCTCTCATAGAAGGCTAAAGATTTTGCTTTGGTGATTGTATTAACATCAAAGCTAAATGAGTCAATATTTCATTAAGTATCAATTCATGAATCATCAACAATATTCATACCTTGACCTTGTGGCAGAAAAGTGTAATTGTAGTCGTTTGCAATTGTATTGTTTTAGACAGTTGTTTTAGACAAATTGTATTATTTCAGTATTTATTGCTTGAAATGATAATCTGTAAATACAAAGGCGTATAGAAAGTTTTTAATCTCTATTAATAATATATTTTTGTAGCCAAATCGACCAACGTCGGCTAAAATTACACGTAAAAACAATCGATTATATACTCTATATTTACACGCAAAATCTAAAAATATTTACATAGGTTAACACTTACTTTCCAAATGATTGTTTGAATTGGAATGTTTCTTCGTATTTTCATTAAAATTTTCAGAAGATTTGCATGTATAAAGTTTTAATTCAACAAGATTTTTGAGAGGACGCGCTGTAAGAGCACGCGCGCTAAGTCTTCTGGGTGCCCATACATGGCACGCGTCTGCATACCCCTGAAGGCACTGATCTCAAATATCTGAACTGTCCAGCATATAAGCAACAATGATCCGCAACGATAATCTCTGTCTTTCTGACGAAAACTCGTCATTATATCCCCCCAAAAAATTATTAATCTTTATTTGTATGGCACTACAGAGTTCCATGTGTTTTTCACCATTGTATTTGAATCTTTCACGCGCATGAGACCACAACTCAACTGAAACAAAGATCTTTCAACTCGATCATACTTATGTCGAAAGCCGGATAGATTTTTACTTTTAATTTGTTTAATATGGTTACCTTTGAAAAGGCTCTCTTGGCAATTGAAAGTATACAGGAGGATCTTAAAAATGCATGTTCTTTGATACGACACAAAACATAATTAAAAATGCAACGTTTGCGATCGATCGAATTGACCTAATCGATCGAATTATTTGACGAGCTGGCAGGCTTGTCAATAACGTTACAAGTATTCTTGAAACTAAGATTAAGCGACGAGAAAATATCATTGTCTATCGAATTTATAGATTTTTAGTTCACTTCTCAACAATAATAATTTTCTTGTTTCAAGAATAGTCAGAAATTATTATTCTATGACGCAAGTAGCTAGCTATATCATCCCGGATTATCTTGCCTAGATTGATGTTCTTATTTTAAGGAATGTTTTCTTAAAACAAGAACATTTTTCTTGTAATTTTTCTTGACGGGAAATAATTTCTCAAAATAAGAAATATTATTTAAAAAATAGAATTTTTATTCGCTATATATAGGCTATAGACTTTGATTTTTTGAACTGTTAATTAACAGAAAGTTCTGCATGCATTTATGTAGCCATGTGGTTAAAAAATCTTATTTTGGTTAGTGTATTACGTATTTCTTATTTTAAGAATATCGCAAAAACAACTGTATTAATAAGATTCATCGCAAAAATCAAGAAAAATGTTAGTATAATAGATTTGGTCTATTAAAAATTAACAAAGTTGTGGTATAATCAGAAATCTATATATTCTTTAGGTTTTTAAAATTTTTTTGTTCCCAGAAAAATTAAGAATTTTTTTCTTATGGCGCAAGTATTTCTTATTTTGAGAAACAACTTATTAATTTGAAGAAAACATTTTCTTAAATTAACAAAATAACTTTTGTTAAGAAATAACGTTGTTATTTATACGGATGGTGAAGTTAAATATGTTCTTAGGAAGTTTACTTTGGACTGAGGAACAGATGGAGTTGAATGAGAGGGTCGATGTTCGAGAAGAATGAGCCTTGTGAAATGAGGTGATTTTGAATTTTTCTTCTTTTTTTTCTGATGGTAAATACGTCCTTAGTGTTTTTGTATGTGTCATATTGTACATTTTTGTACACAGCAAAAAATCCATTTCTGAAGAATTTTTTTTTTCTCAAGAAAATGTTTTTCTTTTAAGAAATAACTTTCTTATTCTGAGAAAATATATTCTTAAAATGAGAAAAAAAAATTTCTTAAGAAATGCATTTTTTGCTGTGTACAAAAATGTACAATATGACAAATACAAAAACACTAAGGACGTATTAAGCACCATCAGGAAAAAACAAGAAGAAAGGCTTCAAAATCACCTCATTTCACAAGGCTCATTCTTCTCGAACATCGACCCTCTCATTCAACTCCATCTGTTCCTCAGTCCAAAGTAAACTTCCTAAGAACATATTTAACTTCACCATCCGTATAAATAACACGCTTCCGAATCGCAAAAACCTTTTGAAACAGGGAATATCACCTACATCCGAATGCTCATTCTGTTTGGAACCTGAAACATTAATTCACGTCGTCGCTGGCTGCAAGACTTTCTAAATGAACGACGTTCCACATGGCGACATGATTCTGTTCTTAACTTCATCGCATCCACACTTAAATCCGTACAACATTCTAACCTTTACGCTGACCTTCATGGCTACATCAGTCCATCTGCTATCACCGGGGATATATTACGCCCTCATCTTTTGGTTAACAATTGAAAACAAATATATTTATATACTCGAACTTACTGTCGGATTTGAATCTAATCTTCTTACTAATGTAACCCGTAAAAGACAAAAATATCAAGAACTAATTAACGACCAAAATAAAAATCATGAAAAAGTAAAATTTATAAATCTATTTATCAGTTCACTGGGAGAGATTTCAGTCAATCATCGCTGGATTTTGTTGAAATGTTGAAAGCTCAGAAGTTTGATTAGCAATGTAGAAATTACTTTATTAGGAAAATTATTAACACTTGTATCAGGTCCTCATAGTATATATTCTGTAAACGTAACAAAGAATGCGATAACCCACAACTAATGTCATACTAATATTTTTGTCATATATATATAGAGTTAATTCAAGTAGACACTGGTGAACTACCTGTAAAGAGAAGTTTATCACTGTAGTATGTAAACATTGATCGTAAATAAATAAAGTTTCCAGAATTATCACTATCATTATTATTTTTACTATTATTATTCACCATCTGGTACATAAATAACACGCTTTCGACCCGGAAAAACCTGTTAAAATGGGGAATATCATCTACATCTCAATGCTCGTTCTGTTTGACACCCGAAACTTTACTTCACGTTGTCGCTGGATGCAAAACCTACCTAAGTGCGGGACGTTTTACCTGGCGACATGATTCTATTCTAAATTTTATTACATCCACACTTGAATCCGTAGAACATTCTAACCTTTATGTTGACCTTTCAGGCTATATTAGTCCATCTGTTTTCACTGGAGATAGATTACGTCCTGATCTTTTGATAACGATTGAAAACAAATGTATTTACATACTCGAACTTACTGTCGGATTTGAATATCAGGAACTGGTAAAGGAACATCACAACAAATGTGATAAAGTCAAATTTGTAAATTGATCTATTAGTTCAATAGCTGTTTTCGATCAATTCACCTCACTAGACTTTGTTGAAATGCCGAAAGATCTTAAATTTGACCAGCAATGTAGAACATATCTTGCTAGGAAAATTATTAACTCTTGTATCAGGTCCTCATATTATATATTTTGTAAACGTAACAAAGAATGGGATAACCCAGAACTAATGTCATACTAATATTTTTATTATATATAAAGAGTTAATTCAAGTAGACAATGGTGAACTGTAAAAGTGAGGTTTATCATTGTCATATTGTATACATATTTATTAGAAATGAATGAAGTTTCCATTATTATTATTATTATTTCAATATCAGGAACACTAAGTACTGTCTATCTAACACGCAACAAATTTGGTCAGAGTATATATCCGCCATCGGTAAAATTTATCCAGTGCCAACAGTTCTTCGTACATATTTAAGAACCTCTCCTAATGAATCGATTAACGAGCTATGGAAATCTACCAATACCCATACTAATTAATATTCAGTACGACATATATAAGTCTACCAAGGAAATGCTAAAAGATTTTCGTTCTGGACATGAAGATAAACTCCAAAATCAATTGACCTGTCAAGGCTCCTTTTCCTACAGTGTTACCAAGTTCTGCTTAGCTCAGCTCAACAAGGTGTGGTCTTCTGCACAATCTAAACTGCCGAAAAACCTACGTTATATTAACAAATCTCTTCCGACACGCAGAAACCTTAACAGATGGGGAATATCTTCAAGTTCAGAATGCAATTTTGTCTCAGTCCAGAAACACTATTACACGTGGTAGCTGTTTGTCAATCTTATCTTGATCGTTTTACGTAGAGGCACAATTAAATGCTGAACTTTCTTGCCAATACACTACAAACTGTAGATGGTTCTAATCTCTTCGCTGATATACCTGGATTGAAAAGTCCATCAATACTTACTGGTGACACATATCGTCCAGATTTATTGTTAGCATGTTCAAATGGTACCCTGTACGTTGTTGAGCTTAATATCGGTTATGAAACAAACTCGAAAACAACGCCAAATGTAAAGAAAATAAATATAAAGAATTAGTAAGACATATCTTCTGCTGTCTAAACAAAGAATGGGGAAATCCATTATTTAGAGTTAAATTGTGATTCAAGTAGCTAATTGTAAGTTATCTTAATAAGCGAGATTTACAATTGTATTTATGTATAGAAAGAAAAATATTGAATAAAGTTTCCAAAAATTCAGTATGATGTCTATAACTCCACCAAACAAGTTCTTAAGGACTTTCGCTTCGGACAAGAGGATAGACTTCGCAATCATTTAACTTGTCAAGGCTGTTTCTTTACTAATATTACAAAGTTCTCTGCCGAGAAATCTATTTAATTTTACCGTAAGATACGTAAATAACTTTCTTCCAACGCGCCAAAACCTTGCAAGATGGGGAATATTACCAATGTCTGACTGTTCCCATTGCCTAGCCCCTGAAACACTTTTACGCGTCGTAGCGGGATGCCAGTCGTATCTAGAACGATTCACGTGGAGGCATGAATCTATTTTAAACTTATTTGCGACGAACCTCCATACCTCCAGCGGCTCATGTCTTTATGTTGATCTTCCAAGTTACAAAAGCCCACCCATCATCCCTTGTGACACTTACCGTCCAGATTTGCTTCTATCAACTTCAAATGGATGTCTCTATAATTTTGAACTAACTGTTGGTTTCGAATCAAATCTCCAAAATAATGTTAAACGCAAAAAATGTAAATATTTAGAATTAATTATGGAACAACGCAAACATTTTAAATCAGTTAAATCTATAAATCTATCGATTAGCTCTCTTGGTGTCTTTGCAAACGAATGTTCGACATTCATAGAAATGTTCAAAGATCTTTGCTTTGAAAATAATCACCAAAAATTCTGCATCAAACGAATGACGACGATTGCGATCAGAACAACATATTATATATTTTGTTGTCGAAATAAGGAATGGACAAATCCTTTGAAATTTGTGCTGTGTATTTGTTATATGATTGTTATGTTGTGTATATGTATAGGTTATCACATGAGGGGTGAGTTTTATCGCTCGAGGGACGATATCATGATTGTCACGAGGGAGTGCAGCGAACGAGGGACTATTATGACATCGTCACGAGAGTGATAAAACTGATATTACCGAGGCCCTCATGTGATAATCTGATTATTACATACTTGTGCCTTTATCAGGCTTCAAATATAGGACATATTAAAGAATGAGCTTCCTTTGCGAAGGCTTTTCAGATCATTTTGCTTGGCTTTAAGTGCTTCTCGGGCTTTGTTGAACAAGGTGAAGGGGATTTAACTCGTTACTCACCCAGGGTAGTCCTTTTCTTTTACGTATCAATTAAAATGAGCGAAGTATCCGTAAAGACAGAAGTTCTCCGTCTCGTTTTCGTTTGTTGATGAAAAGCCATGAAATTGTCCATAATCTCCGGTCCTATAACTTCTAAGACGTCCTCCGTATTATGTTTTTCTTATTCTACCCTTGACGTTCTTATTTTGGTTTTTGAATTTTTATTTTCAACAATAAACTAGTCTACTGACACATTCTGAAATGTCAAGGGCGGCGGCCATCTTGAATGTTTTGAGAGGGGAAAAAAGGGATATCAGTGACAAAAAACGATATCAGTGACAAAAAACGATATCAGTGACATATCGTTTTTATGTCACCTTGTTATCACCCTGATAAAGGCACAAATATGTGATAGGCTAAATAGTTTTATAGTCATTTTTGATTCAAGTAGCCGGCTGTAAATTATCTTATATAAGTGAGATTTAACAATTGTATATAAAATCTAAAAAATTCATTAATAAAGTTTCCATTATTATTATTATTATTATTATTATTATTATTATTATTATTATTATTATTATTATTATTATTGTATATGGTGAAACGCATAGGGGTTGGCTATACAGCCTAGTCACAGTCTAAGGTTTGTCTGTTAAGTCTGATCTAAACACATGATCTGAAATATTAAGCAAATTAAATCAAAATATTGTCTGTTTCTTTTCCTGCATGTTTGTTAAAAAATAGCACCTTGATTATTTCAAAATTAATTTTCTAACAGAATAGCAAAATAATTTGCAATAATTTGAAATATACACATGCCCTGCATGTGAACAGAATTGTTTTTCAGTGTTTGAAATATTGAACAAAAATTCATCAATTTTAAAAGATTTTGTGTTCATTAAATCAATTGAAATGTTTTTAAATATTTCCTCCATGTGTTGGGATATTATAGTCAGGGTTAGTCAATTCAATCTTCCTCAGGGGATCAGGCCATTGTTTAGTATGGATGTATTAAAATCTATCTTGCCACCTTTTCCCGATCTTGGAGGGTGGGGATTGTTGCAGCTGGTCGTTTGTTTCTTTCGAAGTGCTTGGTTCACAATCCATTACAATAATTTACTCCTATTCCAATATTTGAAAAAATATTTTTAAGTTGGGTGAAAAATTTAATATAAATTGAATATTTAAAAAATACAATAAACTAATCTACATATCGAGCTACACTTATTCAGAAAGTATTATTTACCATTTGATTTAAAAATACATTATTTACAGTTAATAATTTACAGGCTACCAACTTTTAATATTGAAATAATACTGTGCAAAAGTTTTTTAAATTTATAAAAAGAAAGATATTTAACTATGACTTAATTTAGGTAACTGATATATAAATGCTAAAATAGAATCCTGCAGTTTTTTAAACCTAGCTATTTAGAGTGTGTTTACTATGACTTTAGAATTTAAAAAAACTACTGCATGTTTATTGTAGAATGAAAGAACCAGGTAGAAAAACATTTGCAAATACTGCTTTAACTCGTGGAAAAACTAGCAGACTTAAATAATGCTTTTGTAAGATACATTAAATTTTGCCTAAATTAAGGTGAAATTTTTGCGCCAAAACACAAGAAAAGCTCTGCGCTTGTACGTCACAAATGCCATTCTAGGGGCAGAATGATAGAAAGTTAACCATTTGTTTTTGGCAACGAAATCGCCGCTAAGATAAAAAAATTTCTTGAGGAAGTCAGTTTGATACCGAACTATCGGCATGCATTGCTCCGAAGCTCCTTTAGGTAATAGGCCCATTGTGCGCACTTTTTGATTGGTGTTGTGAATTTTTAGTTCAATTTACATTGGGCAGAAATTTAAAAGTAAAAATATGCGCGCATAAAATTAAACAATCGCATTCGCCGCTTGCTTTCGAGAAAAGCTGTAAGTTATTATAGCTTGAAATGAAAAATTTCAAGCACTAGCTTGAAATGTTATTTATCGCAATCGGCAAAACATACTTCCTTTTCATACAAGTCTATTTACCCCCTTTATAAAGCATTATAATTCTATAAGCGGTAAATGGACTATATACCATTTCGATTGGCGGTAAATATACCTTGCCCATTCCATTAAACAACTTGGTTATAAAATAATGACATTTATATCATTAATAATCGTCATTGAACTAAGTGGAGTTTGACTTCAGACACGAAGTTCAATTTCTACTTTATTATATTCATTTTTAAATCTATATATTAATCTAAATATTTTATTAAACCGGAAGTGTATTTAATTAGTCTTTGTTTACGATTGACACATCCACGATACTCCCTGAAATGTCTTAGCATAGCAACAACATGAATTGTAATTTGACAAATTTGGCAAAACGTTTCAGCATAACAAGCAAAATGTTAGTAGATATAGAAATAAGGACAAATAGCCCACCGATCAGTGGGCTAGCTTGTGTAGATCGGGGCGACGAGGCTTGATTTTCGCCATACTTTTTTTCTTCTTAAGAGTTAATAAGGAGGCGCTTTTTTGGGGAAATTGATGATTATTTTTGTCTTTTTTATAAAGTGTAAAGTGATTTTTTATGCTTTTAATGCTAAACTGTCACGAAATTTGCAGACTTAATAGGCTACTTAAAGACTACTTCATTTTGTAATGATATTGAAGGGACCGTATTTGCAAAAAAAAAACGTTGACGCGCACAGTTAAAAATATCGTGCGCTGACCTGAAACAGAAGTCCACGAAGGCAAGTTTAAAGATATCGCAGACTTTACATGTAAATTGATAAAAGTTTCCTGTGATTTTGCGCATTCAAACATCTACACTACGATCGATTACTCCATATTTCAATACCTTGTGGCTGTGTGTTTAGTTTTGGCTGTTGCTCAAATTTTTTTGACATTTTGACAATGTTTCATTCAAAATTTTGTTTACAGACTTTCCGTTGATTTTTATGAAAAAACTGCAGTAATGCAGTCTATAGTATTGACAATGTACAGTATGGTGAACGGATTTCAAAATCACATTTTTTTTAAGTTGATTGGCTAATTGAATTCTATCATTCAATCTGATTGGTTGTTGTGGTACAGAGCTTCAATCTGATTGGCTTAAAAATGATGCAATTAATACTCCAGATGATGCCAGCAAAGCTCAAAATAGTGCGATTTGGGAATTAATCGCACCATTTTTGTCCAATAAGATTACAAGAAACGCCATTGATTTCAAACTGAATATAATAAAAAATAAAATCTACTGACCTGTAAAGTCAAAATATATTGAAAAAGTTTATAGATGACGGATTTCTGAGGTCTGGACTCATATTAATCAGTGTCTCTTTAGAAAAATTTTGGTTGTGAAGTAACATGCACATCCACAGCGATCCAAGATGGCGGACAGTTAACTGATCTATAATGATTTCGGTCAAGATATTTCAAGGAAACGTTTGACACATAATTTTAATTTAAAAGTTGTGTCAAATAAGGGAAACAAATATACTATTGCCACATCCCATTAATTTAATCAAGACGTCGCAGATATATTTTCATTATCGAAATGTTCATGAGATTTTCTACCTCATTCTGTACAAGGTCTAACCCGCTAAATCTGCAAAAACCCGCTAAATCTGAAAACAGAAATTCCGGACACAATGGTGCGCACTTTTTGGATAAATTATAACCTTAATTGAATATGGCGTCATGAGTTTTTACTTCAATTTACATTGGGCAGAAATTAAAAGTAAAAATTCGCCCGCACAAAAATAAACAATCTCAGTTGGTGCTTGCTTTCGAGAAAAGCCGGATTACTAGCTTGAAATTGTATTTATCGCAGTCGGTAGTACATACATTCTGCCAATCGCAATTTTATAAAGTCTACTTACCGCCTTTCTAAAGCACTATAATTCTATAGGCGGTAAATAGACTACATCCCATTTGAATTCGCAGAAAATATACCCTACCCATTGCATTAAATAACATGGCAATGAAATAATGAAATTTATATGATTAATCATAAAATATATACTGACCTGCAAAGTCAAATTATATTGAAAAAAGTTTATAGATGACGGATTTTGAGGTCTGTTGGCAAGGTGTGTCCGCGACAAAACCGCATGCGTCCTATTTTCTGTGGGCGAGCATTTAAAAAACATATTTAATAGGTTTTCTTATTAGTAGCTTTGTTAATGGTGTCCTTAATCATTCATTATATTTAGGAGATGAGCCTTATAAAGGCATTTCTCCATATAATATTGTCAGCCACGTGGGATCTGGATGTCGGATGTCACAGCCACCGCATTGCTCTGATGAATTGTAAGTTTTCTGATTAAGTGAAATGTTGTAAGGTATATTTCGCGACTTTTCAAATTTCGACAACAAATAATATTCTCAATCTTGTTTGTAGTTTCATTTGTATTTTCACCGTTATTATGAATTCGAAATTGATAACAATCAGAAAGTACGTTAATTTTCGCTCGCTACTCTAGATGATAACGGTAATGAATTATTTTATGTCGGTTACATCGGGCGTGGTTACACAATGCAGGCTAGTTAGGGGCTTGTTAGACACGTTGTGCTCGACATGCATCTAAATTATAACGATTATGTTTTCGGAGAAGTACCGGTGTACCAGGAGAAAGAGACGTCGATCGCACAGCAGAGGACCAACGAAACTCGAATTAAACGAGTTTTTAAGGAAATGGAAGTTACCCAACCAAAGTTATACTTACCGTCGACCTACAATAGCGTGCTTAACTCAGCGACAAAGAGAAGAGCGATCTGAATAGCAACTGTCATCCGTGCTCCTTCGTTTAAGTAAATACATGATAGTTTCTGAATACTCAGGGATAACGGTACTTACTTAGAATAAAAATAAATCTTTATCTAATTTGGCGGTGACGTCTCCGGAGTCTTAATTGGGTATTAAATTTGGGTTATTAATAAATTAAATTAAATACAAAAAAAAAAATAAAATCATCATATGTTGCAGCGCAAGGAACAAGAAATGCCATAACATTATATTGGAAATTATATTGCAAACCGCAATATATTAAGGCAGCAGCATTCATTTGGGAAAAAATGTATTTATACAACTCCGTTAATTCAGACACGCTTTCACCTGCTACTCTAGATGATAACGGTAATGAGTTATTTTATTTCGAATACACCGGGTGTGGCTACACAATTCAGGCTAGTTATATTATTATTATTATTATTATTATCATTGATATTAAGAATCAACTTGACAGTTGTATGTTGCCCAGTAAATTGCAACACAAAAAACATTATTTTACATGGCATAAAATTAAGTATAAAGTTACTATTTATAATATTTTTATAGTTAAAATCGATAATTAAAAATTTAGAAATGGTAAGATAAGTTAACTACATGCAAGGTAAAAACTGTAAATTATATGAATTCAAGTTATTCCAGCGTACAATTGTCACTGATATATTTTCACTGCTTGACAAATGAATGATTTTGCAAATCCATCAGTGTTTGCTTTAATTATTGGGAAAAATCTTGGGTCACTTAGTGAATAAGTGTGTTGTTCCGGTTCTGGGCAAAGTTTATTTAGTTTGTTACTTTCATCATTAATAATCGTCCGGTAAAATTTGTGGCAAAGTCGTTGTCTGCGTTCAGCTAGTGTTTCCAATTTTAGTCTGTTCGAACTTTGAATGTATGTTAGCTGACCAGCTAGTATGATATTTACTGCTCTTTTTTGAACTTGTTCTATTAGATTCGACAGTTTTTGTGGAAGAGAGAAATGCCAAACTTGACAAGAGTATTCCAGAATAGGTCTAAGAAATGTGTAATAAATATATGTTGGATCGCGAATGGGAATGCCAGAACGTTTTAGTATTCTAATAGAATACAAGCGTTTACTTCCTTTTAAGCAAATGTAGTCGACATGTTGATCACAGGATAAGGATTTCGTCCATCCCGGTAGAGGCTTGTGAGACACGTTGTGCTCGTCATGCATCTAAGGGATAACGGTTAGTTTTGGGGGAAGTATCGGTGTGCCAGGAGGAAGAGACGTCGATTGCACAGCAGGGAATTAACGAAACTGAACATAAGGTGGATCTCTAAGGTTTTATGTCCGGGAGTTACGTTCTTCCTCTTTGTGGCGGAAACTTTAGATATCGCTTGTAACTCGCGCGACTTCAAAGTATAAACAAATATATTATCATTTCTTTTCCGAATAACGTTTTTCAAAAAAATGCGAAGCATAAAAAATAAGCATAAATATAATTATATAATCCACAACGATATTCGGACGTGACATCGCGGAGACAAAAATAGTGTAAATGTGCTTTTGCAAAGTGGCATTGTTGGCCGGAAACAGCGGGATATAAAGTTTTTCCACTTGTTTGCAAATATCTCCGATCCAGCTCTATTCGCCAGCACTTCTGACAATAAAGATAATTTAAATAATGAAGAAAACTCTTCCTCTATGCGTGAATGGGCATGGTCGAAACTCACACAACAAACTGCCATAAAAAACAGAAATTCAACGGCCGCTTTGCGAAAACCTCCGAAGCCGGTAAAGTGATCGAACCGATGAAGAATGGTTTAGCTGTTAGAAGAAAGCTGTAACAAATCATAACATTTTCTTCGACATTGCATGCTATTATCCACACTTATTTGGCCATAAACACGCACAGTAGATCAAATACTTTATGACTTTTGTAAAACTTGGAATTTGAAAAACAATAAAACATCAAACATGCTTGAAAAGACTCGCGTGAAATGCGAGAAAGGAGAAAAAGGAGATTTCCAACTGTTGTATGACGTCAGAGCTCAAAAAAACCTCACAATTTAGCTCACATTTCTCCCGTCTTTGTACGTTAAATAATATCACCATAATTTTTCTTAAAATTGTGTCGAAGGAAAATTTCTTTATATTGAATGATGTCTGTTTTTTAATTACAAAAAAAATATATCAATGGAATTTTTTAAAAATGAGGAAATAGAACCATTAAACCAATATTATTTCCTATGCAAAGTCTTAAAAATTTTTACCGAAGGAAATTCCTAAAATGACAGGAAGAAGAAGCATTATTCTAAGTACGCTGTAGCCATGGTAACGGACTTCCAACACAGAGATAGCACAACACAATGTTCAGGAGAGCATTCTCGATGTTTGCTTTGAATTTCGTCCTTGTATCATGCCAGATGAAGAAAAAAAGAGCCTCTTCAATACAATAATGGTGCACTATAAAGCAAAAACCCTAGGGAGATACCTTAAACTAGTTTTAAGGAAATCCAACATCAGTAATTCCTTACCGTCGACCTACAATATCGTGCTTAACTCTGCGACAAGAAGCAGAGCGATTTTAATCTCATCTGCCATCCGTGCTCCCTAGCTTAAGTGAATGAATGGTATTTTTTAATACTGGGGATAACGGCACCTATTGGCACAAAAGTACATCTTTATCTAATTGGGCGGTGACGTCATCCCTTGGGTATAGAAACGTATGGCGGTTGTAGTATGAAAATAGTTGTAGATTGCATTATTTTCTTTAAACAGTGTAGCGAGCGAAAAATGCCCAATATTATACCTGGTTGCAGTGATGTAAGTTATTAGTTTCTAGCCCGTGTTGGGATACCAAACATTTCATGCAGCGCGAGGAAAAGGAAGGCCAAAATATTATATTGATAATGGTAAATCGCAATATGTTCAAGCGGGGGAAATATATTCATACGACTCTTTTTAGGAAAACTTGAGTGAAAGCACGTCGGATTACTGAAAATTCGCAGTTTCATTTATATCAATTATTTCCTACTTATTAGATATTTAATAATGACAAATTGTTGGAAAGTTGAACCAGAAGAAAGACACACATTTGAGGATATACGCGAATCCCTTAATGATATGCTCGTGGATAAAGAGGTATTAATTATCCAAAAACCCAATCATTCAATTCATGGTAAAATTAAATATCATATAATGTGAAAATGTATTTTTTTCAATTTTACTGATATTGCTAAAGATTGGGTCTGTGAAATCATCACGTAAATAGATACTTTATATCAATTAATACAACTGTTAACTTGGTCACCAAAGATGAATGTATACATTTTTCTTAATTTGATGTTTCAATTCTCATTCATATATTTCTTAGAAATCCCATATCAATGTCACGCAGATAGATGAAGAAGGATCACTCCATACGAAAGACGAACAAAAGAATCTTTCTACTGAAGATGGATCAGTAAATTCTTAACTAATACCATTTTGTTTTGATTTAAAACAATTCTGCCATCGTCTTCGGTTCAGTCTTGTATACCTGTAAATATTATCAGCCGCTTAGTAACAGATAATTGTGCATGGAAGAAAGTTAGCAAATTAATGTAAGGCCATTTTACGATCATGCATGTACTGATATATCAGGAAACCCAATCGTGTTATACTTCAAATAAATTGCATTTTATCAATAGTGCAGGACTTTTTCGGTTGTTTCAAATGTAAATATCTCCAGACGTGTTTATTTTCTGGCAACAGGACACGCGTCATTCGATAGCTTATGACTTCCTCTTTAAAATAATATTTAGTTTGTCCCGGTTCGAATATTACATATCCAAATTAATTTGCATACATGTTCATAAATTATTTAAAAATTTTACAATTATTGTTGAAATAAATCGGAATTGCCAGAGCAAGATTTATTATTTTCGAGCAAAGGTTAATACACAAATTGTACCTCATGTAAAAAGTAATATGATTGGAAAGTTTCATTGCATTTAAAGAAGTAGAAGTGTTTTATTTTTTGAAAGTCGCATACAAAATGCCGAGATCGTTAAAATTTAATTCCCGCACGCGCAATAAATTACGAAATGCCATATGAGGTCAGTGTTGATTGCTATAAACCAATGAAAATCCCCCATCTAGGCAATGACATCACGAGGAATCGATTGCCGGTACTTTCAATACGCTAGGGTGCAAAGTCGCGGAGATTTTAGGTTCCGAAATTGTCCGAGCGTGCGCCGACAAAACCGGCTTTCGGAATAAATATTATATTTTCACGAGAATTAATTGCCGTAAAAGGGCAGAATTGTGTCCTATGATTACCAAAATGGTATAAAACTAAAGGGATTGGAAATCCCCGTCGAATGGTGCTATATACGAGTTTGTAGTGTATAAACCAAAGGCAGGAAAACGAAATTAATATATAATTAGTTTGTATTATTGTTAATTTGTAAACAAATATAACTACAGAGGTGTTTGAAAGGGGCTAAATCGGCCGCGTAGCGTTGTAAACAAACACAATTTACTTCTCTAAATAGATCGTAAAACGCTGAATCGAACGGTGGAATTGTCATCTACATAGCATGCACTGAACCGAAAATATGAAAACTGAAAAATTAGTGAAAATCTAAGACGATATCGTATTAGAATTGTTAGGCTCAAACAATAAAGAGATAAATTATGCAGTATATATTTCGTTTTCGTATCCTTTCTCAACATAGCCAGGATTTTCAGTCAAGGCGGGCACCAAAAATACTAGGGGGTTAACATAGGGATTTGTATTAGTCCGAATGTTTCCTAGTTGGGGGCAACAACTCCGCAAGAGGGTGGGTGGCTGGCCCGCGAGCTCATCCTCCTGCTACGTCACTAATTCGAAGACAATGGCGTAAGTGTGTAGAAGACTGTCGGAATTAGTGAAGGCAAATTGCTTCTCTTCAAAGATATTTTGATAAATCCCTCACCTGACTACCCATATTCAGTAGGAAGAAGAGTTTTTTTAAGAAGAAGAATAGGTAAGGTACGCCAGATGAGGGACGTAGTACTGGAGATGGGCTGTTTTAATGTAGTGTTGTGGGATGGAAGATGGTTTTCCGACGTTTTGAGGATCTCGGACTTCATTTAGACTTAGGTAAGCATGAAAATACAGTTGAAAGTGAGTCATTGTATGATCAGTTGAGAAGGGATTGGGCGGAAAAAATTCTGACTATTAACTGCAGAAAGAACAGCAAGAAACTGATGTTGTTGAGTCAATGAGTGTAGTTTCTTTAGAGCAAAATGCTTGTGAGAATATTATGGGTCGCGCTCTCAGGAAATCCAGAGCTGGAAGTGTACGTTTTAATGAAAATGTGAGAGAATACCAGACAGAAAAGTTAGATTTAGGTGAAATTACAGGCATGAAGAGTAATCCGTCGGATATGGAAAATTATATGCGAAGTGCAAGATATGCACGAAAGAGTTTCACTCCAGAAAAATGGCCAACAACATCTCAGACCAAGAATTTATTTCTCGATATTCAGCTGCCCAGAAGAAGTATGGCAATGAAAAGGCGCAGGTCCTTCCTCTAATTTAGAACGTTATGAAGACTAAGTTTTACTGTCGATTGCAGACGATCTGTGTGATCAAGAACTTGTTGACAACATTCTTGAAAGACTAGGATTACAACATCCTATTGTCTATGATGTGTGCAATTTCTGCGATTATTTCAAAGAAAGATGAACGTTAAAATGCAGAAATCTCTCAGCGAAGAGTTTGAAATACCCTTCAAGTGAAGGCGTCTCAAATCCTCTCTGATTTAGAGAAATGCTTGTTGGATGTACCTGTATCGTTTAACTAGCATTAACTAAATTTAAATCAGACTTAATAGAAAACCAAGATCGATTAGAATTCAAATAATTAATATCTTTCTTGTGGGTTAATGCTAGGCAGTTGATAGTAATGCACTAGAACATATTTCCCCAAGAAATATTCTAAAGGTACTGTTCTGCGATGGTGTACTGTTCTAATCGTGACTGGCAAACGTTTGCATCCTAACTATGTTGCGCGTTATTCTATTTTCACATGACTGAAAAGTGAACACAGACTGAAAACTATGTAAGGCTGGATGATTTCTTTCACACAACTGGCTTTCAGGCGACAAAATTTGTGGATGTGTTGCGATCGGGACGAAAGCCCACGCGAACAAACTATAGTCAGGCAGATAGAGGTGAAAATACTCACCAATCGAGTGGCAATTTATTTTTTGCTCTTCTAAACCTCCCCAATCCATTTCTGGATGTTGGTCGGTCCAATTTTTCTTGTGAGACTTGTCCAACACACTTTCCTATCATCTTCGAGCGATATTTACAAAACGTCATGTTGTTTAGCGAGCCCTCGGTATTTATGTCCAGCGTCAACAAAGATACTGCGAATGAAACGCCTAAAAAGTACGGCAAATGAAATGCCTAAATCATTCATTTGCAAGTACTGCTGAAGAAGAGATTTTATTTTTCAAATTTTCGCGATAAAATGTAAATTTTAAAATTACGTTTGAAACAAGAAATATAAAAAAAAATTAAACGGCGGGGGTGGATGGGAGAAACCACGCTCATGCTGCGCAATATTATTGTTCTCAAGCATGAATGCTTGCATATCTTACAAAACCAATAGGTGTCGGAACGATAAATGTATGTTAAAAACCTAAGCTTTCAACTCCCAACATTTTTGAAGTGCTGCCACATTGGTTACAGTCAAATATTTGGTGCGCAAGTGTATTGAAAGACAATATTAACTGCAGAAACAACTTTTCCTTGATCTCTATCTGCTGTGCTAGTGCTTAATTAGAGATAATTATTAACCGAACATTTGTCTCATATTTGGTGCGCGCTAGTGAGTGAGTGAGTGATTGAGTGAGTGAGTGGGTGGGTGGGTATTGGGTGGATAGGTGAGTGAGTGAGTGAGTGGGTGGGTGGGTGAGTGAGTGAGTGAGTGAGAGAGTGAGTGAGTGAGTTGGCGGGTGAGTGAGTGAGTGGGTGGATGGGTGGTTGAGTGAGTGAGTGAGTGAGTGAGTGGGTGGTTGAGTGAGTGAGTGAGTGAGTGGGTTTAAATCTTTTATTGCCTCCAATTTCTGAAGAGTATTTTTACAAAATAGAAATGATTAATTAATAAACTAAATTAGACTAACTAACTAACTATATCGAAATAACAGTCGTATTGAAACAAGACGAAACATAACATGCCGATTTTAGCATGTATGCTTTCCACAGTCCGTTTTTTAACAACAATGTCTCTCTATTTTTCCCTAAAATAATTAATACAAAATCCGAGTCCGATAACTCTGATAATTCTACTGCAAGTTGGATAGGAAGACTGTCATTTATCCAGTTCCAATAATTTTCCCTTTCTTTTTGTGACGCCAAGCAAAACAGCAAAGCATGATTTACTGGATTAACATATCCTCGTTTACATATATCGCAAAAATCTGTGTAGGTAACTGGGTTGTTTATACGCTTTCCTTTGATCTTATATGATCCACTTATCAATCTGATTACATTAGTTATTTCTGTTAGATGTTCGGGTTTCTCTTTCGCTAAAAGCCACCATGCAGAGATTTCGTTCTTCGTTTGTATCTGCGAGTAAAACTATAATTGTTCGTTTTTTCCAATTTTTTCCAGCCACTCGCAACTATAATGATTATATACGTGTTCGTTGACAATTTTCTTCCATTCCTTCTTCGTTGGAAAGCTGTTTTTTGAAATAAAATCCATTAAATAGTCTAAAAGCTCGTATTTCGTCAGCACATTGACAATGTCTGATATAAATCCAGAATTGTTTCTGTAGTTCCATTTACTGCGAATCAGTCTAATTAGCAACACACGACGGCATATTACACCAGGACTCATATTTAAAATCCTTCCCAAAAAATAGAGCTTACGTTTGTCTATCTCAGCTTCGATTGATAACAGTCCCAACAGTCCTCGTGCTGCTGATCCGGACGTTCCAGAAAGAAGGCCCTGCATGATACGAAGCATAATATTTTGGACCTTTTCTAGCTCTATGAGATCATTTCGTTTCAGTTTCCAAAGTTCTGAGCCGTATAGAAATTTTGGAAGACCAATGCGCGTCCACAAATGAGACGCAACGACAGGATTCAGTCCACCATAGCGAGATCCGATACTCATCAAGAAAAAACACGCCTCTCTTCCTTTGGCAACTGCGTTTACAACAGCAGCTGAAGATTTTTTATCAACATCCCATATTCGCCCCAGATTTGACCATGTGTTCTTTTCACATAACTCCCGCGAACCAAGTTTCCACTTTCTAGTCGACTGATTCGTGTTGTGTTCTATTTGATTCTCGCCAAAAGTTAGTATAATTGTTTTCTTGAGATTAAACTTAAATCTCCATTTATCACTGTATCTCCATGCAGTGTATAGCATCTTGTCAAGCCCTGATTTCATGCGTGAAAGCATTGTTAAATCGTCTGAAAACATAGGGGAACCAAGGTAAACTGTGTGCAGAAAGATCCCGGCTAATGTACGGTGCAACGCCTCGATCAGGTCATCGATGAAGACTAAAAACAGCCAAGGAGGGAGCACCCCTCCTTGCCTCGTCCCTTGTTCAAGTTGATTTGTCCGAGAAGATTTTCCTTCAATAAACACGTCATGTCAATATACCAGTCTCTAATGAGTCGCCAGACTTTGCCAGAAATGCCCTTATTATGAAACAACTTGTACAGCATTGCGTTTATCCACATGGTATCGAAAGCTTTACTAATATCCATAAAAGCAACATAAACTTTTTCATTTTCTTCACAGCAGTGATTAATAGTTTCCTCAATCGTGAAGCATGTTGTTAAGGCATCTTGCTGTTCTTGATAGCCTCCTTGAAGTGGGTGATGCGAAGATTTTGGCTCTTTCTGTAATCTGGATAGAACAATTCGTTCGAAAATTTTTGTTAATGCTTGGCAGTAGACTTATCCCTCGATGGTCGTCAAATGTTCTGCATAGTTTATTTCCTTTTGGAATTGGGATTTTGATTGCCAATTTGAAGAGAGTTGGAATTTGTTCTGCTTCAATAATAAGATTATACAATTTCAATAGGGCATCAACAACCCATTTACAACCATATTTCATGTGCTCGTACGTAATGCAGTCAATACCAGGTGCTTTCCCATTCAGCAAATGATTTAATACCCTTTTAATTTCTTCCGCTGTTATTAAGGTACTTAATACATAGTCATGCATGGACTTCGAATTTTGCAAAATTTCCATAATTTTATCGTCCATTTCTTCATATTGTTCATCTTTGGCAGGCGTAGCTAACTTCTCGTAATAGTCAGCCCAAAGATTTGCTACTGTTTGTGGATCAGTTTGCACCTCTTTGTTATTTTCCAAAATCACTATTTTCTTTTTCTTTTTTTTCTTGCGTGCTCTATTGTTAAGCAATCTCCAAAATTTATCTTGATCTTTGCTATATCATCAAATTCTTTCCTCTCAAACTCCCAAACTGCTCTTCTTTGCTCTTGCCTGTATTTGCATTTGGTTTTCTTATATTGCCTATAAAAAATATTATCTGAGCACCGTGGAGATCCATTTCGTATCCATTCAGTCCTTGCAGCCATCACCGCCTTTCTTAGTTCTTTGAGCTTATTATTCCAGAAAGGCTTTACATGTTTTCTATATTTTACTCTTGGAAGGACAACGTCAGCATTTTTGATTGCTTCACAAAGTTCATCATAAAAGACATTTACATCAGTCAGTTCACTTTTCAAAATTTCTGCTATTGAAGTAGCCAAATTATAATTGTATTCGTTCAAAATATCATCGGAACATCTTTTCCAACAAATCTTTTCATGTAGATGATTCGTATGGTCCTTGCTATCACGATTTTGTACAGTTTCCATAATTACTATGCATAAATTTATTATCAATGGCAAATGAAAAGCCGCATTATCCGGGTGTTCATCAAGTACTTGTACTAAATCGAGATATTTGGTCAAGTCATTATCCACAATTGCATAGTCTACAATCGAGTTTCCCGTACGGGACAAATATGTATATTGCGGAAGGTCGCAATATGGAGATATATTCACAGCAGCTAGTTTCAGTTTATTGCATAGAGATCGTAGTTTCGTCCCTCGCTTATTCATTTTTTGGTTTACCTTATTTTCTTCAATATGTGAATTGAAATCCCCAAGCAGAATCAAGTTAGTTTCTCTATTTTTATATTGCAGACAAAACTGCTCTAAAGCATCTAATGTGCTCATGTAATCATTAAAACTTCGGTTAGTCGAGGGAAAATAAACTGCTACGACGACAAGTTTAATGTTCCCAAATTTGAAGGTCGCCGAAATTATACGATCGCTAATGGTTTCCAATGCACGAGCTTTAAGACTTTTTTTCAAAAATAATGCAACTCCCCCTTGTCCCCTTCTCCAACGTTCGTTTACATTATTGTCTTTACTGGTTTGTGAAAAAACACAGAATTCGTCGTTTAAGAGCGGTCGTCTGTAAAAATCGACCAAAGGTGTGCAATATAAAAAAGTCGAAATTTTTGTTTCTTTGCCATTTCACCGTACCTCATGATCACAAAAAATTATTTAAAAAATTCAGTGTGAAAGTAATTCAATAACTACATTTTTAAACAACAATGTTTCCTCTTTTAGAAACTGTAGTTATGTAGTTAGAACTTTTCTAGTTATGAATAGAAAAGGGTGAGGGGGTTGACAAGAAAAGAACGATTATTTGAGATACAGTGGAACACCGTTCTATTGCCACTCGCTTAATGCAGCTACCCGATTATTACTTGATACAGGTAATATTTGTCCGACCCACAAGTACATTTCTTCAAAATAACTTGCTCAATATGGCCATTCTGACTTTTCCTTTGGAAACCGGTCAATAGGGCTCCACTTTATAGAGATTAACAGAAAAGCAACTCCGCTACCCAATTACACTTCCTCTATATCAGACTTACCAGGCAGTTTACTCCATGGTAATGTTTTTCCTTCGCCAATAGCATACGACTTCCAAATAGTAACGCCTTGTGCATCATTTGGGTAGAAGAAATTGTTTAGACTACTCACGCCTTCCCACTTTCCCTCCACGGAAACCTTTTTTACGATTTGATCAACGAGCGCCACTCTGACTCCATCCATCCCTCCAAATGACAAGATGGCTTCTTTGAAGTCCTCGGCAGTAAGGACATCGTGACCTTCGTCAATAAATCGTCGTACGTGGCCTTTGATGGTGGCAGCTTTGCGATCACAGGCCCCTTTACCTCCTTGAGGGTCGCTGAAATCCACTCTTTTGATGTGGACTCCTGTTTGACGTGTTATATCAGGACAAACTGACAGTAAGGCAACACTGTAATAACACCCAGCATTTTCTTGACGGAAGTAGGCGGTTGAAAATTCTGGGTGTTCTCTCTTGATTGTCGCGTGTGTGTGCTCCATTATCCACATCACTGTTTCGCTTTCCTGGGACGCATTCTTCACAATGTGAATCATGGTTTGGTGTTGCAGTTTACCATGGACTTTGCGCACAGCTACGCTGACGTGCCATGATATACTGCGTTTACCGAACCAGTCCTGTTGAGTTTCACGGTACCTCTGGGGCAAAACCTTCATGGCCCAGTCCTGCGTTATTGATGCTGAAGTATCATCTAATAGGTTTAAAATATCCGTTCGTGCCTTGTCTTGTTGTACGGATCTTAGTATATGTGATTTCCATGCGTTGATGGCCTGAGCAGCTTGTTCATAGGAGTACAGCATGTCGTCCTTGTCCTCTGCGATACCTGTTCCATTAACCAAAGATTTCACTTCCGACAAAGTGATTTTTAACTTCTCGCAGGATTGACAACACTGATTGTGGGGGTGATCACATTTTTGAGTAAGACTTCTATCTTTAGAATCACTCAACGCAAATGAGAGACAATGGTCTGCAGTATTGGAAGCCTGTGTCACATGCACCTATAAAAAATCAAAATGATAAATGTGTTCATAACTTTCTTTTCTTTTATAAAAGAGTTTTTAAAATTTTAAATATATAAAATGATAGATAAATAAAGGAAGGGAGAATATACAAACTTATTTGTTTACGAACTAATTAGTGGGTTATTGAATTAATTGATTTATAAATGAATGAATGAATCATCAAATGGATGAATCAACAGTTGAACTAATGAATGAAAACAATAATGAATGAGTGAATAAATATATATGAATGCATAAAAACGAACTAAAAATGGTGGGTGAATGAGTAAATTGATGAATATATGGATGAATGGAAGTGTTAATGAAAAAAATTCAGTGAAGGATTTATCACTATCTCTTTAAAAGTCACGCCACAAATTTACCTTATAATCGGTTTTCAGATATTGTTTCCCCTCCTTCAAGGCTTTTTGAAGTCGTTGCACAGCATGATGGTCAAGACCGTGATCGAGCAGTTTTGAAGTAATTGATAACAAGTCATCAAAAGCTGTGGTCCCCTCAGCAGCTATATAATCCAGTCCCTGTAAGGACTTCCTCACCGAAGCTGAGCACGATGATAGGATACGGTGCATGGTGGAGGGGCTAAAAGGATTGAAGTCAGTCTCAGCACAAAACTGTGATTACTGAGCAATGATGCTCTGTTTTATCATTGTCCGTATGACATTTGGTGTCTCAATGATTTTACCATCGGATAGACGAATGTGGCGCTGCCCAAATGGGAGATCTTGCACTACATGGGGGCTTGTGACAAATGTCAAGAAATGATCCAGCTGAACGGAGCTGACACGCATCCTAGATGACCTTGAATCTGGTACTGGTGCTCCACGACCATACTCTAGCTAGTGGTGACGTGCAGCTTTGACTCTATGGTGGGTAATGTGTGGAAGATATTTTTGGAGTTTAGGAAATGGAATTAGGTCTGCCATTATAGACAAGACCTGCCGACGTGTATCCCACCCGACTGCATGTTGCTACGTTTCTGCGAGGGCTTTCAGGTACACTTTGTCAGCACTGTCGATCTCATCTAGGGATAAATGTTTTTCAACCAGCTTAGCCCTCTTGGTCGCCTGCCATAGAGCTCCTCCCTCTCCAGGAGCAATTACATCAAGTAAAGCCACGATAGACTCACGTGCTTTGGAGACGTGGGTGTTCTGCATACGTCTCGTCAACTGACTAAAAGGCTTTCGAGACACTGATACACAATCGACCCCAGAGGCCGTAAGGAATTCGTTAAGTGCATTCCGTCGAATACTGAGATCCACAACTCTTCCACTGCCCGAAACTGGGTCATCGCTCGAGCTAGAACTGTCATAGTCAGGACAGTATACACTCCTTTCGTCCGAGTAAATGGCCAAACTTTCCATCATTTTGCAAATAGACGTTTCAGAGAGTTTCCTAATAAAATATATATATCTTTCAAAGATGAAAGCATCGCTTTGCGCAACGCACATACTGAATAACACAGTAGAAAAACGTATACAAGGAGAACAAGAAATATTAAATCTCGTTTAGCATACCAGACTAGCTACAGTGGAATCGCTGAGGTTACAAGGTCCCTCCAAATAATGGTCTTGTCTTTTGTCCACAGAAGGCCCGGATTCGGTAGCCTTGCTCATTTCGTCTTGAACACCTGATAATTATGGTGATTATAAGGTATTTTTAAACTATTCAACAAGTGATTATAAGGTATTTTTAAACTATTCAACAAAATCTTGTAAGGGGGTGTTTACATGAGCCCTACATAAAGGCTAGCCCTAGCAGTAGGGCTGATTTTCACCCCGTGTTTACATGAGAAAAATCAGTCCTCTTGCTAGGGCTGGCTTCCTTTCGCAAGTAGCATTGAATGGCTTCCGTTCAACTTATTATTTTTGTTATGACGTCCAAAATCGTAGTTTGCCAAGCTAATTTTGGAATAAAAACTTACAGACAATTGAATATTGTTCTAGAACTAAATATCTACACTATAAAAAGCTTAAAAAAATTGAGTTTGAAATCGATACGACGGGTTTTTTACTCAACCCTACCAGGAGGGCCAGCCCTCCCTGTTGTATTTATATGGGAAATTTACAGCCCTACTAGGCGAGATCTCGCCTTGTCAATAGCGAGATCTCGCCTTCTAGGGCAGGCGCTCCTCTCATATAAACGCAAACAATCTTTAGTAGGGAATTCAATTAGCAAGCAGGATCTCGCCTAGGAGGGCCTTAATGTAGGGCTCATATAAATACCTTAAGATACAGTCATCTGAAAAAGGATGACGGGTCGAATTCTGACTGTACAACTAAAAGACACATCACAGATAACTTTATGACACATACCAGCCGGAGATGTATGGAATGAAATTTTTCCTAGCATAAGCCGACATCTTTTGCAAATTGCTAGAGTAAAAAAGGTGAATTATGTAAAAATGAACAGCTAGACATGCAAGCAGTTATATTTTTGTACTCACGCGAAGAAACTGGAACAAGTATTGATGTCAAACTGTACAGAAGTTGAGACTGCTGAAGAGTCACTCCTCGGTCACATCTCCTATTACTGCTTTTGTGGGGTGCTCATTCTGGTGGACATACACAATTCTTCTTGTTACAAAGCCACCTTATTCCAAACTCATCTCTGTGACGAGGACATACCGACATCTGGAGATGACTTTCTTGTACATCGAATATTCCTGAAAAAGTAGATCGTGATGGATCAAATAAATCAACATAAATTTTTACTAAGATGATGGTTACTTAGGGAGAAATACACCTTATTTTTTTTTTTGCTTCTATTGAACCTAGACTATTAAATGGTGTGAAGCCGCGCGTGGATTAATTAACGTGGGCCCAAGATTCCCTCCGGGTTCACAAATATCAAGCCCAATATTTATAATCACAGCGAGCTATCATATTGCCGTTAAATGACAACATTATCGCGCGCGTTTCAACTAAACATTCATTTGAAATAATTAAATTTTCTAACGCATGCCACGAGAATAAGTAAAGAGTAACTGATAGTCGAGGGTCGCGGAGGAGTTCACAGAGTTTTATGGGTTCTTTCTCTTTACATTCTTTATTCCTATAAATTTCGCTGCACTTTAGTTTCACAATTTCAATTTGAACGCGAAAGTTGACGATCTCTTTTACGAACGGTGACAAACGTTTATGTATGCTGATCGTCTTTATAGTTTATACCACGAACGATACGTTACCACCTTTGACAATATCAAGCATTCAATCAAGTAATCGCATTTTGTTTTTGCAAACGAAGCCGCGGTATCGGGTAAATTGTCTCACCTGGGCAAACCTGGAAAACTCGGCCCATGAAAATCGGCCCTACAAAATATTCTTTTGTGAAATCGCGAAAATAAAGTTGCGCAAAATATGCATCTCAACAACGAAGCGTTAGATCCGGTCAAAATATACTGACTACTTGCTACAGCTCTACTTGATATTTGAAAACCAACATGAACACAACGTTTAGCAAATATTATAACACTTACCTTCACTTCTAGCAGTATCTATAGCAACCTTTATAGGGAAAGGGAAGTAGTTGGACAACACATTTACGCACGATATATATAATCGGCCGGTAAAATGCATCCGAATTTGTTACTGCCCACAACCTGTACTCACTAACAACTTCACCTGACAATTTTTATTATAATTTTAACAACGAAAACTCACCTGCGCGTGCAAGGATAAGTTTTGACTCGGTTTGAAGCTCCGAATCGTGCGTATTCAAATTCTTCAAATGTCCCTTGATGTTTCTGGTACAGCTTGAAAGGATCACGCTCTGTTCGCTTTTGGTATAATAACGACTTATTCCACAAGAACTGCTTACCAGTGTGGAAAAGCTACACGAAGCCATGACGCCATGTTCACATCGCAACATAGACGTTTAGTGAAGGGTCTTTTCAACAAGACATCTGACACCTGGCTTTCTGTGTGTAACACCGCGATCGGGATTGTTTTGAGTTCAAATATAAATATCTATTGACAAACATTTGATTACATACATTTGCTAAATGCTATTAATAAACATTTGATTACTTGTAAGTTTAGGTCTAACCCGTTTCGGTCTAATTTTATAAGCTTTGTCACATTACAAATAACAATAATTCAATTATAGCATTACAAATTGTGACAGGGAATCACAACAGCTTTTGGCCAATTACTGTGACCCAAAAGCAAAGTTGCATTATCGCTATTAAAATAATTTTCTTGGCCTCTGGCATTAATATAACTGTGATTCGTTCATTTCTTGTTTCTTTGAAAATAAGATACGTTGTTTATTTCAAATGAAATGACGAATAAGATAATTTCGGGTGAATTTTTTAAACGGCCAACATGTGTTTACGCTTGTGACGTAACGTCATTTTTGACCTCTATAGGACAAATGTCAAGGGCTTTAAAATTTTTATATTTTCAGTAGCCCAAAAATTTTACTACAGTTTCTAAAAGAGGAAACATTGTTGTTTAATCTTGTTACTAGAAATACACTCATGCAGAATCCCCTCGCCTATTCGAACTCAGGAATTATACTTCCCAAAATGTATTGTAACATGAAGTATTCAGTCAATTATTGTAACCATAGCAACACACAATTTTTTACTTTTGGTACAAAATGATAAAATAGTAATATAAAAATATTTGTACTTTTAACTATAAAATTCTGAATTGCCCCACTATATAAAGTAGATATGTTATTACGTACTCTTTTAGCTTTGGTTGCTGTAAAATTTAACCTTAGACATTTCACAAAAACGGCAAAAATTTTGACAGTATTTATACTGTTTTTTGACAGTATATTTTTTAAATTTATCTTTAAAATGAAGTTTTTGACATTACGTTGTTACTTCAAAATTCAAATTTAAACTTGCTAAAATATCTTTTAGGTTTAATCGATATTATAATAACCTCATAGAGTGACATACGCTCTTGCAAATCCACAAACTAAAATGTGCAAAATAGACACTTACCCTTTTAAAACATTTCAAAAGTGTCCTTTTTTCAGCCATTCGACTGCTTCTCGTTTATCTTGCTTGAAGACTCTATTTATCGGTATGTTTTTCCAATAGCCCGAGTATTAAAAATCATTTTTGATGCATAACAAAATCTTTATCCGTAAATCTTTTTAAAAATGTTTATCCGTATGTTTCTCTCGAACCGTCCATGGCATCGCGGCGGACGACTTTGGATTCCGCTATGTTTTTACATACCCGGGTGTAAATATCCGAGCGGAAATAGTACCCTCGTACGGCGCTTCGCGCCGGCTCGGGGATAACCATGTTGCCTCAAGGCATGTAGCAATATGCGATTTTCCATATTGAAGTTAAGCGATATTTTCATATGTGAAAAATCACTCAAGTTTAAAACTTTGTAAATTATTGGAATTATTGCTAGCGATCAAATATCATGCCCAGAATTATCGAGAAATGTTTGTTATTTGATATTATTAATGTAGTTATTGAATTACTTTAACACTGATTTTTTTAAAGAAATTTTTGTGAGGTGCGGTGAAATTGCCTTAAAATGAGCTGGTCAGTCGTCAAAACAGATAATCGCGCCTTTCTACTAAAATAAAAACTTGATGCATAGGTTGATTGGGCACTTTCGCAGGGCCTTTTTGGTCCGAGTGAATGATTGAGTGAGTGAGTGAGTGCGTGCGTGCGTGCGTGCGTGCGTGCGTGCGTGCGTGCGTGCGTGCGTGAGTGAGTGAGTGAGTGAGTGAGTGAGTGAGTGAGTCAAAATCTTTATTACCTCCATTGCTGAAGAGTTACAAAATAAAATTACCTATGAATATACAATATAAAATAGAAGGAAAGAAATGTCACTACATTAATATACCCAATAAGTTCCTGAGCTCTACAATAGTGAAAGTTAGAACCTCTCACCCAAACGGTTCAAAGAGAGAGTTTTGTATGCAAAACGAAATGTACTCTGCACATTGCAGCCAGAAATCACCATTTAACCTATGAATAATTGTAGCAATATTCCCTGGACAAAGTCATCATCATCCAAGGAATTAAATATAACCATTATGTCCGCTGGTATATTGTTTGTGGTCCATGGCCACCAATGTTCTCTCACATTTGCAGTGTTCGTGTAATATAAAAGGGCGTGAAATACAGGATTAGTCACAAACTTGTTACAAAATGAACAAAAGAACGAGTGTGAGCAGCTAAAGTTCTCAATTCTGTTGCCATTAATTTTGAGTGATCCACACAACAGGCGAATAACATCAACTATGATTTTAGAATTCAATGGAATAAAGTCCCAAATGTTATACCAAAAAGTGACATCTAAATGCGGATGCACTTGCATATACAGACTCAGAACCGGTTTTTGGTGAAGTTTGTCCACCCAAACCATTTCTTCTTTTTCATACACGGCTACATTGACAATCTTCTTCCAACACTTTTTCTCCGGAAAATTATCAGATCTTATAAAATCCAAAATTATTATTATTTCAAATTATTTGATAACGGTGACCCTTCAGCGTCGGTGTGCTTTTCAAGGGCCGTTAGACTATATACATATATTAAAAATAAATATTAAAAACACTATAACATGACGAAAACAGTTTCTATAATTACAATGGATGCATGCATACTAACTTATATTAACTCTTATTAACTCTCATTAACTCTCACAGACCCATTAGTTATATAACCTCATTCCGAACAATCCTCCACATATATGTTGTCACTGACTATCCCTTTCCAACTCGTTAAAGTAATTATTAATTAAAGTTTTAAAATTTCTTGCGGAGAGTTGCTTGTAACCATTGACAACATCATTTGGGAGATTGTTCCATGAGGAAGCTCCCCGGTATGAAAAGGATTCTTCATGAAGTCAGTGTTGGGTTTTTCTAAGTAAAGTTTACAGTCATTACTCCTTAGAGGATACACGTCATTGTGGCTAAGTTTGAACATATCCGTTATGTATTCTGGTAGTTCGCCTTGTAAGGCCTTGAATGTCATAGTCATTTCACGTTTCTTAAGCGTTTTTTCAATTGATTCCCAGCCTAAGCTTTCAAATATATCCTTTGATCTTACTTCATAATTTGATCCCGTGATTATTCGGGCCGCCCTTTTTTGCATTTTGAATAGCTTTTCAATGTGAGTGCGACTGCCATCATTCCACACATTTGAGCAGTATGTAAAGTGAGGTAAAATTAACTAATGCATTATACATATTAATTAGTGCAGTTTGAGTTACGAATCTTTTCGCTCGTTTTAATAAAGCAATAGATTTAGAAAGTTTTTTGCACTGAATATCATTATTCTCATTCCATTTTAATTCTTCGTCTATAGTAATCCCCAGTACATTCTTATTTGTCACTTGTTTAATGGTGTGGCTGCCAATTAATATGTGCGAGTTTTCTGTGAATTGTTTTAATTTCCTTTTAGAGGCTATCAGCATAAACTCAGTTTTTTTAACGTTTAAAGTTAGCTTGTTTGCCACTAGCCAGTTATTGACCTTACATAAGTCATTATTTATCTTCCTTTCTATATCTGCAGGTGAAATACCAGTACTTGATATATTTGTATCATCTGCAAACATTGAAGCCTGTGTTTGTTCAAGGCAGTTTGGAAGATCATTTATATATAACGAAAACAACAATGGCCCTAAGTTTGATCCTTGGGGACCTCCGCATATTATCCTGTTCATTTGGGACTTAGTTCCTTGAACTGTGCATATTTGCATTCTGTTGGCTAAATATGATTTAAATAACTTCAGAGCTACTCCTTGAAATCCATATAGCTCTAGTTTTGCTAAAAGGATTTTGTGGTCAACCGTATCAAACGCTTTTTTAAGGTCAAGGAACAAGACACCATTTATTAAGCCTTTATCGATATTCATTAAATAATTATTTGTCTGTTACTTGCAGGAGAGCGGTTTCAGTAGAGTGGCGTTTGCGAAAGCCCGATTGTTGTTTTGAGATAATTTTCTCGTCATTCAGAAAGGTGATTAATTGATCATAAATAAGCTTTTCTAAAATTTTTGCAATAGCCGATATTACAGAAATTGGTCTATAGTTCCCACATTCACTTTTGTCACCTTCCTTATAAATTGGAGTTACTTTGGCCTGTTTTAAGTCATCTGGAAAAATACCAGTGACTAAGACCAAGTTAAATATATAAAGTAAGGTCTCACATATAGTATTACCTGCAGCCTTTAGTAATTTATTAGTGATTTTATCAAGCCCTGCTGCCTTTCCCGTCTTTATACTGTTCAGTATGCTAGTCAACTTCGCTGCAGAAATTTGTTTAAAAGTAAATTGACTAGTGTTAGGAGTGACGTATTGAAAGGGATCTAGATTATTTGTAGGTATGGTTTCCGCGAGTTCGGGTCCAATCCCACAGAAAAACGTATTAAACTCGTTAGCTATATTTTCATTGCCAGTAACTGTTTGCTCATTAACTTTAAGCTGATTTATAGTTGTTGTTTTCGACTTCCTATTAAGTAGTTCATTAATATATTTCCAGATATCTTTACTGTTTTTGCTGTTTTCTAGATTTGTTTTGTAATAATATGTTTTTGTATTCCTTATAAGTTTGGTCACTTGGTTTTTGCATCTTTTATAAGTTTCATGATATGTAGCAGAATTTAATTTCACTGCTTTCTTTCTAAGATAATCTCTGTGATAGCTTAATTTTTTAATCCATGAGGCCATACTTTTCTAAGATTCCAATAATATCAGGAATGAACCCACTAACAACCTCATTCCTCCATTTCCATTTGACCAGTCGACGTACAAATGGCTTCCTAAAGGCAAGTGCTGAGCTGGAGTTGATAATACGACCCAGAAAATAGAGCTTTCTTCTACAGATTTCTGATTGTATGCTAAGAAAACCCATAAGGCCTCTTGCCGCTGATCCGGATATGCCAGGAAGTAACGATTGTGCAATTCTGCAAAATAAGTTTTGAATTTTCTCGAGTTTGGACAACTGTTGCAAGGTTAGGTACCACAATTCACACCAATACAGTAGATGCGGAAGAGCTATACTTTTCCATAATTTTGTTGCTACCTTGGGGTTCAAGCCACCAGGCCGACATCCCAAGGTTAAGATCATGTCAATAACCTCATAGTCTTTCTTTAATACAGTATCAATTGTTGACTCAAATTTATTATTCGCATGCCACACTACTCCAAGATTTTTCCACGTTGACACCTCTTTAATGGAGAAGTTACCAAGAACCCATTCTCTTGCTGGTATGGGACGTTTTCCAGTTTTCTCGCCAAATACCATGATAACCGTTTTCTTAATATTAAAAATAATCCTCCAGGACCGGCTGAATGAGTTTAAAACATCCAAAAGATGATCTAATGCTGTTTTCAAACGACATAATAAGGTAATGTCATCAGCAAACGATGGTGAACCGTAATACATTTTGTACAGAAAAACTCCCCACTTGCTGTTTTCCAACTCGTATAGTAAATCATTTATATAAACTAGAAACAGCCAGGGGGAAATGATTCCGCCTTGCCTTGTACCTTGTAATATTTTGTATTCTCGTGAATATATGCCATTTACACAAGTAACTTCCCTCATGTCAGTATACCAATTCTTTATAACACGCCATGTTTTTCCAGTTATTCCCACATGATGATAAAGCTTATATAACATTCCATCAATCCACATACGATCGAAGGCCTTGCTAATATCCACGAAGCATGTGTAAACTGACTTGCATTTCCTTTTGGAATTGGAACTTTTACGGCCAATTTAAAACAAGTTGGAACATATTCCAGACGAACAATGGCATTAAACAGTAGTACCATATGATTTAGTAGACTGGGGCAGCCATATTTTATATGTTCGTAGCATATATTATCAAAGCCAGGGGATTTCCCATTCGGTAAATTTTTGACTGTCTGGCATACCTCATTAAGTGTGAACGGCAGGGCAAGAATCGTATCATCTGCATCATCTTGAAGAACCAATCGGTGTATCTCAGATTCAATCATGTTCAAAATGTTCCTATCAAAGGTATTTTCATTTTCGTGCCGTTTAAATTCATGCAGATCTTCAAAATAATTAGCCCATAACCCGCTAATCTTTTGTCGATCATGTACTATTTCGTCACCAACTTCCAGACATAATTTACTTCCTTTATTTTTCCGTGTAAAATTTCCAAAATCTATTTTGATCTTGCTCTAGCATACTTGACATGTCAGCATACTCTTTCAATGTATACTCTCGTATACAACGCCGCTGTTCGCGTCTAAAAAGACGCTTTGCTTCTTTATATTCTGCATACGTTTTATGCCATCCCTAGGGCACCTACCTTGTACCCATTGCATATGTTTCCTAGATACCTCCCTTCTTAATGATTTCATTTTATCATTCCAATAAGGCTTGATATAGCTTTCATACGAGACATGAGGCAAAACCTCACTGGCATTCACCATACATTTCGTAAGTTTTCGACACAATCCGAGTCGTCCAGCGAAAGGCAATCTAAGAAATCTAGTTTTCGGTTTAACTCGCTCTGATAATGTTCAAAATTCTCTGTAGTACATTTTTTCCACGCAATTCTTGAGGGTAAAACATAAGTTGTTAATTGCTCTGGGATAGACGAAATACATAATGATACTGTAACTGGAAGGTGGTGAGTTGTGTTCTCTGAATGCATATCCACAATTTCTGCATTAAAAATGTCCTGAAACAATGTGTTCGCTACACAAATGTAGTCAATAGTTGACACTGCTGTAGAGCATTCATAAGTATGTAAAGGACCTTTGCAAATTGATCTTAAATTTGCTGCTGTAAGGTTCAAATCCCTTAAAAGTTGTTCGACCAACTTACCACGCGAGTTACTTGGGCCAGAATTTCTTCCCCCTGTTAAATGCGCATTGAAATCCCCCATAATGATAAGATCACTACAATTTTCTCTAAGGCAATAATGTTTTAAATCATCGAGAGAATGACGAAAATCCGCCATAGTATTGTTTGTTGAGGGCAATTAAATGCTGCATATCATCAACCACTGGTTTTCCTTAGTTTTAATCTTTACCGCTAAGCTACTACCCTATCCGTCGCGCCACATTTTTTAACTTTTAACTCTTTTCTCCAAAACAAAGCAACGCCCCCTGGCCACGTTTCCACCTTAAACTTTTATTATTTAATGAGCTACATGTTGCATGAACCTCGAACTTTGGGACATAGGTGACACTATATGGTGGTACCAGTGAAAGAATTGCAGGTTTGATGCCACAACTGGATAGGTTTTAAAAAAAAATCTATCTGAACATCTGCTGAAGGCTCCTCTACTTTAGCTCTCTTTTTCTGGACATTTTTATGTTTTTTTATCGCCCAAACGTGAGTGCTTTTGCTTGGCTGAGGAAAAATCTATTTCGCTCACAGGCTTATAGGGTATTTCCTTGACATACCCCGGCATAATCCACTTGCTTTTTTCTTGTGTGCAAGTCACTGATTCTTTCATTCTAACCCCAGCTTCGGCAGCAAACAGTACCGCCCCAACGTGAGAGCAAGCCTCGCAAAGCCCCGCCATACAATTGCAATGTGCCACACAGACATTGCCATCCTTTTCAACAAGAAGCCAAATCTTCAATAGTGTGTCTCTTGCCCGTTGAGAATTGTTCACTCTTGCTGTCACTACTACTTTGTTCGTACCGGCTACCGGTTTCGTTAAGATAGTGTTGACCCAGCCAGAGACAAAAAAATTGTAGCCTTCCATTGATTTATATGCTTTCATTTGAGACCCAGTAGCCCACGAAGTTTGCAGAACTAAATAGTTAACTATTCAGGATATTGAACGCTTGGATACCCTGCTAAATCACCCGTGCATTCGGATTTTTTAGCAAATAAGGATCAAACCCGCACATTAAAGCTTTATATCGCTTCTTCGCTGGATCAACCAAATTAGTATAATATTCAGATAAAACAAGGTTTTCGTCTTTTGACTCATTTGCAGACGCCATATTGCTCGCTTTGTTGTCCACCAGCATGATTACGCAACCCGAGAATGCCACGTGGTTGAAAACCAAGAATATGCTATGTTCTATCTATGGTATTATCCATAGGTATAGAGACAATCATTAGACAATTTTCGGTTCGCTATCAAGGTCCAAAGTATTTAAATTATCTTCCTTGTGAGCTGATCAACATAGATTATTTTTATTTGTTTAAAAAGAAACTGCATGAAAGATTATTTGTTCCTTTATTATTAGAATATTATTTCCAATATATTCTGTACAATTGAAATATTAATATGTGTAATTAGTATCTAACGAGCATGTCTATGTCTATAGTTTTTAAGCTGTTAAGCTGCAACGACAAAAACCTACACAAATATGGATGCTTTTATGGATTTCTTGACAGTTTGTCTGCGAAATTTTTTTACCACCAACCATTGAACAACAAAAAACACAACAAAAATACTCAAACAGTACCTTCAAACAAAAACTACCTGACATATTTGATTCAAGATAAAAAATCCAACTTGAAAGCCAATGTCGTCAAAACAGCTTGACAAAAACCTTCGCTTTTATACCGAATCCAGGACAAAAGTGAAACAGAACAACGATTGGGAATCTGTCTATCATTGTGGACTATTTTTGAATTGAAATTTTCCAACAGTTTTTGTGCATTTTTAATCCCTAATTCTTGTTGAGTTGCACGTTTTCCTCCGCCGGCCAGAATTCAAACTTGTAGTTGTTGGCAAGCAATGAAAACATCGAAAAGCTTGCGAGTGACGTCAGTGATTACATGTTAGGAGAATATAAATATTGATCTTTGAACAAAATTGTTTATTGTGCTTCTATACCACTCATAATATAAAAAAATAGAAAAACTCATCTTGCGCTTTTATGGTGTGATAAAGCACTCGAGAAGCGTGTAAAACACTCAGTTACGCCTCATGTTTTACACGCTTCTCTCGTGTTCTCCCAACGTTCCCCTCGTGCTTTATAACACCATAAAGCACGCGGACTCATTTTCTATTTCTTAAACATTATTTACTATATTTGATATATAATGCCACGTCGAAATATGGGAGCCTAAATTTAAAAAAGCCTTGTGGTTTCTTTTTAGACTCCCTTGTCACCAATGCTGATATATTTAAAATAGTTTGTAATTTTGTTGTGTGTTTGTAAATTTATCAAGTGTCGGTGCTAAATCAAATCAAATCAAATCAATACATTCTTTAAATTATTCAAAATTTAAATATCTTAAATTTTCTCTATTTTTTAAAATTAAATTTAAAGAGGAAATGGAAGCATAAATTGCATGCATGCATGGTTTTGGATCGGGCTGTGGCCATTATAAATAACCATTTAATTTTGTCTTGCATGGATTCGTGCAGTTTTTCTTAATTATATCGCCTTTTTGCGGAATTTTCTCAACAGAAGTGAATAATTATCTATTTCAGGTTGAATTTATGGCACTAAGGGAAAGGTGGGTTAAATGGACTATTTAAAACGAGTCGCGTGCATTTATGATGTTATAATGCAAGAGGGGAATGTTGGGAGAACACGAGGCGTAGCAGAGTGCTTTGCACGTTCTCGAGCAGTAAACTATTTTGTTCAAAGGTCAGTATTGAAATTCTCCTAAAGGTCGGTCTCCACTTGCACGTACGGCCAGCGCGGCCGATTTTGCGCATGCTCTGTGACTCGCTAATCTTGACCATCGCGCCTAACATTTTGTACGTATGACAGTAGAACTGTATTCTACTTTCTGTGCGGCCGTCAAGTTTTTAACCAATCACATTTCACGAAAGTATAAACACGTACGTGCGTGCAATTGCGCGTACGTACGTGCAAGTAGAGGCCGGCCTTAACAGGTGTTCAGTGACGTCACGCGTAAGCTTTTCAATGTTTGCATTGCTTGGTAACAACTACAAGCTTGAATTCTGGAGGACGAAGTAGCGAAAAACGTGCAACTCAACAAAAACTATGGATAAAAAAGCACACAAACTGTTCAAAAATGTTCAAAATAGACCACAATGATAAATAGATTGATTTACCGTTGTTGTGCTTCACTTTTGCTCTGGATTCGGCATAAAAGGGAGGTTTTCCGTCAAACTTCTCTGTTGTCATTGACATTGGTCGTCAAGTTGGCTTATATATATCTTTCATCTGCAACCAATTATATCAGGCAGTTTTTGTTTGAAGGTACAATTTGAATCAATTTTTTGTATTTTTCTCTAAATAGCCCAACCTTTTTCCGTTTTATGTCGCCATCGAATGCGAACTTTTCACGCAAAAAGTTTAACTCAGACTCAGGTCTACTTTTTTGCTTTCTAACAAACTTTGGACTTTAAATTTTTTTCATACATACATGCACACAATGTGCTCTGTCATGGTGTAGACCTTTGAAGCAAATCAAGTAGTAGTTTTGTAGATTCACCAATAACTATTGTAGTCTACACTAGAGTTTAACTGAATAATATTCGGTAGAACAACCAATTTGGTATGGCGATTAGAACTGATGCAAGTTATATTTGGCATGCAGGGGGGATTTTGAGTCATGAAAGCAATTTGTAACTGAGTCTCTGAAATGTATCGGAAATTGGTCTCAACCCGGAGGGGTAAGCAATTTTCCACTACTGGGGATTCTCTGATCTAGTGGAGAATGAATAGAAACCTCTTGTTTATCGAAGGAGAGAACGCAAACAACGTAAAATCCGGCGCACACTAGAGTTATGTGTTAGAAAAATTTCATCCGTGACTACTTGCGTAAGCAAATTCCTCCAGTGTGCGGTGACGTTTTGGGAGTTTTCTGTCACGCATGTCGTCAGCGCCGAATATTCAACATGTTGAATAACATTTGGTACGAGTAACGATTTACTCCAAGTGTGCGCGCAGGTAAATCAAACAGCTTGCAATATTATGCGAATACGCATGCGTGGACAAACTTGTTATCGATCAAACATGGCGGTTATTCTGCTTCGCCGCCATTTTGATTTGTAAGACGCAAATAATACCAAGTAATACAATCCACGACCCAAATTTATCGGGCGCGATCTCACACATAAACAATGTTATGTCGCAATTTCAAAATTTTATGGCCAAAAATAGTGACAGTTTTGGTGAAGTTAAATTAATCCGAGCCATTTCAACACAAATTATATAAGTCAACAAGCCGGACATGCAAATCAGGTTCATGTTTGTGATGCAAAAGGGCTTGAATCCGAAGCGTCTATTGTTATGGAACAATTAACGATCTCTATAGAAGACAATACGGAAGATGGTACATCATTAAATGACACAATAGTCGGTGAGGAAACTACGCCTAATGAGAAAGACAACAATATCCACAACAGTGTAGTGTGAAATTGCCTATAAAGACAGCTCAATTTCCAGTGACGAGTGGGGTCAGACCACAGTTAGGGTTCTGATAAAACGCATGCAGAGGTAGCGGCTCTCCGCAGCGGTAACGACTCTTATAGAGACATGTAAAAGTAACGAAACGTTCAACGGGAAGACACCGAGAAATAGTCGATTGCCTATCAATATTGCTGGCGGGTTTAAAGGAGTTCAGCGAAGGCGAAATAAAATTAAAAAATACTTTATGACTGGAATTGCCAATAACGTCAAAGAGAACGAAATATTGTCTCATTTAGAAAAACACAATATGACACCTACTCACCTACTTATATTTCCGTTTTTAAAAGTCAACGCGACGGAACTTTTTCAGCCAAAGTCAATGTTCCATCATCTGCATCCCCGCTGATGGAAAAGGCATGTTTTCGGCCAATGTTTGTCCGAGGTAAACCGTGGCGGACAAACCGGTACAGTCTGGGCTGTTAGGGCACTTTGCGGACAGTTTGGTTCAAATTCTTCCACACGCACCAAATTTGGCCCAAATGTTGCTTGTAGCATACTTTTTCAGTTTTTGATCGGCGCAAAGTGTGGTAACCCCCGCGACCGTCATATTTGCATATTTCAATATGTCCGCCACATGAATTTGGGGTCATTCGTAGTACAACAAGAGAACGAAATCCAATTATAAATAAAGAAACTTTGTAGGAGTTTTAGTGTTTATACAATTCCCAATTAATACATTTTATTAGGGCCGGTGACAGATTCCAACAAGACCTTTGATCGATGTTAATAGAACATGAGGTTATTCCAATTAATATCGGCGCACCCTCTGTCGAGAAAACATGTTTCTCATAGCAACTAACTACTGAAGCATTCCAAGCCATGCATGTGCATGAAACATGAGTAGGAGAAATTCCACATCAAAGTTTGCGGGTACCTCTGAAGAATTCCAGATACAGCAAATCGTGCCGGTACGCCTGAAATGCATTAAAAATGCATTTTCAGGCTAGTACCCAGGCTTTTCGCGCGATTCGTGGCATTTTTCCCATTTTGGAAATCGGTTGGAAAATGATTGTAACCGCTTAAATGACCTATATATAGTTTTTTGTAAGCTTTCCATTGATATAAGTCATTATGGCTTAAAATGAACTTGGAATTTCACGTTTTTACAAGTATTGGAGTTTAATGAGGTAAATGAAAAAGAACCCAAATTTTAGGCCGGCGACTTTAATATTTCAGATGCCTCCATATCTAAAAGATATTGTCATATCAAAGTCTATACTTCCTGCAGATATGGTGCTTTTATCACAAAACGCACAATTCTTGCACTTAAAGGACATTGGCAACGAAAATTTTTATTGGCTTATTTAATCTTACTGGACCAGCTAACTATGAGAATGTTACCATTTTTTTCTGTAACATTTTTGTTTGCGAGTAAAGTGCAAGTAAAATGTGATAAAATTTGCTCATCGGCCGCCATCTTGGATCAAATTCTCAAAAAATTATCTTTTGGGTCAATGACCTTTGTGACGTCATTAGATGGGTTCGCTTCAAAACAACATAGGGATCTATATTGCGTGAAGGTTTTGGTAACTAAAAATATGTCGTTTTTGCAAGGAAACTAAGGAAATGCTACACTATCGGGTAAAGCCTTATTAAGCGTGTGAGAAGGAAAGGAATGGCGAATTTTACAACTTGAGTGGTTTAATTGTGTCACGCGTTTGTGAATGATTGGGGTATTATTATAAGTAATAGTATGGCATTCAGGTCGATTAGTGATTAAATGTACCCGAATCGAAAGCCGAGAGAGGTTTAGTAAACCTCTCGAGGCTTGATAGTGAGGCGGTTAAGAGCGAAATTTAGCTGGAATTGTTCATTTTGTGATAAAAGCACCATATTTGCAGGAAGTATAGACTTTGATATGACAGTAACTTTGAGATATGGAGGCATCTGAAAATTTAATGTCGCCGGCCTAAAATTTGGGTTCTTTTTCATTTTCCTCATTAATTTTCGCCTTGCGCCGTAATTACGATCGGTTGTTTCAAAATGTAAATATCGCCAGACGTGTTTATTCTCTGGCAACAGGACACGCGTCATTCGATAGCTTATGACTTCCTCTTTAAAATTATATTTAGTTTGTCCCGGTTCATATTACATATGCAAATTAATTTGCATACATGTTCATAAATTATCTAAAAATTTTACAATTATTGTTGAAATAACCCTGAATTGCCAGAACAGGGTTCAGAATTTTCGAGCAAATGTTAGCAAATTTTGGACCAAAATTGTAGCTCATATAAAAAGGAATATTATTGGAAAGTTTCATTGCATTTGAAGAAGTAGAAGTATTTTATTTTATTTTTTGAAAGTCGCATGCAAAATGCCAAGATCGTTGAAATTTGATTCCCGCACGCGGAAATTAATTACGAAATGCCATATAAGGTCAGTGTTGATTGCTATAAACCAATGAAAATCCGCCATCTAGGCAATTAAATCACGCGGAATCGATTGCCGGTACTTTCAATACGCTAGGATGCAAAGCCGCGGATATTTAGCTTCCGAAGTTGCCCGAGCGTGCGCCGACAAAACCGGGATTTCGCAATTAGACGGGATTTTCACGAGAAAAGTCGAGAATTGTCATAAAATGGCTAGTTTATTTAGTATGGATATTTAAATACATCCTTTCGAACAGGATTTTCAAGAGCTATCCAATGGTCACACTTAGGAGTTTGTAGCGTGTAAACCAAAGGTAGGAAAGCGAACTGAATATATAATTAGTTTGTATTATTGTTAATTTGTAAACAATACAAAGTTCAGAGGTGTTTGCAAGGGGCTAAATTGGCCGCGTAGCATTGTAAACAAACACAATTTACTTCTCTAAAAACGCTGTAAAACGCTGAATCGAACGGCGGTATTGTCATCTACATAGCATGCACTGAACCGAAGATATGAAAACTGCAAAAATAGGTCGATATCGACCTAATTTAGTCAGCACAAAACTATAAGGAGTTAAACTCCTATATTGTCGAAAAATATAAAATTGCAAGTTCACTTATAGCAAAAGTGATTACAGAATCAGAAAGCTTACAAAAAGTTATATTAAGACATGTAAGTGGTTACCATGATTTTTCAAATCCTTCTTGAGTTACAAGCTGTTAAATACGCATTTTCAAGCTAGTACCCAGGCTTTTCGCGCGATTTCGTGGCATTTTTTCCATTTTGGAACAGCAATAACTCGAAATCGGTTGGGAAAATAAAGGTAACCGCTTAAGTGACCTATATATAGTTTTTTGCAAGCTTTCCAATGATGTAAGTCATTATTGCTTTAAATGAACTTGGAATTTCACGGTGTTACAAGTATAGGAGTTTAATGAGGAAAATGAAAAAGAACCCAAATTTTACGCCGGCGACTTTAATTTTTCAGATGCCTCCATATCTAAAAGTTATTGTCATATCAAAGTCTATACTTCCTGCAAATATGGTGCTTTTATCACAAAATGAACAATTCTTACACTTAACCGCCAGATATGAGGGACATTTCATCACTAATCGACCGTAATGCCATGCTATCACTTCGTAATATCATAGCTACCGAGACAATAAAACGGTTTTATTTGATTGAATAAGTTGAAATGAAAAGGCGCGTTTGCTTTTTCATACTAATAACTATTGGGATGTTCGTTAATGAGGTTACCGTTGATTTTTCATGTCTGTTAAATGTTTTATTGTTCGCGTATACGTATACGAGTAAATGATATGAAGTGTTATCTTTTGGTTATGCATAAAGATGAGGGACGATTAGTAACTAATCGTCCCGTGGGATGATTAGTTTAGCAATGAGTAAATTAGTCATTAATCGTCCCTCGCGAAACAAAGGATTTCGAGGTAGCTATGATATTATAATAATAATACTATAGTATTTTGTATCAATTGCAATTTAACGAGAAAGGAAAATGATCATACACTCTGGAAAAGGTTTCAGGAACCATCTGTTGTTGTAGGATACATTCTTTAAACGAAGACACGAGAAGAGATGTTTGAAATGTTGTATTAACTCGAGTCACCGAGAAAGGTTGAACGCATTGTCAATCAGCGATTTTGAGCACCTTGACCTTATCTGGAGCTAAACTAAAGCCTTGAATGTTACTGAAAAATAAATCTGGTGCAGAATTATTGGATACAAGTAATATTCTTTTGAAAACAATCTATATTCAAGTTCTAATGATTATTAAACAATAGTTAAACTATTCACGCGATTCATATAATTATGAAGTTTTGAGCTTCTATTGTTTTGACGGGAAATATGAAGCTGTCAATATAGTAATTATTTAGTATATCCAGCTAGTTTATAAAAAAAAGCCGGACTATAGCTGTTCTCTGGCTTAAATTCATGCAGTTTCATATGTGTGGCTAAATAGTTTGGTGAATTATACATGATGAAGCTGGTAAAAATATTGCCGAAAATGTAGCGATTCCCATTACAGTAATTCAGTAAATATAGTTAATTGCGTCAATACACAATATCAAGTATAGAAGTGAGAAATTACATTATTGTACAATTCTTCTTCTCCTTCAATTCTTCACAAGCAGAGCTTTCCTCACTTTCAGTTTCAGTTTCATGGCACTTTGAATGGTTGACAATGGGAAGACTTGCAGTCAAGTAGTCAATCAGGTTGCAAGGTAAAGGCAGTTTGGATAAGTCTAAATCACGTGATACCAAACCAAGAATAATAGAACGACACATTTCTTTCAAAGATGGCAGCCCTAGGCCTTCAGAAGGTAACTTGTAAAATTTATGGCATATATAATAACTGCCTTCACTACCGTTGCAGTGGTAGACAGCAAACTTGTTCCCACATGTGGTAAACATTGGATATATGTTACACATAGATTGGACAGAGTAGCCCAGGTAAAATGATAGCCAATATTGAGGATCTAAACAAGATGTTTTAATTAACACAACAGTAAAACAAATATTCTCATTATTCGTATTATCGGTAATCACCAAGCATAAATATCGGCCGTCAGGAGAAAACTTTAAAGTTTTGTAAAACGAACTGATTCTCACCGGGAAAATACTTCTGACTTCTAATTGAGTGGATCTTTTATGGTTATTTTCAGGATCCCAAAGCCGAACTTCGGTGACTCCATTACGTGGCTGTAGTTGAAGACCAACTGTATAGTTTCCTAAGACAACCGATGGAGGATGAACAGCGACATCTAGCAGGTTAGTATCACTTGAATTTATAATGGAGAAGCCCTTTTTCTGAAACAAGCAAAGTCCTTTCCGGATATCGAAGATACACAAAGAGGTAAATCCTTCATGCTTGTTTGTGGCAACAACAACTGCAAAACATCCATCAGGCGTTATCGACCCAATGACAAATTGACTAAACGAAGTTGACAATCGTTGTGGCCACGGAAAATAACCCAATATTTTCACCATGCGACTTCTCCTATCAAAGATAGAAACTCTGAATTGTTCCTTTTTATCAGGCTTACGTCTTATTCCAAGCAAAATCAACCCATCTGTAGTCAAATTAATATTTTTTTCAAATGAAAGGCCGATCAAATATGCATCAAGCCAAACTTCTTCAAGCTGCTTAATAGAACGTGGAGAAAATGATCCAGCGGAGTGATTATAGTCAGACATATAATCAAGTGAGCACGTGGTGAAAGGTTCAAGCATGGTTGCGACAGAAAATGGATCAATCACCTAAGAAAAAAAAGGAAGAAATTTTGTTAAGGTAACTCAGGAGCATGGTCTACAATTTAAACTATCATACCATTCGTTTATTTTTATATACCAATTACAGAATTGACATATGTATTCTTATTTCTACATTCGAAGTATTGTTTATTCGATCTAATCGGAAGTGTTGCGGATATTCTAAATATCATTCATATTATGAGCATTAACGACTAATAAATTATTTTAGTATAATTACATTGGTGATTATTGAATATTCTCAACGCTGAATGATTGCGCAATCTCGGATTAATACGCGATAATCACCTAAAGCGATTTTTTAAAAATGGCGGCAAGCCGTTTTGTCGAAAGAAGCAACAAAATTCGGTCTAAAATTTTATTTCGACGTAAGTAACTACGTTGGAGAATGCTGGTTAACTTTATATTTTATCAATGCGAAAAGTTGATTTGCTACAATCGCCTAACCATTTGTCCACATTTGTAAAAATACAAAACATCATTCCCCCCCCCCCCCCCCCATATAATCACCTAAAACTAGGAGTTACTATCGCAAGTGAAGTGCTACCTCCTAGGCCTACTGAAGTGATTGAGTGATAACATAAAAATGAATGGTTTATTAATTCTATTCATACTACGTTTTGCTCAGATTCGTTCATACCACCATTTCTGATATAGGTCTCATTCAGAAAATCTAATAACTTAACAACTTTAAAAGATTGATTGACTACTTTCATAATTGAGACGAAGTATTATTTTAGCAATGGTTTTTGGTAGATTATGCTGCATATTATAGAATGGACGATGATTTAGCTAGTGTGTTGTTTATTATGCTAAACCTATATTATTTAAATTTGTTAATATTTTGACTGAAATTACAAGGAAGTTTTGGACCTAAACGAGGCCAAGAAGGCCTATTACGACGCATATAAATGAATGTTTAAATCCGTCTCAATTATGAAAGTGGCCTATAGATATATATTTGTATACATTAGAGAAAGGATTTTAAAACTTCACCAAACATATATAAACAACTTTTAAGCAATAGGATTCAGGGCCACAAGGAGTTCAGTTGTAATTGTAGTGTCACCCTGTCAAAATAAAGCTCATAATAAACTGCTTTATATGTTCCTGATTTTGACGTTTATGTATAATATTTTTCCGTGATCCAGGAAAATAACAGTAATACTGTAAGGATATTTTTTGGAAACCTTCCAATAGTTTTCAACGCCTACCAGACAACAATTTTTTTAAATTAAACGCCTTCAATTGTATGACACAAACCACACCTTTTGTATGCCTTTTGTTTGTTTAGACAAACAGCAAAGACAATGGTGTTTACAAGTAATTGAATACGAGTCGAAACATAAAAAATTGCAATGTCTGCACGATTAGCCGTATTCATAGGTTGTTGATCAGCACGAACGCAATGTAAATGGCACTAAGAATCAACCATCAAACTAGCCTGTGCGCAGTCCCATGACATCGCCAAACCATCAAACATCCTGCAACGAAAATGATGCTATCTATTGGCCAGTCACGAATGCGACTGTCTCTAGTATTACGGCTGAGAATGATCAGCCGTATTAGGCTGTTGATCTGCGCGAACGCAATTTAAGTGGCCCCAAGAATCAACAATAGCACAATGAATGTCGCCCAACCTTTAAAATAGATAATCCAAGCTACTTTTATAACATTAAATTTCACACATGCAGCATATAAAAACACGGAGGCTCGGGGATAATCCGACTCAGAGGTACAGAAAACTGTACCTCGACCAAACTGCGCATGCGTTCGCGAAACTCAAAACAAATTCTATTTGTTTCGTATATAAATCATGAAAATATATCGTTTTTGGCAGGAAATCTAAATGTTCTTCGTACTACGTTGCAAGAGGAGTATAAATACGACAGAGCAAAGAAAATATTGTAATCAAAACAGTCGATATGGAGCGGCGAAGAGTGTTTTATATCGAAGAAAATAAGTATATTGTTCTCCTTTGGGCTTTGGCACTGTCACTATAGAAAATCTTGAATTATACGGGTCCTTGTCTTTCTACCATCAAAATTAAGCCGTTTCGCCCTCGTAAGTTCGTCCAAGCCGAAACAATGCGTTAAATTTTGGGTACTATTAAAAGTCCAGTCTAAAATTAACATGACTGGAACGTACTATACGATTGGACTACAAGAGGAAACGCTAAAGTACTTCCAACTCAGCTATTAACCTTAAACATTTTGTAGATCAAAGGAATATCACACAAAGCTTAAAGTTATGAACTGAAAATTGGTTCCATTACATTATTATGAGCCATATAGTATAGTAATAAACTTCATTTGAAATACAAACACAATTTTTGTCAAAAGTTAGATCAGGCCTGCAGTTCAATCTTTTAATGGACTGTTCTTATGAACCAGATATATCCGGCAAAGTGAGCAAGCCTGGCTTGCCATGTCAGTTTATCATATTCCTCATACAAGGCAAGCACAACCCCTGTGACCTGGGATCTTGTCACTCATGCAGGCACTCTGTGAGCCAGGCTGGCCCCATTCCAATAGGAATACCATCTTGAAAATATACAGAATAAATATATGACAGGATCTTCATACTAGTACGCCAGCCTGGTTGGTGAGCTCAGTCAGTCCAGCTTCATCGAACAACCTGTAAGCTTCATACTTGACATACCCCTGTTCATTTCTACCAGTGATTTAAGTACTTTGAAGATGGGGGCATATATAACACCCTTCTTGTAGCTTTCTCAAAATCTTTTGCAATTTTGGACTGTGGCTACAATCTTGGACATAACTGGTTGAGACTAGCTTTACCTCTATACAAAATTTTCATACCCTCATAATAATTTCCCTGTTGCGCTTCTTAAGCCCTGACTCTCAATATTGAACTTGTTATATGGTAAATTACCAAAAGTTGTTTCAACGACATGGGTATGATGAAGTTTGTTTTGTCAATGTATACTAACTTTGCAATATTGTGAGGAATGGTCTCAAGCATTATGTCAAAGATTGTACCTACCTTGCATAGGCGGCGGAAGATCTGTATTATTGGGGGCTTAGAATGTAGCACACCAATGTAGGGGGTCTGGGGGAATCCTTCCCCAGAAAATCTAGTATCTCTGAAACCACATTTCCTGAATTCTGTGGGAGAATTTTATGGAAATTTCAACATTACAAGCTTTCATCTGAGTACTAAAACATAGTTCAATAATCTAATATTCACCCTAGTCTCTACTCCTGGACTCTTCCTTGGGATCAATTCATGTACATTGGCACATAGTACTAGGCATTGATTCCAGCACTGCACAGTTTATTAACAATGGCAAAATTTGTATTATCATGGTTTAGAAATTATTTTGTAACAACACTATTTTCAGAATGGGCTTTTCTTCCATGTACCTGTATGATTACAATATTTTCCTGTACCATGGACAAGTTCCCATGCAGGGTCATGACCTGGTCCTGCCTGGCCTGTGAGCAGGCTAGCTCCTGGCCAACAACTATGGAACCAGTTTGGCTATATTTTATGGGAAGCTGTGTGATTATGTTTTATGCTGTTGTTGTTGAAAAAACATTGAAAATTATTCCAGTAAGTTATAAATACGACAGAGCAAAGAAAATATTGTAATCAAAACAGTCGATATGGAGCGGCGAAGAGTGTTTTATATCGAAGAAAATAAGTATATTGTTCTCCTTTGGGCTTTGGCACTGTCACTATAGAAAATCTTGAATTATACGGGTCCTTGTCTTTCTACCATCAAAATTAAGCCGTTTCGCCCTCGTAAGTTCGTCCAAGCCGAAACAATGCGTTAAATTTTGGGTACTATTAAAAGTCCAGTCTAAAATTAACATGACTGGAACGTACTATACGATTGGACTACAAGAGGAAACGCTAAAGTACTTCCAACTCAGCTATTAACCTTAAACATTTTGTAGATCAAAGGAATATCACACAAAGCTTAAAGTTATGAACTGAAAATTGGTTCCATTACATTATTATGAGCCATATAGTATAGTAATAAACTTCATTTGAAATACAAACACAATTTTTGTCAAAAGTTAGATCAGGCCTGCAGTTCAATCTTTTAATGGACTGTTCTTATGAACCAGATATATCCGGCAAAGTGAGCAAGCCTGGCTTGCCATGTCAGTTTATCATATTCCTCATACAAGGCAAGCACAACCCCTGTGACCTGGGATCTTGTCACTCATGCAGGCACTCTGTGAGCCAGGCTGGCCCCATTCCAATAGGAATACCATCTTGAAAATATACAGAATAAATATATGACAGGATCTTCATACTAGTACGCCAGCCTGGTTGGTGAGCTCAGTCAGTCCAGCTTCATCGAACAACCTGTAAGCTTCATACTTGACATACCCCTGTTCATTTCTACCAGTGATTTAAGTACTTTGAAGATGGGGGCATATATAACACCCTTCTTGTAGCTTTCTCAAAATCTTTTGCAATTTTGGACTGTGGCTACAATCTTGGACATAACTGGTTGAGACTAGCTTTACCTCTATACAAAATTTTCATACCCTCATAATAATTTCCCTGTTGCGCTTCTTAAGCCCTGACTCTCAATATTGAACTTGTTATATGGTAAATTACCAAAAGTTGTTTCAACGACATGGGTATGATGAAGTTTGTTTTGTCAATGTATACTAACTTTGCAATATTGTGAGGAATGGTCTCAAGCATTATGTCAAAGATTGTACCTACCTTGCATAGGCGGCGGAAGATCTGTATTATTGGGGGCTTAGAATGTAGCACACCAATGTAGGGGGTCTGGGGGAATCCTTCCCCAGAAAATCTAGTATCTCTGAAACCACATTTCCTGAATTCTGTGGGGAGAATTTTATGGAAATTTCAACATTACAAGCTTTCATCTGGAGTACTAAAACATAGTTCAATAATCTAATATTCACCCTAGTCTCTACCCTGGACTCTTCCTTGGGATCAATTCATGTACATTGGCACATAGTACTAGGCATTGATTCCAGCACTGCACAGTTTATTAACAATGGCAAAATTTGTATTATCATGGTTTAGAAATTATTTTGTAACAACACTATTTTCAGAATGGGCTTTTCTTCCATGTACCTGTATGATTACAATATTTTCCTGTACCATGGACAAGTTCCCATGCAGGGGTCATGACCTGGTCCTGCCTGGCCTGTGAGCAGGCTAGCTCCTGGCCAACAACTATGGAACCAGTTTGGCTATATTTTATGGGAAGCTGTGTGATTATGTTTTATGCTGTTGTTGTTGAAAAAACATTGAAAATTATTCCAGTAAGTTATAATATGAATTTGTCCTCTGTACAACAAGAGGGAGTACATATATTCTCCTACCAGGATTGACCCCTGCCTATAAGCCACAAAACTGTATATAGAAAATATCCAAATATACATGGTACACTTATTACCAATGTGTATGACTAATTTGTTTTATATTATTAATACAGGTATTCTATACAAGATAAGTATTTAACAATACCCGCTGAATCAACCAAAGATGTTTTATCCATACATTGATATACAACATGACTAAGATTGTAAGGATAATTCTTGTAGTACATGGTTAGAGATATTATTAGGCTTAAATATAATTTTGTAGTGATCTTGTATTTACTAATTATAAGATCATCAAGATTAGGCCATTAAACTAAAACCAACTGCTTTTTCAAATGGATATAGATAAAATATAGTACAAACTTAATAGTACCTTTCTTTATATTTTCCGTGTAATATTACAGAAGATTATTCACCTTATCACTGCTAAAATTACTCTGAAATACAAAAACAATATTCACACACTCCTAAACAGCAGCCATCTTGTATATATAATTTACCCGGTTAATAATTTATTGTTGCATTATTATATACTTACGATTCTTCCCAAAGGATCGCAGGCTCGGGGGACGAGATTGTAGGCTACGTCCCTTCGGTCGTTAGCAATTATACTAAAATAATTATTCACCTCAGGCTCGGTGAATATCGGTGAATAAAAATGTCGACTTAGTCTCGGTTTTTATTCACCGATATTCACCTCGCCTTGGCGAATAATTGTTAAATATTATAGCTACCTAAATTATTTAGAAGACGCAAAGATCCAATGTGCACTACAACCTAGGATAACAACCAGAAAAATGGGTTTCTATCTCGTGTACAATAGAAATATTATGAAAAGTCGTGTAGACAAAGGGATCCAGTAAATAAACACATTATGAAAACGAGAGTAAACAGTAGCAGGTTTATCAAAGAGTAGGCTGAAGATGCTACTAATGACAAGTGACAATTTCATTTTAACGCTATTTAGAATCGGTCTTTTTCAGATGCAAAGATACTGGTAACTGTCACTATATGCAAACATATGACGTTCAATATGGGCTATATTTTAATGACGTTTATGATTATTCTGTTTATATATATAAAAATGAAAACTTTGTATATCTATATCCAATTTTTTCATCAAAATTAACAGAAAAAAATAAATTTGTTCTTATTAGCTGCACCAATTTTTGTATTAAACTGTTGGATAGTTTTTGAGTTATCCTGCTGACAAACAAACAAACAAAAAACAAAAAACAAACAAACAAACAAACAAACAAACAAACAAACAAACAAACAAATAAACAAACAAACAAAAAAATAAACATCAACATAAAAAAATGGAAAAAAAGTGCAGGATCTTTCTACTTTTCATACTTTCATTGAACGCCATGAAACACTGAGGCTTAATGTACGATAAATGGAATGGGAAGAGGGATGAGGAGAGAGATATCGAAGTCAAGACCATTGGTCATTGTGGGACTTAACGCTAATACTAAGAGATGTTCCTTTCTAGTAACTCAATACGCTGATAACAATCAACAAGATCATTGAAGAACAATATATTTGTATATTTCTTATCCAATTTTCATCAAAATGTGAAAAAAATAATAAATTTGTTCTTATTAGCTGCACAAATTTTTGTTTTACACCGTTGGATAGTTTTTGAGTTATCCTGCTGACAAACAAATACACAAACAAACAGAGGTAAAAAGATAACATCCTGGCGAAAAAAATGGTACATAATACAACATATAGCAATCTCTGGTAAATAATTACATTAAAGTACAATTCTTGTGCTCTAATTCTTCCGTTTCAGTCCCAAGGCACTTTGAATGGTTGACAATGGGAAGACTTGAAGTGAAGTAGTCAATCATGTTGCAAGGTAAGCGCAGTTCGGATAAGTCTAACTCACGTGATACCAAACCAAGAACAAAAGAAGGACACATTTCTTTCAAAGATGACAGCCCTTCAAGAGGTAAATCATAAAAAGCAAGACTGGATGTGGACAGCAAGTATGAAATCTTCAAATTTGTGTCCACATGTGCTAAATATTGGAAATACTTGAGGAGAGTAGCGTCTGATATATGATAGGCAATATTGAGGATATACCTTATGGTAAAAATTGCCGCCGCCGGATGCGCGTAACATTAAAACGAGATCGTAAGTGCATGTTGTAAATATCTATTATTTCTATGGTATTTACTGTATTAAGAATATGCACATTATATAACATTACACCTTATTATACTTGCCAAGTAAAGGCACTTAATACCAGTTTACACAACAAACGTTTTGGGTATTGCACTCTTAAATTCCGGCACGCGGACCATAGTTTACAAAACAGGTCGCTTGGTTTACACGACGATTTTCAAGCGGACTTGTATTATTAACAGGCATCCCTCTAATTTTCGTTTTTCAATATGTACTAGGGGTGCTTGTTTGCGATGCCGATGGACAGGATTTGTATCGCCGTATCGGGCATCGATATTCAAGTGGGCACTTGGCGCTTAAATCGATTGCTCACACGACTGTTTACTTTTTGTGGCTAGCCCGTTCGCGGGCTAGAAACACTATCATATACTTCAAGCGCGTTGTGACGATGTGAACGTGTTAAACTTAATTAGTCTACAGTCGAGAGCCCGAAGTGGGCCGAATATTTGACGATCTTTTGTGTTATTGACGTCGATAATCGTCGGCAATAGCTCATGACAGGAGGCACGCACATTTTCAGCCGCATTTATATAAAATTTTATATATAAAGTCTTTTACAGACTGCTTTTTCTGCAAAAATATCCTACAAATTTGGGTAATCAGTAAACGGTAAGTAAGTTTTCTTTGTTCATTCTGGTATTAGTTTAATTCTGCTTTTATAATAGTATTAACAACGATCTTTTGGTCAACTTAAAAGCATAAAGTTTAACGAGGCAATGTGCTTGCACTGATCTAAGATCAGGCGCTATAATTTTTACGTGACAGGGCAGAAAGGCCACGTATCAAAGCTAAACCTTGCCATTGTGCGGGTATACAAAATTCAACCTTGCCCGATTGTGCAGGTATATACAAAATTCAACCTTGCCATTGTGCAGGTATACAAAATTCAACCTTGCCATTGTGCAGGTATACAAAATTCAACTTTGCCATTGTGCGGGTATACAAAATTCAACCTTGCCATTGTGCAGGTATACAAAATTAAACCTTGCCATTGTGCGGGTATATTAAAGCAAACCCATTGTCATTGTGCTGGGATTATAACAGGTTAACTACATTGACTATTACAGTACTACAGTAGTCAACAAAACTAACTTGACTATTACGACACTAGTCGCCAAACCAACTGGCTATTGCTATAGTAGTTTCCAACTATTAACAAGGTTACAGTAACTCTGTTTCATCAACCTCCTACATCACATGTTATCATCGCAAGATCTCCTATCAATCCTATCAATGAAGAGAACATAACATCTTTCCTTTTTGAATTGCCAGTAATAAGTAGTGTACAATACAACAAAGAAAGCAAGATTGCAGAATCAATCTTCATCTACACATTATTATGTTGATTATGCTGAAGGTGGATAAGGTTAAAAACTATTTTTCAGAACATTGTGAATATTACTCAGTATTGTGAACTTATATTTGATATATACTTGAAGTGTTGACAAATGTGAAACATTTTTGTTGAGTAAAATTCAGAATAAAAAATTAAAGTTAAAGAAAATAAATACCAAAGAAAGTATTATCGCCCCATGTTTCACGTTGATCAATAAGGGGATCTAATAAATCTAATTCAAACATTTCAGTTCTTTTAATCGCCATTTTACACTTGCTAAGCTCCACGCCTTCATTCAGGACTTCGAAATCCTCCATCCCAACATCCTTAACAATGCAGGTCATTTACAAATCGGTGAATGAGGTTCATGATTTCAAATAGAAAAAATAGATATGATCATTTATTGACAATAAAATCGTTAAAACTTCGATTTCTTCCACCCCACAAACCTGTTTATGTTACATCCGTACATCTCCATTCAAACAACTATACGCACAATAGACACGCGTACCCAATGGGTACTTATTTTTTATTTTGCTCAAACATTGTATTTTGTCGTATCTTCTAGGCTAGGCACATGTACGCAGGGCGTACCTATTTTTTAAAGAAGTTCTAACTGCTCACGAAACGTTTATCAACGCAAATTGACAAAACTGGGTTGCGTTCCGATGTAACACTGTACATGGAATTGCAAAGACTTTTCAGCTGAACATTGCAAAGCGTCGGAAACAAGCGAGCGAGAATAAAACTTTTCCCTCCGTGATGATTCCGGTTAAATCCATCTCGAATCTCGATCCCAGGCACCAAGCGCGAAAAAATCAAAGATGTTGGCGCCTGCCTAGTCCCTCTATTTTAACCGCGTGTATGCGTATTAGTAACAGTAGATGCCATGTTGAATAGTTACTTCAACACCTATGCGCATACGTAATAAATTTTGGCTCTCCTTGCCGTTTTCAACGGGTACGTACCTATTATGTTAGATGATACCGTTTACACGACAAAAATCAAGGGTGCCGTGCCGAAATTTAAGAATACAAAATACATCCAAACGATCTTTTGTGAAAAATTACATTATTGTACAATTCTTCTTCTCCTCCAACTCTTCACAAGCAGAGCTTTGTTCACTTTCAGTTTCATGGCACTTTGAACGGTTGCCAATGGGAAGACTTGATGTCAAGTAGTCAATCATGTTGCAAGGTAAAGGCTGTTTGGATAAGTCTGAATGACGTGATACCAAATCAAGAATAGTAGAACGACACATTTCTTTCAAAGATGGTGGATGTTCCGGAGGAAAATCATAAAAATTGAGATATACAGGGAACGAATCATTGCATCTAGAATTGTACGTGGCAAGCTTCTTCCCACATGTACTAAAGATTGGATATATGTTCAACATATATTGGCTAAGGAAGGGAAGGTAAAATGATAACCAATATTGAGGATCTAAGCTTGATGTGTTAATCAACAGAACAGTAAAATGGATATTTTCATTATCGGTAGTGAGCAAACACAAATATCGGCCGTCAGGGGAAAACTTTAAAGTATTGTAAAACGAGCTGATTCTCAAAGGAAGCATACTTGTGAATTCTAATTGAATGGAACTTTTATGGTTATATTTTGGATCATAAAGCTGAACTTCGGTGATTCCATTACGTGGCTGCAGTTGAAGGCCAACTGTATAGTTTCCTAAGACAACCGATGCAGGATGAACAGCGACATCAATTAGGAAAGTACGCCTTGAATTTTCAATGGAGAAGCCCTCTTTCTGAAACAAGCAAACTCCTTTCCGGATATCGAAGATACACAAAGAGGTAAATCCTTCACACATGTTTGTGGCAACAACAACTGCAAAACATCCATCAGGCGTTATCGACCCAATGACAAATTGACTAAACTTAGTTGACAATCGTTGTGGCCACGGAAAATAACCCAATATTTTCGGGATGCGATTCTCCACATCAAAGATGGAAACCCTCTATTGTTCCTTTTTATCAGGCTTACGTCTTATTATAAGTGAAAGCATCCCGTCTGTAGTCAACCGAATGGATTTGTCATATCTAGGGCCGAACAAATTCACATCAATCCAATATTTGGGTCGTTTTATAGAACGAGGAGAAAATGATCCACAAGAATAGAAAGCTTCCTCGTATGACATGTCATCAAGTGAGCATGTGGTGGAAGTTTCAAGCATGATTGCGACAGAAAATGGATCAATCACCTAAGAATGATAAAGACTATCTGGTTTGCGCCAAATTATTGATATTAAAAGACAAACTATCAGGTTTGCGTCACATGGCACGGCAAATTTTGCTGAGTTCAGCATATTTTGTGTGCAAAAATATCGCATGGGTTTATAACTCCCTAAATCTCGTATCTAGTGAAGTGTTTCTTACAACCAAAACTGCGAAAAAATGGATTTCCGAGTCGACCAATATAGCGACCTAATAAATTTACAAAGTTTCAAGCGTTTATTTCGTAAGGTCTATACAAGCGAGATTTAGAAGCATATGTATGTAGTTTTGCACCATAACATTAAGTGGTCATATAGTGTGACGTATATAAATACAACGGTGCTTTCAAGTTATATCGGCACTGGTGGCGGACAGATGGAACGCTTAAACCTTATAGGCAGCAGTCTAACGCTAGTCAGCGAAATAACCAGCTACTACCGTCTTTAATGCGTTCCATCAGTGCCAATATAACTTGAAAGCACCTTTCTATTTATATACGTCACACTATAAGATCACTTAAGCCCGTTTTCCACTAGGCGAATTTGTTCGCGCGAAGCGAAGCGAAAAACAAATTTCGGCAACGTGATTGGTTGGCGAAAAAAATTACCGCGAAGAGCTTTTTCGCTAACCAATCACATTGCTGAATTTGTTTCTCGCTTCGCATCGCGCGAACAAATTCGCCTAGTGGAAAACGGGCTTTAGTGTTGCGGTGCAAAACTACATACAATGTTTGTATATGCTTCTAAATCTCGCTTGTATAGACTTCACTAAATAAACGCTTGAAACTTTGCTATTTATTACGTCGCTATATTTGTCGACTCGGAAAGCCGTTTGTTTCTCAGTTTTGGTTGTAAGAAACACTTCACTGGATACGAGATTTAGGAAGTTTATAAATCCATGCGATATTTTTGCACACAAAATATTCTGAACTCAGTAAATTTTGCCGTGCCATGTGACGTCATATTAAAGGGCTTATGCAGCGAAAATTCGGTTCGAGTGAAACTCTCTTATTAAAGATAACTTTTGAAGTGATGAAGATTGACGTTTGGATTTTTTCCATATCCCACTTCGTTCTTGAGATATTAAGATGTGTTTGATATGTAAATAACATCACTGTGACATCACACTGCATAATGAATTGTTGGAAAATCACGAATACCTCTGAGATTATTTAACCAATCGCCTTTAAACTGTCATTTGTTTCTGCCTATCGCAGGACACCACAAATGCACAGTTTCAAGTGATTTAATTCAATTATTCAGTCAAAGATATTCGTGATTTTCCAACAATTCATTATGCAGTGTGATGTCACAGTGATGTTATTTACATATCAAACACATCTTAATATCTCAAGAACGTCAATCTTCATAACTTCAAAAGTTTTCTTTAATAAGAGAGTTTCACTCGAACCGAATTCTCGCTGCATAAGCCCTTTAATGAGGTCTCAAAGGAGTAGAACCGAATTGCATAATTAATGAATGTTTATATTAAATACGTAATGTGCCCCCTCATATACTAATGATTATGCTCACCCTCATATGCTAAAGCGTTGCGGCCCCTGATATGCAATCATGCAGCCTCTTGCGACCCCTCAAAAATCCGGGTCGAAAACAACATATATTACTACTCACATCGTATAATTCAGACAAGAATAATTATAGTTAAGAAAAGCGCATTTTAGAAAAGTGGATTTTGCGATCATAAGACATGATCATGCATAGGAGTTATAGTTATAGTTTACTTTAATAATAATAATAATAATAAAATTTATATAGCGCATATACATTTGAGTTCACGCGGTGAAAACATAACCTCCTGCCGAAGGTAAAAATGGAACCAACGTATGGATTTTCGACTTTTCTTTTAACGCTATTTTAGATTGGGGACACTGGATCTTATTATACGATAATAGGGTGGGAGAGGGGTGGACATTGGTTTCCATATATCAGCATTAGGTAAATCAGTGGCGAAGCTGATGTAAGCTTTGGAACATACAAAGACGGCAGCGGGTTCATGTACGTTTTACGTCCTCCCGGAACATGAAAAGAACACACTCTATGGCCTTTTGTTGGAGAGAAATCATACACTTGCATACAAAGATATTGTACAAACATACAAGTGCATGAACGGTCTTTCACCGCCTTACCTGAGTGAGAAATTCTATCTGCGAGATACTATCCACAATTATTCTACTAGATCCAGCAAAGATCTAGCAATTCCAAAATCAAATACAAACTACGGCCAAAAAACGTTTCATTATCGCGCGGCCAAACATTGGAACAGCCTGCCTGATTCAATCAAATCATTGAGTAATATCAAACATTTTAAATCTGAAGTAAAGAAACACATTTTAAATAATTGAACAATCATGTATATAATAGTATATTTTAGTCTTTTTATTGTAATTGTATGCCGAAAAGCCCTTTTGGGAGCATGTAATTTTATAATAATAATAATAATAATAATAATACCAAACCAAGAACAAAACAACGACATATTTATTTCAAAGATGACAGCCCTTCAAGAGGTAAATCATAAAAAGCAAGATGTGAATTGACTGAACGTGGACAATAAGAACGAAATATACCAAATTTGTTCCCACATGTGCTAAATATTGGAATTAAGTAGTAGAGGATAGAATCGTCTGGCAAATGATAGCCAATATTGGGGATTTAAACTAGATGCATTAATAAATACAACTGAGAAAAATCCCTCCAGATTGTTCCCAATTAAACACAAGTACCGGCCGTCAGGGGAAAATTTTGTAGAATTGTACCCTAAGTGAATACTATAAAAAGAGAAACTTGCCAATTTCAATTTAATGGACCTCTTTTGGTTATATCTACAATCCGAATGCATAACTTCAGCGATATCATGATCTGACTACAGTTCAATACCAACCGTATAGTTTCATAAGACAACTGATTCAGGATGAACAACCGCGTAAAGTATGTTAGCACGCCATGAATTTACGATAGAGAAGTACGCAATGTGCTTTATGAACATCGAACAAACTTAATTTGTTTGTCACGTTTATTCGTAGCGAGAACAACTGCAAAAACATCCCTCAGGCGTAATTGAGCCCATAACGTGTTGAGGTGAAAGGAAAGGAAAGAATAGTCGTATTCATGCATATTTAAAAATCGTTTTGGCCAAGGAAAATAGCCAAGCTTCGCTTGGTGCGACTCTGTAAATCAAAGATGGATTCGTATTTCTAGGGCCGGAAAAAATTGGACACATTCCAATATTTGGCCAGGTTGATAAAACGAGTAAATAATCCACAAGAGTGGAATGGTTCTTCGTATGACATATCATCAAGCGAGCACGTAGTAGGAAAGAGAGCGTTACAAGCAGCGACGGAAGTTGGTCAAGATGTACAAAAGGAAAATCAATCAAAAACTTTATTATTGTGTCAGATAAATTCTAGTTTACAAAGAAACTAATTGGGGACACCTACCTATATTAACTATATTAACTATATAACAGAATATATTATAATAAATATCTATAATTTGTAATTGAAAGGGAGTGTCGATTAATTGTTGCATAGATAGAAATTAGTACAACTATTGGAAGTTAAGTCGGCTGTATCCATTTGTCGTATGTATCTTTTAAACGTATCTAAGGATGTATCCGTCTTGATGGACTTATGGATCTTTGACCAAATGAACGGGCCCATATACCTCAAGCTGTGTTTCCCATACGTAACCGTGTTAAATCTAGGTATGGAGAAATCACTTACATTCCTAACTGTGTTTCAATATAGACGACGAGGATAAAGAACCTACAAGGTGGATAAGAGATGAAGAAAGTAGCGACGAGAATCACTCGGACAGTGAATATTCCGAACGGAGTGATTACATTTAAGAATAATACACTCTGTAAAATAAATTTTAAGCAATAAATGTTTCCTTACAAATTAATTTTGTGTGTGCTGACTAACAATGTACATTATACAACATTTTCCGTCCTATAATTAAATATTCTCCTGATGCAAATCACAGCTAGAAGATCTCGTTAATCACCGTTAATAATTTACTAATGACTTACAAGCAATCGCTAAATGTTTATATACAATGTTTGTAAATCAAGATTTAGTCAATACTTTTTACAAACATTTCCGTCGAGCAGGGTGTGAACCTGCGACACAGTGATCTACAGTCACTCGTTCTATCAACTGAGCTACCGACGGTTTGGCGGCCCTGTCAGAGATTCGAACTCTCGCTAACTTAAAGCTTATAGGTAGCAGTCTAACGCTAGCCAGCGAAATATACATATTTATATCGTAGATACAAAGATTTCTTCACAGAACTAACAGTGAATAAAAATCGTATTGTTAAAATTTGGGCCAATAGAGAACGCGAACCGTTTTTTTCACGGTGAAATTTCACTAGTGACGAAATACTCGCGGTTTTTTTGTCATCAAACCAAAAAACATATGGCCGAAAAGCGATTTGTTTCACAGTTGTGCTCTGCTGAAAAGTGCATTTTAGAGCAAGAAAATAAAACTACTCAGCAAAAAACTCGAAGAGATGTTCATTTACTTGAAAGCTTCCTCAGAGCGAAAAGCGAAAAATTGAACAAATCTCAGCAACGGAACTTAACAAGTACATTTCCGAGTTTATCATGTCAGTTCGCACGAAAGACGGCAACGAATACGAGCCAATTGCAATGTCGCTTCGAAGTTTAGTGGCGAGCTTTGAACAGCACTTAAAAATAAAAGCTATCCTTCAAGCATCATATAAACGATTTGGTATTCGAACAAACGATGAAAGTCCTCAAGTCTAAGCAAAAAATGCTAAAGAAACAGGGAAAAGGAAACAAGCCGAACGCATCGGTAGCGTTGACAAGTTCAAGGAAATACAAATAATATACGAGAAGAGACTACTCGGTATTGAAAGCCCTGAAGCATTGTTAAACACACTCTTCATTTTGGTCTCAGAGGTTGCAAGGAACATCGTGACATGTGCTGGGGAGATGTTAAGCTTCACAAAACAGCCCAGGGACAAGACTATCTCGAGTTTAATGAAAGACAAACCAAAACTAGAACTGTCTCAGATCACCGTGATGTTCGAACAGTTCCGCCGAAAATGTTTGCGACCGATGGAAGCGAAAAAGATCCCGTTGCAGTTTATAAATTGTTCTCAGGGAAGAGACCTCGAGAGATGAATTACGATGATGCCCCCTTTTATTTGTCAGTTAACAATTTTAAAGCTACAGACTCTGCCGAAACTAAAGCGTGGTTAAGTGCATTTTCTCTTTACTGGTTTATGTGGCATATTATGTAAAATTTACACTGCATAGCACCAAGTACTGTAAAATTATTTGTGATCATATTAAAGAGGCAACCGTGCTGTACATAGAGGTGTTTAAGGATTTTACTGAAATTGTTAGTTTTACTGTATGTATGCCGGGACATTGGAAACTGTCTGTAATAGAGAGGTGTCCATTGTTAGAGTGGTGCATGCATGCAAGGAGAGGTTTGACTTTACTAAGAGGAACTGGCTCAACATCCTTGAACCAGCTGGCTAGCCCGGTTTGCCGAGCAGCCCAGGTTTAGAATACCCCACAACTTCGCATGGGTTAGGGGTTTAGGAATTGGACCTCCTAGGGATTATACAATCCCCAATAAGTTAGCACTTAACAGGATTGCCTTGTTCTTAAATAAATACAGTTTTACATTCTTATGTTTGCATGGGGTAATATGTTTGTTTTGGTTTGTGCAAAACACCACATACATTTATTATTGCAAAGCTTTCGATCTGTAAGCCAGGATCTTCAGCAATGTTCTTATGGTGTCTTCCACAAACCAAAACAAATATTAAATACAGTTTTGTTTACCCAGGGCCACTTTAATTCATGAACGACAACCAAAATAACACAGTATAGTTACAGTTTTCAAAGAAGAAGACAGTTCTAGACAACACTAACTTGTTAGGGCTTGTATACTGTATTTCAATTAATCTGTAAAGCTATTGAATGTGTACCAGCTAATAAATAATAATAAAACCCCTAGAAGTGTATATTATTTAAATATTGGCTGATCTGCACATACTGTACTAAATTACATGTAAAGTCTAATAAATAAATGTTCAAATGACTTGTGTTATATTATCAAGCAATATTATAAAATATATTACATGTTTTATTAGTGACCATATATTGACGCAACAATATCTAATGCCTTGATGTCTCTTTATCGTTGAACTTCGCTTGCGCCGTAATTACGATCAGTTGTTTCAAATGTAAATATCTCCAGACGTGTTTATTCTCTGGCAGCAGGACACGCGTCATTCGATAGCTTATGACTTCCTCTTTAAAATTATATTTAGTTTGTCACGGTTACATTACATATCCAAATTAATTTGCATACATGTTCATAAATTATCTAAAAATTTTACAATTATTGTTGAAATAAATCGGAATTGTCAGAGCAAGATTTATTATTTTCGAGCAAATGTTAATACACAAATTGTAGCTCATGTAAAAAGGAATATTATTGGAAAGTTTCATTGCATTTGAAGAAGTAGAAGTATTTATTTTTATTTTTTGAAAGTCCATACAAAATGCCGAGATCGTTAAAATTTAATTCCCGCACGCGCCACGCGCAATAAATTACGAAATGCCATATAAGGTCAGTGTTGATTGCTATAAACCAATGAAAATCCGCCATCTAGGCAATGACATCACGAGGAATCGATTGCCGGTACTTTCAATACGCTAGGGTGCAAAGTCGCGGAGAACAATATTAGGTTCCGAAGTTGTCCGAGCGTGCGCCGACAAAACCGGCTTTCACAGTTTCACAACAAATACACAATATAAACGAGAATTGCCGTACGTAAAAGGGCTAGATTATGTTCTATGATTATAAAAATGGTATCAAGCTAAAGGGATTGGAAATCCCCGTCGAATGGTGGTATTTACGAGTATGTAGTTTGTAAACCAAAGGTAGGAAAGCGAAATGAATATTTAATTAGTTTGTATTATTGTTAATTTGTAAACAATACAAAGTTCAGAGGTGTTTGAAAGGGGATAAAGCGGCCGCATAGCGTTGTAAACAAACACAATTCACTTGGCTAAAGAGATCGTAAAACGCTGAATCGAACGGTGGTATTGTCATCTACATAGCATGCATTGAACCGAAGATATGAACCTGCAAAATTCTTATAGCGATATCGCTATAAAAACATTAGCGGTCAACGATAAATTCTATTTTGGAATACAAATAGCCTTTGATCACTTGAAATACGAAGCCAGACATAACATCTAAACACAGATTCTAACCAGTTTTATACGCGATCTTAAACACGCGTATTACTTTGTTTATGCTTAATTGCTAAATATCAAGATATTAAACACATAAATACCTTTTGATTTTCGGTCATGTCTGTTGGGTTCCCGTTAGTGTTCTCGTCTTTCGATATATGTTGTGTTCGCCTTGACTAAAATATATAACCAAATACGTTCACAGAAATAAAGGATAGCAAATATATTTTGACTTTATCTAACCAAATTTCTGTCCTCTTGTAAATTAACGGATTAACCTCTTGTATGGATAATGGTTCGACATATTTCTAATTTTCTATCAAATATTTCCGTAACAATTAACATTCAGTGCTTCCACTCGCATAAAACAAGATTTCCCCAGTGAACTCTATATATACTGGAACGATAACTGAAGGTAAACATGCCCATACTTGCCTGAAGCCAAGATGGCGGCCAATAGAAGCTTTTTTCCAGTTTTTGCTCGAAAATACTCATTTTTAGTGATACATAACCTATATATAAGACAAAAATGAAATGAAAAGCTAACATTGATGTAACTTTAGTCCATATTGCTCTGTGTTCATTTCAAATTCCTCACAGAAAGTCCTGAAAAAACAAAAGTTTGCCGATGTTTTTTTGGCGCGAACTTGTTTTTCACTCATTAAATTAGTTGAGATAACTTCGCTATCTATAACAAAATGTTTCTCAAATTTATTTATTCTGAAAGACCACTTTCTCTAGTTTCCTAGAGGCATAAAAAAGCTCGACTGAACAAACAATACGCTGAAAAATTATATAACTTTCACATAAAATGATGCAAATTTTTCGTACGGAAAGCCGGAATTTAGTGAATTTCCGCGCAGGGGCCTGGATCATACCTACAAGACGAGCTTCAAAATTTGAGCCGCAGTTATCGTTCCAGTATATATAGAGTTCACTGGATTCCCATACTCGTCCTTATTTTTTATGAAATTTCGTTCCAAAAATTGCATAATTTCCTTCCAAATATCCTGGCATGTGCCCATCGTAAATTCCCTTTTGCAATTATTTTTAAGCCCTTTTTAACGTTTAAAAACGTTTTTCTACTCGAGAATTAGCGCTTAGGTGGAATAAACCAAACTAATATATGTAATAATTTCGTGTTTGTACCACATGTAATTAAAGAGCATTCGATGAAAATGATATAAGCAACTTCAAGATGATCTATTAGAAAGGGAACTTTTTCCATTGTTTTAGCTGTAGAAAAGAGCACTTTGAAGAAAACTTGGGTTGCACGTGCCTACGATAATACGATTTTACGAGACTATATAATATATACGAAAATGAGGTTTGCAAAATGCAAGTGTTTTACTGCGCCCATGTTACACATATGTCACTCTACATCGTGTAGGTTTGTTTGGTTGATTGGTTCTCTTTAGCAGTAAGTAAACAACGAATAAAGGAAGCCAATTAATTGCATAACTGCAATTATCCCCCACAATCTCCTGTCAGGCGGTTACCACCCTCTTGCTGTATAAAATATTGCATAATTGTGCAATTTTACCCAGTGCCACGGCGTCGCACAGCATGCGTCCCTGCGAGATATAACTTTATTGCTTCCTTAACATTAATTTTAATGAGCATTTCACCCCAAATAGACTATTTGATTTATCTTGCTCACGAGCTAACTTGCTCGTTTTCCAAAAAGTTGCCAAAAAGTGGCCTAGCACAATCTGTCTATACCTATGCCAGAGACCGAAATTTCCTTTTGCAGGAAATATCCTGGAAAGTGGAAGCACTGCATATCATTAGGGTTTAGGACTTTAGGATTAGGAGACAGAACTAATATTCCTAAAAAGTAATTTAGCGAAGGCCATAAATATCCATGTAAGTTATATATAATAGAACAAACATTATATTCGGTTATAAAACAGCACTGACCATCGAATTGCTTTCGGGCGATGTTTTTTTAATATTTTGTCGAAATATTAGGACAAGCGTCATTCGATAGCTTATGACTTCATCTTTAAAATGATATGTAGTTTGTTCCGGTTCATATTATATATCCGAAGTAATTTGCATACATAAGTTATTTAAAAAAATTACAATTGTTGTTGATATAAACCTGAATTGCCAGAACAGGATTTAGAATTTGCCCAGCAATGTTACACAAAAGTTGTAGCTCATGAAAAAAGGAATATTGTTGGAACGTTTCACTACCTTTGCAGAAGTAGTACTATTTTTTTATATTTTGAAATTGGCATACAATGGTAGAAATCGTTTAAAAATGCCATGATGTGCGTCATGTAGACGACTAAGTGTGTCCGGTCGTATACTGGTAGGAATGATGACTCTATTCCCTTTCATGACAAGACCGTCAAGTATCGTCAGTTCGTCTGGGAAGCACCAGTACGGGTGCAGGTGTTGCGGTAGATCTTGCATCCTATCTGGCCAGCCTGTCATATCCGCACGCCGTATATATTACGATATGCCATATAAGGTTTATGTTGCTTGCTAAACCAATGAATATCCGTCATCTAGGAAATGACATCACAAGGAATCGATTGTCTGTGCTTTCAAGCCGATAGGATGGAAAGGTTCCGATCCGGAGATTTTAGCTTCCGAAGTTGTCCGAGCGTGCGCCGACGCTGCAATAAGAAAGCATTTTCACGAGAATTGCCATAAAAGGGCTAGATTAACAAAATGGCAGCTTTTAATATATCTTTCGAAGCGCTGTCGAATGGTGGTATTTAGTTTGTAGCATTTAAACAAAAGGTAGGAAAGCGAAATGAATATTTAATTTGTTTATATTTTTTTAATTTGTAAACAAAACAAAATTTAGAGTGTTTAAAATAGCCGAAATTGGTCGCATAGCGTTGTAAACAGATAAAATTTACTTCTCTAAAGAGATCGTAAAACGCTGAATCGAACTCAACGGTAGTATTTTCGTCCATGTTTGGTGCCTGCAACCAGAGATAAGGAGCATGAAGCAAAGTCGTTGATCTTTATAGGACGATGTCGTCCTATGAACATTAGGACCAGAAAATAAAGAGTTAATATGTAACCATTAGCTCATAACACTTTATAGCTAAAAGCTGATAGACTTAGTGTCTCCCACAACTAAACAAAATACTGTACGCGACCTGCGTAAGATGTCATGTGACCTAAGTTTTCTTAATAATATTGTGGCCTTGGACAACCATATATGTTATACTCTTAATCATTTCTTTTTCATTCCAGCCGTTATTTTTTTATTTTGCGCGAAATAACGTATAAATGTTGCAAAAATGCAGGTTGTCTATTGATTTGTTCCTTAACAACAACCATAGCAACGAGATGCCATTGTTATTTTCCTGCCAACCATTTGAATTCGCATATTTTAGGTTGGTGAATACTTAGCCACCCCTCCCTCAGTACATTTATGTTTTGAGCCCTTTTATAATATGTTACACCAAGCATATCTTTGTGTATTCTACAGCAACGTGTTTGTTTCTTCTCGGCAGCCATCTTTAAAATCATTTTCAAAAATATTTCTCTACAACTTATTTCTAAATTAAATTTGCTTACTAAATAGCAAGATCACGTACAAAGAAACGTAATTTTAATCAACATGTAGTGTCAAAGCGTGGAATAATGAGCGAAAATGTCCCTCAAAGCCGGTGCGAGTGAGGGAAGTGTGTCGCGTAACTTAGGCTGCGATTTAAGTCACGCTGGTTGCTGGCTCACGATTCAAGACACTTCACACATGGGACTGTATTTTTGAATATATATTTAAGTACAAATATTTACACTTGATTAGTGCAGGGCGTTTACAATGTCTGATATTACTTAGAATTACCCAACTTGATTGCAATTCACACTCTGCGTACTCTACCAACTGAACACAACACAATGCGATACGATACAATACGAATAATCATATATCCAGCACTAAACTTTTAACCTATATTTATACTAAAGGCCCGTTTACACTACGCACGATTATTGGCACGGCACGGATAAAAATGTTACCCGTGCCACTTTCACCCGTGCTGAGACTACCTAACCATTTTTATCCGTGCTGAGACTACCTAAATAGGTAGTCTCAGCACGGGTCTGTGCCGTGCCAATAATCGTGCGTAGTGTAAACGGGCCTTAACAAAACAGGAATACATACTTTTGCTACCACGAATTTCCTTTACGTAAATGGAACATGTTTACCACTATTTTGTTCCTATTTTGTGGTTCGTAATCTATCACAATCTACCACGCCATTATATCCCAAATTATGTCCGTGACGTTCATTTGTGAGATGATGCGTTCCCATTACAAAGCAAAATTTATGTCTAATCACGTTTACGTTCTAGTATTACAAATGATTTTTATAGTTTTATTGATATAATTATTTTCACACAGAACACATACACATTTTACGACAAAGTGTTCGCAGATGAGCAGATCTGTATCAAGCCTCGGTTTCAAACGTCGCATTTTGCATGTGTCGAATTCATGCAAGTATTGGAATTATGTTCAGGCAAAATTCAACGTCTGAAACAATTAAATTCGACGTTTTTATTTGCGATCGATCGTAACTTAAAGTATATACGAATTATAATACGTTTTACAAAATATGAATACTAAATACGTACACATTGAAGGAGATTTTAAGTAATTGTGTGTGATTTTAAGTGACAACTTGCATCAGAGATTTTATCACTCTGTCTCTGAGAACTCGGTCAAACATGAATAAGTTTTGCTTACGAGGAGCGATTATAGAATACCCGGCAACCTTTCGCAGTTCCTTTAAACACATAAAGAAACACGGAAATAAGTTCAAAACAGTTTAAACCTCAAGTTTAAAGATGAAACTGCAAGAATATGCTATTTTTGATCATATCATGTAACAAACGATTTTGAAGAACGATGCAGTTTATTTCAGTTATAAATGACTGATATTTTGAGGAAATTGTTAATGTTTAGAGTTGTAAGGTTTCAAGATGGGCGGGTATCCTTATACAATCGACGAAAGTATATTGAGTTTGCCTAATGGTCGACGATTAACTGAGGGTCGAGCGTAGAATGTTGATGGTCGGAAAAATATGTCGATGGTCGAAAAAATATATGTTGATCAGCTGATGGTAAAAAATGTGTCGAGGGTTAAGAAAATATATCTTTTTACTTAGACTTGCTAATTTTGAGTCAAAAGCATTTTCTATATTTCGGAGAGGAGGACATTTGATTTGAGAGCAACAGAATTATAAACTTATTCTTTCATAATTTACGTATCACACTGAAACGAGCGTAAAATCTGTACAACATATTCTAATTCCTAAGAAATCGTATTATTCCTATAGAACTCGTAAGCGGCGGCGTTTTTCTATGGTCTGTCAAGATGAGCATACGCAGAATTGTAGCTTGGATATATATTTAAATTGTCGACCCTTGTTTGACCTTGCGTTGTACGTAGTGAAAAACAGGCCCTTTAAGTGTTCTTCCAAGCACAGTACGCACATTAGCCGATTAGTTCTATTATTATTCATTGTACTGTGTTATCGTTTTCTTATTGACTAAAAACTTGCGAATTATTATCGATATCTGCCGGTGCCCGCGCTATTTTTCAGCGGAAACAGTAATCTGCAGAGATTGGACGGCGCCCGGAATATTCCAGCGGTATATCGCATAAAATTACAAATAAGCGGGAAATTTTGAAGTTTGTTTTGTCTTCAAGTTTTAATATTTACAATGGCTAGTGCTCGTTTCGCAACGTTTTCAAACGAAGAAATTGAGAAAATAGTAGAAAAGAAAGACTCGGCAAACACAAAAAAAGCACAAAAGTGTGGTATTTTTGAAATATTCTCATATTTCTTCTGTATTGATATTTATGAACTTTATTGATATTTATGAATATTGCTTGTTCTATTCGTCAATGCATGTTACAAAATGAATAATAAAACAATTATTGAATTCGGCTTACGCAGGATATCGATAATTATTCAGACCTCGGTCAACGTTATCCGCCTCAGCTTCGCTTCGGCAGATAACGTTGACCTTGGTCTGAATAATTATCGATATCCTGCTCCGCCTCATCCAATAATTGTTAATTATCTTGCCATCATTTCCATCTGGACGATGTCCGGTAGTTGACTTGTGACGCAAACGTCAATTGCTTGAGCAATATCTTAATTGCCTTTCCGGTATTGCGATATGATTTGGCGCGACTCATTTACAGACAACTCACAATAGCTTCGCTATTTTGACCTATTCAAGCAAAAGTACAGACATATCTCTGATCTTCATTTTAACTGGTAAGCAATTCATTTTTGTTTAGTATAGTTTGTCTTAGCGATGCTCTCATATACAGAAATACAGTTGATTAGGTCTGTTCAAACCGCCTATACAGGGTGTCCCAAAAAAAAGTGACACTATAGAAATTATCTCATTGTTCTTAAACCGCTCTTAAACGCGCGTGATTACACACCTGGGAATTTAATGAAATTGTATTTACATTTAAGCATTTTAAAACGTTTTCGCTTCGCCCAAATATTTTAACGCCCGAGTCAAGCAAACCGATTACACTAATAAACGGTTTGCTTTTTATTTTACACGTAACAACAATTGATTAAATTAATGTTTAAGCTGTGGGCCGTGCCCTTCAACATGTCCCCCATTTCTTTCGAGACAAAGAATGGTTCGCCTGTGCATTTCGCGCATCACATTTCGAATCATTTCAGGCTGCTAGCGCTGCCGTAAAGCGTTGAATTCCTCGATTATTGCACTGGGGTTACATTCGGTATTAGGGTAAATTGTGTTACAACAAATACTCGTTGCTCTGTTGTCAATTGAACCATTATTGTTACTCCAACTGGTCGTATGATTTACATGTAATTTGATTTTTATGGTAATAGGAGTTATTTTAAATTCCAGAAGCAGAAGTTTATGCACTTGTGGGTTTAGCATAGTGCTCAGGCATTCAAATTATAACAATAGGATAATTTCTATAGTGTCACTTTTTTTTGGGACACCCTGTACAGGGTGTCTCAAAAACCCGCTTCCCTTAGAAATTAGAGGTTTTAGAAATTTCGCTTTGTCTGGCATATTTGCATGCAATTAGAAGCAAATAAGCAATTTTGAATTCCCAAGTGTACAAAATCGAGGCTTTTTCTAAAGCCTCTAATTTCTATGGGTAGCGTTTTTTTTGAGACACCCTGTATATATATTCATGATCAGTGGTTCCCGTAATTTGAGATTCACAGAATTGTTGTCTAGCTTGACCGATAATATCGAGGGATAATTCAGTACGAACCAAAGCTTGATCAGAATTTAATCACTTTACAGGCTACAGTGTAGCTCGACCAGCAGATAGCCACTTGGACTAGATAATGTTTTAGATTTTGTAAACAAAATGTTTAGTCAAAGAGTTTGTTTATCAAAATTTCTATATCCTATAATCTATATATACGAAGGTAATTTACTTCGATCAACCAGCATGCGGCACTTGTCCTCGTTTCAAAGAAGTGATTCTCGTGAAATACAATGAAAATTTGATGATACAATTAAAATTTGAAACTGTTCTACAACAACAATAACTTAGTTAATTATAATAAATACCAATTAATATAATTATACACATTCTGATCTGTTAATATATAAGTATATCTATATGTCTATAATAACACTTAAATCTATATAATTATTAATATATTAGCTACACTGTAGCCTGTAAATTGATTAAATTCTGATCAGCTTTGATTCGTACTGAATTATCTCTCGAGATTATCGGTCAAGCTAGACAGCAATTCTGTGACTCTCACATTACGAGAACCACTGTGTATTTTTACAAAATACAAAACAAAGGTAACTCAGAAAATGAACATTTTAATATTTTCTATTTTTCGTCTATGTTTTAGTCATCATCAGGAATGAGACTCGGTTACATTACAGTGATAATAAAATTTTAGCGCGCCTGAGTTTATCAGTGGCTTAATGATTAGATCTTATAATTCAGTCATAAGTATGTTGGCGAGAGTGGGACCGAGTGGAGAACCCATTAAGACGCCGTCATTTTGTTTGTAAAGTTAGCCATTTAAAAATAAAATGGTTTTAGTGTAAGAGTCAAGTATTAATTTCTTAAATATGCGTTTTAAGATGATGTTGACAGTTTTCGTAAGTGGTGTATTAGTAAAAGAGATGTGACGTCAAAGGAAACAAATCTATGTCCGTTAATTAATACAGCTATAAAATATTAACATAGAAAATATTAATATGTTCATTTTCGGAGTTACAGATGTTTTGTATTCTTGCCTCTCATTGAAACTCATTTGGACCAAGTTAATGCCAACGATAATGAAATGTCAATTCAATTCAAAAATAAAAATATCATTTTCTGTAAAACAAGACGCCAGCTCAGGTGTTCATCCAGTTGGGAATAAAATTATTATAGTTCGAATATGTCGGGGCTGAATGTCCATACAGGGTAAAGAAAACTGATGTCAAGGGTCTGATTTTGTCTACCTCAAAATACGATATATTACAAAGAGTGCAAAAGAGAAAAGAGAGGAGAGAGATTGCGCCTGTGAGATGCTTTTGTAGCAAATTAAATCAGATCTACATGGGCGAATGTGGTTGCATGTGTAGTAATATGGCAAATAGCAATCTATTTACAAATCGCATTAAAATTACTGCTATAATTAATTGCAATGAATTTCCTTTTGCCATTGTTTGATATGGGTGTGACCCACACCGACGTCATTGCTGTGCGTCAGCCTGAGCGAGCCTACAGCAAGCTAGCAAGTCAGCAGTTCTAATTGCTGCGGAGCGAGCGAGCCTGAAGCGAGCGAGCGTAGCAGCAGCCTAATATATGCAGAGAGGGAGTTTTTAAGTAAATTTTATTTAGCGCATGGAATTGTGGTCGTGCGCGCTTGCTATGCGCAGAACACAAATTTTAAACTCGCTCAGTTCCACGTGCTTTTCGATTTTGACGGACGGAGTCTTCGAATTTTTATCGAATTTCTAAAGCTTTTTCAAGTCTATTTTGACCATTCAAGGTAGGATATTTTGTCTTTTGTTTATATGTTACGTTTACATTTGTTTACTCCTTTTTGGAAAGTTGGCAATCTCAATTTATATATCTATGAAACGCTAAAAGTACACAATCGATCGCAGCTAGATTCAGTGTCTGTTTATATATAAACTATATATATATTCTGCCAATGTGCTATCGACTTTGCTTTAGATGTTAGTGCTGTAAAGCATGGAAGTCTTACATGGAGGTGTCTTTAAAAGGTTTCTATATCCATTCGCGTTTGCTTTCTCTTGCTGATTTCCATATTTTGCATCAAGTTATGTTTCGTGTATGCCGCTCGACGATTGTGACTCCGTGTGAACTTGACACAAAGTCACAGATATGCAATTGATCGTCTAAATTGCCTGACTGAATCAATCTGATTTGTGCAATGTTTGACCTATTAAATAGCCTACTGTAGGCATATAAATATGTTTTTATTCCTATTTTACAATGGACTTAATATTTTTGTCTAGTCGCGTTCACATATTATTGTCAGAACAGACAGGGTCTCAGTTCTGCGCGCACTAAGATAAATATTCGAATGGCAATGAGTTGAAATAAGTTGTGCTTTACATGTAGGTGACTCGCATATCCAGCAAAGTAAGAGCAGAATGATGGAACAACGCTTTCGTTTATAGCTTTTCAAATGCAAAATTATTTTGCGCACATGTATATATTTTTAACGCTTTTATACACTACAAAAATATGCAAATTTCCTTGCGTGGCAGTGTCAAATTACTCATCGCAGTAAACATGGGTTTCATGTGGGAATTCCATGTGGAAGAACAATACATGGAAAATATTGATATTTTGAAATAGATGTTACAAAATTTGATGTCTTTCATGTTTCGTGATATATTTAGCTTGTCTCATCCTGCAAACTATGCTAGGGTATGCATCTACTGACAGCGCGTAAGCCACTGGGTCAATGCCAATAATTACCGTCTACTGAATATATTTTGTGTTGCATATTTGTTTGCATGTTTGTTTCAAGAAGCTAAAGAATAATAACAGTCCCGCAGCATTCCCTACCTTGCAGGTACCCTAGTTTATGTAATGGAGTCTGCAAACCAAGATTCACTTCCTTTTTTACCACAATGCCTTGCTTGCGACCACAATGCCTTGCTCGCGACCACAATGCCTTGTTGGCTTGAACCTTTGTGCTATAAATACGTGCCTGACCCGTGGCCCTGTCTTATACAATATTCTACTGCGATTACACCACAAAGCAAGTGAGAAGACAAGTTTCCATATTATTTTTATGCGATATACTAAATATCATAATAAATAAGCTAAATAATAAATAAGTACTTGCTCGAACAATGCCTTTGTCTGATTTGTTGTTTATACATTTCTTATTCGACATGTTCTCAGTCGCTATTCTATTAATATTATTTTCAACATTAGCGGTTGTATCTTGTAGGCCTCCATTGGTTTTCGTTGTCAGTTTGCCTAAATTTTAACCACGAACATGCACGCCGTAAACAAGTTAAGTATATCTGTGTGCAATTCAGAATTTGAATAGTAAGTAGGCAATTTTAGGTATATTACATTGATATTTTAGAAACGAGATCATGCTTGTGTCATCATCACGATGGTTAAGAACTTCGGAATATACACAATCCCGCACACAACGAACTGTTCATTTTACTCTCAGTATTAGTTGGAAAAAAAGTTATTTAATCAACAACAACATATCTTATAGTATTAGTTGGAAATAAAGTTATGATATATCAATGCCCATAAATCACAAGATTAATCTGAAAAATGTAAATAAACAAGGTTTTTACTAGCAACGCCAACGCAAGCAGAAGAGAAGACGAAGAGCAAGGCGAGGGTAGCTAAAACAAAGAAATGCAGTAAAGCATGTCGAAGCAATTTCTATATTAACAACCTGATAGGTACAATCCTACTAGCCCTTACCCTGCACCTAACCCTGACGTTACACACGGTAAAAAGACTGTTAGTTAGGCCTGGTTCAAAAGTTAACCCCTAGCTCTTAAACGCGGATAGACGAGAGATAGTCTAATACATTTTTCATATAAACAATCAACAGTAAATATCAATTAAAAGCAATTGATATACTACATTTGAACTAATTTTCTAGATCAGACTCTTCCTTTTATTATAACATTTTCTCAGTTACTTGCGCGCTTCAAAGATTTTGTTACGCACAGTGGTCACAGCGCCACCATGAACTTAGGAATGTGCCCAATAACTTCCATATCATGCAGTCTGACATTTCATTTGGGTGAATGTAAAATATAATTGTATTCGTTTGTAACCTGGCAGTTAGAACTCACCGACACGCTTGAGCTTTGCCTTTGTATTACAAATTGCAAACTGTTTTCCTACTAAAAATGCACACACAAATTTTCCTTCTACTGTTTTTTTGCGGTAGACGTCTTTTAAGCGGATACCTCGGCTAATTCCTGACGGTGTCCGCTTAATAAGGGTTCGACTGCATCTATAACAGATTGGAGACAGCAGCGACCTAACAAGTTACATGGCGACGTCGATGTTACTTTTCAATAACATTACATAACGTCTCCTGAGCCACGCCCAGGCCGAATTCAATTCGAAACATCCAAAATGCGACGTCTGAAACCACCTCGCCCTACCTCGCATTATGCGATCGAACCGGTAGAATTTGAAGTTACGGTCCACTAATTACGTTTATAATTAATAAAGTCGAACTAAATTGTTTCAGACGTCAAATTTTTCTATGAACATATTTCAAACAATTGAATTCTACACATGCCAAATGCTACGTTTAAAAGGGGCCTTCACTTTAGGTGACCTGGATTCTTAAAAACCTGTCTACTATCCCGTAATGACGTCACAACTATCCCATAATGACGTCACAACTATAAGGGTTAGGATAAGGGTTGAGGCTAGGGTTAAGATAAGGGTTCAGATGACGTTGAAGTTTGGATTCGGGTTAGGATAAGGGTTGAGTTTACGATTAAGATTAGGGTTGACGTTAGGGTTGGAATGAAATTACAGGTAGAATTGAGTTTGTATTAACATTTAGGTTGTCTGAAATTGTGCCCGAATTATGATTGCCGGAATATAATAATAATAATAATGGCTTTATTTCCCACATTTCAATAGCGGATACGCTAAATTATAATGTGTTTACAATTTAGTTCAACTACTAGTTAAGATTACAACTAATTCTAAAATATTACATGTATATACAAATTTATATCTAAAATACGACTAAAATATACGACTATATATATAGAACGTTCTCAAATTAAAAACTACAGTTTTAGCCTATCGTTGTATTTATCTATTGCATATACTAACGGACTGCGTTTAAATCTTTCGGTCCTGTAGAAGAAGTTATAAAATTTGTTCGGATTTGTTCGAGTTTCTCTTCCTTTTACCTCAGAGCATTTCCTAGGAAGCAATGAATGTAATTTATGTGATGGCTCTGACATCTGCTTGATGAGACGAACACATAAATCATCTCTACGTTCCTGTAACGTTTTTAGTTCACATTCCTGAAGCGCACGATTGTACTCATATTCAGGAACAATTATCCTCAAAGCTCGTTTCTGTACTCTTTCAATATCATTACGCTGTGCTTGCGTCAAGTTGCCGTTCCATACCTGGGCACCATACTCCAAAGTTGATCTGATTACACAGCAATAAAAGGTCTTGAGGTCATTTTTGGTGCGCCATAACCTTAAGAACCTTCAAAAATATAGACGTTTGGTTGCTTTCTTAATAATGTACTCTGTATTTGATTCCCAATTTAAATCATCGTCTATCCAGAGTCCCAATAACTTGTACGTTTTGACTCTAGACATTGGTTGTTGCCCAATGCAGACAGGAGGATTACAGTCTTAATCTTTCTAAAATCTACTACCATTTCATTGCATTTCTTGGCGTTTAATTCCATTTGCTCATTTTCCGTGAACCGAATTATGTTATCAATATTATTTTGACTATTTCGATACAATTTCCAGATACATGATCAGTGACATCAATCACCTCGGATAAAGTAGTGTCATCCATAAAAATAACAATGTCGTCTTGGTCAGAACCTCCATTCTGATCATCACTTGGTGTTTCAACAACATTGGCCAGCTGGTTAATCTTTATAATGAAGGCCAGCCCCAATTTACTTCCTTGTGGGATCCTCCTCTTATACTTTTACACTCTGATTTGTGGTTTCTAAACGTACACATTTGTAGTCTACCTTGTAAATACGTCGCAAACCATCTTACTAACGAAGGGCGCACACCAATGTCCATATAATTTCCTAACAAAATGTTATGGTTGATCAAATCATAGGCTTTACGAAAGTCCAAAAAGGAGATTCTTACAACTTTTCCCGTGTTTTCCATGCACTTATACCAATTATGTACCAAATACACTAACGTCAAAACAGCTGAAGATCCCGCCAGGCCACCAAATTGAGAATCACTAATTTCTTCTTGAACGTCCTCAAGGATCCATTCAACAGCATACGATTCTTGCACCTTGGAGAGTACGCTAGTAAGGGAAATCGGTCTTAACTCCTCCACTCTATTGCATGGGGTTGTTTTGGGGATAGCACAGACGTTAGAAATTTTCCAAACTTCCGGGAATTTCATAGTTTGGAAGGATTGATTAAAAATATATACTAAAGGTACCGCAAAATATTCAGCGAATAACTTTATTATCTTTAAACAGGGATCAAATGGCCCATGTGCTTTATTGGCATCTATGCCTTTTAATTTCTTTATGAGATTCGTCACAGAGATTTGAGGCAGAGTCTCATCTGCTGTAATCGTCAGCCACTCATCAGCCACTTCTGGGTAGTTCTTAGTTAGGTCTGAAAAAGGTGTTAATAAACTCAGCGGACTCTTTTGCGCTTAGTGGATTTTCAGTTTCCGGATCTATAATAGAGACTGAATCCTTCTTAGTTCCAACAACTTTCTTTATCTGTTTCCACCATTGCTTTGGGTTATGGCTGCATATCGGTTTAATTCTCTTTTCATAAAATTTATTTTTCTCTTTCCGAATCTCAGATACAATTTTATTTCGTAGATACTTAAAGCGTTCGGCTTGTCCACGTTGGTATGCTTTATCGCGATTATGCATCATTTCCTTGATTCTTCCAGTGATATATGGTTTATCGTCCTCATACACTTTGATTGATTTACAGGGGAAGAAGGTATCAAACATGTTATTAGTTGCCTCAAGAAATAAACGCACCCCATCATCGACTTCAGCAGCGTTAAATACAAATGACCAATTATATTCTCTAATGAACTGCTCAAATTGAAGTATAGATGAGTCTCTCAGCGGCCTTACAGTTACTGTTCTTTTTCCTTTTTTGTTTCCTAACTGATTTCGATTTTTTGGTCTCCATAAGGTTTAGTGTAATGGTACAAATCACTGAATACAAAATTGAGGGTGTAAATAAGGATATTGGTCTAAACCTTTTCGAACGGGGGGAAAATAGAAATAGAAAAATAGAAAAAATAAGAAAAATAGGACAATTAGGAACAAGTCGGCATTTATTACTGATTTTTCTAGTTTTACAATAATTATAATACATGAATTCTGAGAGGCTCCAAACCTGCCAAGTTGAAAAATTGCTTGAATGCAGTGGGAATCAAACCTGTGACCTTTGCATGCTTGCGAGTCCTTTGGTTCCATCATTTGAACAAATGATCTCGTTTGTCTCTTGGATCGAAAATTGCATGGAGTTAAAAATGTTAAGGCAAACCTTACTGTTATACCATGATATTACAAGTAAGCTTTTTTATAGACATTTTGCAAAACAAACCTAAAATATTCATTTTTTGGAAACACGTTCTCTCGCCAGAATATTATATATTTCGAGTTTTCGACAACCTTTCTTGTATCTTCCAACAGATCATACAATGATTAGAAAGCAACTATCTGCAACTACAGGCTAGGGTGTATAAAAAATGTAATCCAATTTCAGCATGTTATCGTGCGTTTATTATTTAGTTTACCTATTTACTTTTTTCATACCAATGGAGATCAATCTTTTAGCTGTCAAATGATGCCTTTTCTGTATTATTGTGATCAAAAGTGGCCAAATACGATACGATTGAAAATTGCCGGTCGAAAACACATTTTTCCACCTTTGAAAGTTGGGTAAAATGCTATTGTCTGCCTATTGAAATTATTCTCATTTCGGATTCAAATTTAAGAATATTAATAAGATACAAAAGCGCATGGGCACTTTATGAAGTCTGTAAAGAAGGTTCAAATCGCGATTTAGCAACGAGATTTAGTGTTTGAAATATGAAAACTGGCAATCAACATTTCACAAATAGGCAAATATAATTTCGGCACACAGTTGAAAATTCGATGGATGTTTAATTCCCAAAAGTGGAAAAATTGTATTTACTCCACTATTTCTCATCGATAGTACTGTGCCATTATTGATCGTAGTGATACCAAAAAGCTGTCCTTTGACAGTTAAAAGCCCGATCTGCATTTCTGTGAAAAAGGCAAATTTATGAACTAAATATTATGCGCGCGATTGCATGCCAAAGCCTGTATATAAGGAAATATATCCGTAATTAAAACTAACCGTAGACGAGCCACTAAAGGAAAGTCGACATTACGGCGAGCAACTAAATCTATTAAAAAAGTCATTAAGGAAAAGTCATTCGCGGCTGCACTGTTTTTTTGATAAGAATAGCGCATTGTCATTTTCGTAGCGTATTTGGCTTGCCGCACACGAGAGCTCTTGGCTGAGGTAAAAACCTCGCGAGGCCATTTGATCATAGGTATAGCCAAGAATATCAGCAATACTTTCGCTGAAATGCTCCGGGAATGATGTTTGTCACACTTTGCTAGAATATCCGGATCTTTTCCTGTCATTTTTTCCTAAGTATGTCGGAGGGGATTGGTAACACTTAGATATATTCAAAAAAATTATTTTAATCCCTCTTCTTAAGGGGTGAAAATCTTTACAATCGTACCAATTTTATGCCTCCCATTGCATTAACCATTGCACGTCACACGTGTTCAAATTGAACTAGAAATACATGCATGCAGAATCCCCTCGCCCATTTGAACCAAACAATTTACTCCCCAAAAGTTATTGTAACATGAAGTACTGAGTCGACCACTGTAACCATGGTAACACGCAACACTGTATATTTCTTTTATTATACTGTAATTTGTACAAAATATTGATATTTTGTACTTTTAACTATAAAATTATCAATTGCCCAACTATATAAAGTGGGTATGCTATCATGTACACTTTTACCTCTTTTCGAGCAGTATTTTGTACTTCGGCTCTTGCTTTTGAAATTAAGTTTTTGAGTTTTATTATGTTTTTTATTTTTCTATAACGTATTTGAATCAATACTAAAATACTTTTAAGATCAATCAATGTTATATTGACCACACAGAATGATCTATGCATTTTCAAATTCAAAAACCATATACTGTATAGTGTATTAGTGTATGCTATAAATCGGCAAAGCAAGTACGCAAAATAGACACTTATTACCCGTTTAAAACGCTCCTTTTTCGGCCTTTCGACTGTTTTTCTTCTTGTGGATTTGTCCTCTAAATAATTTATCTTGTTTTGGATACTTTATGATTTCTATTTATTATGTCCTGACTCCTGAGTATTATAAAATGAGTGGAGTGTGACAACCCCCCTGATAAGGAAGGCCAAATTCCAAATTTCATGATGAACACAGGGCTCGCCGAGAAATAGCGAAAATGTTGTGCAAAATTTTCTTTGGTAGCTGGGGCCACCAAAAACAGTATATATATAAAGCCTATATAGAAGTGCTATGTTTGATAGGATCTTTCAACGTGTCCTCTAACTTGAACAATGAAGAAGGGGCCTTAACTTCAAGAAAGGCACCTAACTTGAAGAAGGACCTCTAACTTGAACAATGGTCCCTAACTTTAAGAAGGGCACCTAACTTGAAGAAGGGCCTGCATCAGCCCATTCTATATAATAGATCCATGTTAAATTTTTTTCCAAATTGGAGCCCGCGTCACTCTCGGGTTGCAGAGCCGAAGGAAATTGCACCCTCTGCCTTTCTCTCTTGGCACACATTCAGGCTATGCTACACTTATACGGAACACTATTGAGCAAATTATTTCAAACATTGCTTGATTCAGCAGCGACGTTTGTTGTAAAAAAATCATTAAAATTTTGTCGCGTGGCTATGCAACATTGCTCTTTTGTCAAAGTAGTTTTTACACGAAGTGCATGTTTATGTTCGCCGAATAAATTGAGGTCTGGTGCTCTTGAAACACTTGGCCTGTAAACTGTGTGTATTTTGAAATTTTGACATGTTTTTGGCAAATGTCTAATATTCGGAGCGGGTTTTTCTAGTTAAAACGGTTAGTTTTCATCTAAATCTTGTTGTAAACTACGCACATTACCAGGTAGGATAAATTGATTAGAATATATTTTGTCTTTTCATTATTTTAAAATGTTTTAATAGTCTATGAGAGCCATTTATTCGATGTTATGAATTTGGTATTTTTTGACATTTGTTTTCTCAATTTTCGACTAGTGCATGTAGAATCGTAGTGTAGATTGCCGTTTTTCGCACGGACACAAGGGTGGAAATGTTTGTTTGCTCTTTGATGTGTTTTGTCGCCTTGACTATAAAGTATCTTAATTATGTTTCGCATCTGTTTTTACAAACAAATTCATGGGCCGCGAGGTTAAAAAGAAACACCTTGACTTTTCAGTCATTGACGTTAAGTTCTACTATACTTTACAGACAAGTATGTATGTACTTTTAGTATGTATAGATTTAATACACTGGCGATATATACTCTTCCTTTCATATTCACGTTGATCAGTTTGCTTTTCCATTTAATATATTTTGTTAAAAATGTACATATTTCATAGCCACGGTATTATGAGTTTGAAATTGTATTGAAATGCTATTTAATATTTTTTTAAGATTCTTGCAAGGGCAAGACGATCAGGTGGTTTGTGCCTGTACAAAGAAAGGTTTGAGTTTGCATAAATACCAGGAACAAAGTTTGTTATCAAAAATAAGGAAAGCATTTGAAGTGTTATTGAAATCTGATGACAATGTGGAGGCAGCAAAAACGGGACTTTGGTTTTAAATAAATGAACCGGCCAAAGACCAAGATGTTTGTAAAAACAGATGCCAAACACAAAATGCTTTATAATCAAGGCGACAAAACCCAATTCCTATAGGACATTTATATATAAGTTTCAAAGAGCAAACAACCATTTCCAGGCTTGTGTCCGTGCGAAAAACGGCAATCTACAATACGATTCTACATGCACTAGCCGAAAACTGAGAAAACAAATGTCAAAAAATACCAAATTCATAACACCGAATAAATATTATGACACTCATAGACTATTTTAAAACATTTTAAAATAATGAAAAGACAAAATATATTCAATTCAATTTATCCTACCTGGTAATGTTTGTTGTTTACAACAAGCTTTAGATGAAAACTAACCGTTTTAACTTGAAAAACCCGCTCTGAATATTAGACATTGGCCAAAAACGTGAAAGCGTGCATGCTCGGCTCTATTCAAAAAGAAATATCATTATTTATTTTGTTTTAGTTCAAACCCTCGGTTTCCAAATTTCACTCCTAGATAAGTCATAAACAGTTTATTTTTTAACCGACTGGATCACTGGAAAATTTTTTGAAAATATGACGTATACGATACCCCCGGCATCCCGCATAAAGACAATAAATTTCTCGCCAAAACCTCGCAAATATGTGCAAATTTCTCAGCTCTCCGGCGATATTAAAACAAAATTCTGTTGTGAGTAGATAGTACAATTATCAGGGTTTTATATGCTAGCTATAATATTTTTATCAGGTTTTATTTCTTAAAACAAAGTATTTTGCTATTTGTTTACGTCGTATGTTCGTAAGTCATGTTATAGTTGCCAACCTTATGTTTTCATTACTATTCAATGCAATGAAAGATGGACGGCGCATGCGGCGCGCGACGAATTTAAGTGGAATGGGGCGAGTTTTAGAGCATTCTACACAAATTCTTGAGCTGCCTATGACTATATATACCTTGTATATCTCTTTCATTCTGGTTTTGTAAATTTTGACCAAAACAAATTAAATTAAGTTTCTTAATACTATTATTTGTGATTTGAAACGGTTTCAGAACCATCAACAATCTGTATTACGTTTGTCTATACGGCCGTACTTACTTGTTTATGCACCCCCCGGATAACCACCGCATATGAAACCAAAAATATTACAAATCGCCGTCCTCGAAAATGCGCAGCACTTACAATATAGTATATTCACAACAATGCTGTGCCTAATCGAAGCACCCTTTCTTGGAATTATTCGAGCTGAAAAAATCGACCGTTCATCTCAATAATTATCCTCGGACATATATTATCCTGTGCTGCGGTGTCTTTGAGTCAAATTGAGTATATATCAATGTTCTGTCATTAGACTCTCTTCATAACTTTGGAAATGCGCAATTCCGTGGTGAAGCAAATATACAAACAGAGTAATTTTTAAAGAGCGCCGCTTAAGCGAGTAAATACGTAATTACTATGCTATATAGGAAATGCCACTTTTCAAAGAATCTATGCGCATAAACTCACACATCTCATACCTAAAGTATAAAGAGCATACCATGCAGTTCTGACTATTTACCCTTTATTTACAGAGTATTGGCAACCATGATTGCTGAAATCTTTCTTTCCATTGTTCTTGTATACTCGGTGCATTTTTTTATCACTACCTATATGATGAGAAGAAACCTGCCACCTGGACCTTTTCCCTATCCCCTCCTTGGCAACATTCCTCATTTGTTCTGTGATCCTGTCAATCCCTATAGCAAACTAGCTGATAAATACGGAGATATATTCTCACTTACGTTTCCTAGTGGGAATAAATCGGTTGTACTGAATTCCGCTTCACTTGTAAGAGAAGCGAGGCTTGGTAAACAAGATCATCTTTCAGGAAAATCACCTGGGTCCATATATCCTTGGGCAAAAATATTTGGAAACGATTTAATAACATCAGATTATTCTGCTGAAATGCGACTTCGTAGGCGAGTATTTAAAGCTGCAATGCATGTCTTTGGAGCTGGCATAGGGCAAGCATCACAACTTGCTGGACACGCTGTTGATATTGCCATTAAAGAAATCGACAGCAAGGAAGGAGAACCATTCTCGCCCAGAAGAATTTTAGAGTCTTCGATACTTGTACAGCTTTGGGAATGGCTCACATCAAAGAAAGTTCAATTGATCCAACTATTAAAAGGCTGTCCGAATTTGACGCAATAGTTGCTAAACAAGCTCTGCTTTCCAATGTGTACCAAGTGATTCCATTTTTGACGTATTTACCAACCCAATTCAACCGTGATATAGAGCGTGCCCAACAGATTAGGAACACGGTATTCCCGCAAGAATACCAAGCCCACAAGAAAACCTACATCCCAAGAGTTATCCGTGATCTGACCGACAGCTTCATCAATTGCTACGAAAAAGAAATTGCCAAAGAAACCAATAAAGTCATTGGATCAATAGACGATATCGCGGGATTAATGTCAAATGTGGAATTTGCAGGGTCGGATTCCACTTCCTCGTCACTTGCTTGGTTATTTCTTTACATGGTACTACATCCAGAAATACAAGAAAAAGTTCACAAGGAACTTGATGTCGTGGTAGGCAACGACCGTTTACCAAGTTGGAAAGATGCACAGAACATGCCATACCTGCAAGCTACTCTATGTGAAGTCCAAAGAGCATCTGGTATGATTGTAATCGTTGGGACAAACGCGATTCATGACATAACAATTGCTGGCTACCAGGTTCCCAAAGGAACATTTGTTGCTATCAATCTTGCCAAACTGCATCACGACGAACGAGAATGGCCAGAGCCAAAGAAATTTAAACCTGAAAGATTTTTAGATGCTGATGGAGAATTTGTTGGCTGGAGCAAACTTAATGGTTTTCTTCCGTTTTCCGGTGGCCGAAGAGAATGTGCTGGTCAGCCATTGGCCAAGATCATAATGTTTACCACAAGATTGAATTGCCGGAAGGAGACGAAATTCCGACCACAGAAGTATCTGAAGCTGCATTAATTCAGCGTCCAAAAGATTTCAAAATTGTCGCCAAGAAACGAGATGCTTTCACAAATTGAATTCCACATTATTTTTTCTTCGATTTTCTATAATCTATGATAATATAATCTGAGAGCTAGAACTGTATCACCATCATAGGCACAATTATGCTAAAGATTTATTTGACGTTGTTACAAAAGCGATATTATTTTTCTCTCAATCTTTCCAATTAACGCCATCTCGATGAAGGAGAATGACCTGAAATAGGAAATATATACTTAGACGGCCAGCCAGCCTCGAAGAAAGGGACTGACGATGATATTTTTTGTTAAAAGCAGTAAACGACACTAAATTATAAATGTCATCGGACTGTGTTCACTTTGAAGGTGAGAATGGTTGCGTTCCGTAAATTTTCTATTAATGTACCAAAATTGGAAGGTTTTTATAACGACATTTCGATGGATGGGATTCCATTTAAATGCAATATTCGATATTATGATTCTATTTTAATTGGTTCACTATCTAATTAACATATTCAAATTTCTCCTTTCTTAATTCCCATAACTCAAAGTGACATGCTAATGAGAAACATGATATTACTATTACATTTGTTAAAATACCTCTATAGAGGTTAGTTTCAAGATAAAGATGGATTTTTTTATGACGAGTGGTTAAACAAAGGCTTAAGTTCGTAAATTCTTGCGTTTTGTTTCGAATATTTACCGATTTCGAAGGTCTATGTGTTGTAGTAAAACCGCTTGTTTGCGCCAACATGCGGATTTTAAACCTTTTACAGGCCAAAACTCGACTGACTCAACAGCAATATATTGTGTTACACGGGTGGCAACCGGGCGTGTAGTACTGATTCGTATGTAATTTAAACATGATATTGTTTCCTGCCTGTAACAGAACAAACACAGATTGTTTTGGTTTCTTTTAAAGGTCGTATTTTGAAGTATTTGCGCCATGCTTCTTATTAGCATGTCATTTTGAATTATGCGAACGAAGATTACCAGAACTTTACAAATGTTAATTAGATAGTCAGCCTATTAGAATAAAACACTGATATAGAATATATCATTCGACAAAAATCCCATCCTTCGAAATGATTTAGAAAAAGTCTTCAAGAAAAAACCACTCTCACCCTCAAAGTAAACCCTATCCTAAGACATCATGCGTAGTTTCATACTTGTAACGAAAAATGCCATCGACAGTGTTTTCTAGACACTTTTTTCAAGCTTGGCCGGCCGTCTAACTATGATAACTAAGGTAATTGGTTCCTGGTGTAATTAGAGTCCGAAAATTTACCATGTACTGGAAATTTTATGATTAACTCAATGAATTATAATATTCCTCGTTCTCCTACTTCTCCCTTTCTACTCGTATTTTCTATTCATATTTTTTCACCTTATTTAATTTTGCCCCGTTCACTTTTTATTTTTATTCAAACTTGCATTATTCTTCTGCGTTGTTACGTTAATCTGCGTGTCCAATTGAAATATTTCTCTCAAGTACCGTCACTTTGCACACGAGCAGTGAAAGTTACAACAGAACTAGAATGGAAGTGGAAAAGTAAAAGAAAGGCAATAAACGAGATAGAGGAAGAAAGCGAGAAGAGAAAGATGAAAAAGAAAAAGAAGGTAAAGAATCGACTCAATCGAGAAACTAACAGATCAGTTAGGCCATTCTTATACTCTTAAATGCCTCACTATAGTTAATTGTAATAGCTGGTATCAGAATTCGGAAAATTTAGTCAGATTTCAGTTTATTTCATTGTATTTTCAATTGTAATTTTCCAAGTATATCCTCTAAAATAGATAGAATAATTGGTAATAAAATATTTTAGCTGTTGTAATAAATCAACTTGAGCGAATTAATTGAAAATGGCAGTTTTGAACGTTGCACACAAAATGCAGAACATAGATACAAAGTGGAATCGGTTAATTACTGCACATAAAAATCCCTAAACAGCATCGATAGCATACTAGGGATATTATGAAAATACAGCATTTTAATAGAATACTGAAATTGCAGAAAAGCGTTGAAAGTTACATACCAAAGTAACTTTAGATGCTTTTGCTCGAGAGGTCAAATTGTTTTCGCTTTGATTATTAACGTAGGAACACATGCGTTGCTATAGAGCTGGGTTAAATTTTAACCTTAGGTTTGTTTGCTTTGTTCAAAGCTAGATTAACCGTAACCCAGGATTAAACAGTGGGTTAAATTTAACCCACCTCGCTAGGTGGGTTAACTTGCTAATCGGCCGATTAACTCGTAAAAATGCACGTCGAAAGGAGTGGAAAACACGTAAACACACAAAAATCTCGGTGAAACAAAGAGAGTACAACGATTTATGGATGAAAACCAACCTCAAACAGTATAAGTCTTTGAATATTCTTAAGATTCTTAAGATTCTTATTCGTCCTGTATGAGCCCATTGAGTTGCTTTACCTATACATGCTGGCGTTAAATTTTACGAACATTAAAGATACAACAATTTGGATTGTCATGGCCTAAGCATGGACATCATAGTTAATAATAGACAGATTTAGATCGAGGACGTGAACGGCAAGACGACGTGAGGTGGCGTAATTTGGCGCGAAAATATGGCGTTGTTTTGCTAGCGACGTCGTCACAGCGTGTCCAAGACGTCAGTTTCTTTTTGCTTATTTCTCCCACCAGGTACGTACACAATAAAAATCGTATAAATAATTTTTATAGTCATCATTTTTGTTATTTACACGAATATTATGCGTATTTACTGATTTTATTTATGCGCATAATTAAAATAGCAAAGTTGTGCAAAATTTGTTTCCGGTTTCGCCAAGACAGTTTCGCCAAGACAGTTTCCGGTTTCGCCATCATTTTGATCGAAACAAAATCCCATAACAAAATACAGAATGATTTTATCATAGCTGTTTGCAAGTCTCAAGCAAGATCTATTTCTTATACATTTTATTTGTGTTATAAATTATTTATTCACCAATAATATTGTCCACTTTTTACGGTTTTAAGACAGTTGCTGTTTACATAAAATAGTTTCAATGGATTATTTTATATCGGTATGGTAAGTGTTATAAATACTGTGCAAAGCATTTCTTAAGATGATTTATTTATCTTTTTACAGTCAGTGCTATTACATATTGAAGTTATCGCTTGAGATGGGAGACAAAACGCTTGAGATGGGAGACAAGAAGGATTGCCCGAAGAAAAGGTATACTTTGTCTATTGAAAACAAATCCAAGTTTAATAAATATGGCTGACGTTTATAATATATTATAATAAAATTTAGACTACAGGGCCCGGTTGTTCAAAAGCCGGTTAACTTAACCCTGGGTTAGTGGTAACTTTCATACAAGTTTCCAGACATCGGTTATATTAATATGAATACTTTTTTCTATCAACCTTGTACTGGGCGATAAAAGTTTTTGTTTATAAAGTTTTGAAATAAACAAACGTGTAGAAGTGTACAAACCAGAACAGCAGATTAAAAATTAACCCGGGGTTAGCGTTAACCGGCTTTTGAACAACCGGCCCCAGAGGTGCAAGTTGTTTAATATAGTGCTTCCATGCTACCTTGTGGTATGCAACTACTGATAAATTACTAGTATTTAGTATTATTGGAGATGAGGGAAAGAGCAATGGAGAGGTTGGGGCAAACAAGGAAAAGGATAGGAGAGGCGAGTGGAAGCAGTAAACCAGCACAAAAGAGAAGAAGATCCGGAGACATGATGGAATGGTTGCAAGAGAGAGTAGAGCTGGAGAAAGGAGAAAAGGAATTGAAGCAGGCTGAGAAAAGAGAGTTTATGGAAGCACAAAGTTTGCAACATAGGGAAATGATGCAAGTTATGCAGCAGAATCAACAGCAATTTGGCATGCAAATGAAGCTGTCTGAGCAGGGTCTGCAACAGCAAATGCAACAACAGCAACAGCAACAACAACAGATGCAGCAACGAATGATGGCTCTATTGCAACAACAGCAACAGCAAACACAAATGTTGGCAAACATATTTCAAAAAAAAATTAATTAATCATGTACATCATGTACAATGTTATGTACAAATTATTAACATTATTAATAATTATCTAAAAACTTTCAAATTATGAAATTAGGTTATCTTGTATATATGTTTCAAAAACAGGTTCTTTAAATAAATTAATTGTTTACTTGTAATCAATACTAGAATAAACTTTTCTACAGGCAATGATGCACACACATTCTTATTGTATCATTTTATCCTGGCCAGTGGCAAATACTTTTATTTGAATGCATATACTTTTATTTGTAATGTACTCATAACCATTATTAGAGACAGTGAACATTTATTGGGACAATTTCCAGTCACATAGTATGTATATGAGCTGGGCTGACTGTGCAAACAGGACTAGCTCGCTTTGTTCGTCATTTGCTTTATATAAGGCGGGCAAGCATTTGCAAGAAATTCCCATAAGATTTTGTGTTTATTTGGTAAATTTACTTTAGTAGTTACTATGTCTAACGCCTGACCATTTTACTTGTCTCAATGGTAGGGTATTGCCAGTATATTTGGCAGTGGCAGCAACAGGCAGTCCAGCTCAACCGGTACCCTTACTCAAACCAATATGGTTATGCATTACCAGAAATATTCATGGATGTAAGGTTGTTGGAGGTCAAAAAAATCAGATACAAGATTCCCATACAAACAGGTGTGAGCATTCTGCAATAATGCAGCCACAGAGTAAATCTTTCCAATTGGACTCAAATTTAATTTCATTTGCCTTTTAAAATCCACAAACTTAAAATACTTTGTAATGTTCCCAAACATCCACTCGACAGAAACTCTCACCCGACTCATCTCTTTATTAAACTCTCTCATCTCAGGTGTTAGCTCGACATTCCTGAATGGTGCCTGCAGGTGAACTCTCAACGGGTAAGCTGGGTCACCATATAAACAGAGTGGATGGTTGTTGTAGAAGGCAACCTGCTCCAGATTGGTTAGGAGACCAGATTCATTCAGCATTGTACTATCATGGCGTTTACCTTCAAAGGGTCCAGCAAGGTTTCCAATGAGACCATTTGGTAGAACAATACTTTGAAATTTGATTGCATGAACCCTCTTGTGACCATTGTACATAATCCTTTGATTGTATTTTGGTCGTGCAATTTGCCGAACAGTTCCATCCACAAACCCAAAGCAGTTTTCCAGTGGGGCACCCTTGTTATGAATGACATCAGCATAACTTTGAAGCATCTCTGGTGACAGAAAAGGCTGATTCCAACTTTCAAGGCGATGATGATGTTGTTCATACACCAGATCCAGCAGTTCATTGAATATTAAGCACATCTCTGTTGGATTCCTCCCGAACCGGCTTACCATGTCAGTGTACCTGCATGGATATGCAAATCGCTTAAACAAAATGCACAGTGCTTCCTCTCCAGAACAACTTGTTCCTTGATGACAGCTAATCTTCTCAGGAACTCCAAGCAACTGCTTCAACAAAGGCAGGTCTCTCTTGGCAAAACGCAATTCAGTCCTGCATTCCTCGTCATCCCAAGTATCCACATTGAATGGCTCGAATTTCCAAGTATGGGAATAACGGTTTTGACCAGTTATAATCGTCCAACAAAATAAACTCAGCATCAGTGATATATTGCTCAGCTCGGGCAAGAATTAAAGCATCACGAACAGATTGTAAACCGTGCGACATTTTATCAAAACTGACATTTACGATCAGTCAAAACACTATAACTAAAATATATCAAGACAGCATCACGATATTTAACGACTAAAATATATTTCAAAAACGTACAGTTTTGTGAACAATCTCAAAGAAAATATCGAAAGAATAGTTAAATTTTATGTCTTTGGTATTTTATATATAAATTGTATTTATAATTGGTTCGTAAAATAATAATACAGTTTAAATATACTCTGTCTCTGGCCAAAAAGTGCCTTAATTCGCATAGTATTAAAACCTTTTCTTCAATATCACACAAGTCAAGTCCTTCCCTTGAGGTTGATTAATATTTGTAGGTATTTCATAACAAAGATGCATTTTCGAAGCAAAAAATATAATATTCGACGTCGTCTTGACGTCCTAGAAACTTATCTAAATCTGTTTTTGTCAACAACACGACAACGTCCTCGACCCAGACTTCGCGCGATAATTTGACGTCGTCTTGACGTTCACGTCCTCGATCTAAATCTGTCTAATACTGTAAACTACGTCGGTCTTCGGCCAATTTTACAATAGAAGTACTACGCCTATAGCTATTAAAATGGTTTTCAAGATATAGTTTGGCATAAAGCCGCAAACATGATATTGTACAATGAAGTAAAACGAATTACCTCACGAGAGCTTTGAAATGCCTTCTTTCAATATTGCCAGAAAAATATCGCGTTTGTTCGAAAAATACCTTCGGGTTTGTTCGAAAAATATATTTACTCAGAAGCATATTTGCTTTGCGAAACAATTCGGTTGGCAGCAGTTTTAATTTACAAGTTCCTATTTGCTTTTCTTGAACATCCCAAGTTCTTGCACATTAATGCCTGGCGACTCAGTGTATTATTACTGACAAACTTTGTTTTTTGAAAGCTGTAAAACAACTTTGCTTTGCCTTTGGCTTTTTTTTTATATTTTCATGTTTTGTTAGGATCTTCCGCAACACGCATGCGTTGACAATTGTTTTTCAACTTAAAAAAAAGAATTTCATTTGATTGGCTGCCATAAGTCTAATTTTGTTCTCAAATTTAATAATTCAAGCACTGCCTAAAATTCCAAAATTTATGGCTTATAATGAGCAAATTTAATTTTAGAAGTTATATTTTCCATTTATTTAGTCTATATAAAGGGCTTTGATCAAGTATTATCTTACCTCGGAACTTTCTAAAATGCTTAAATTCATGTCTGAATACGAATAGTTTAATTTCAGTTGCTTCATTTTCGTCAAACAATTTTCGTCAAACAATGGACAACTGGACTCTGTAGCTCAGTTGGTTAGAGAGCTGCACCAGAATCGCAGGTCCGCAGTTCAATTCCTGCCAGGGACCTATAGTTGCATTTTTCACAGCTGTTCCTGGTTAGGTCTAATAAATGTATATAATTTACACTCAATAATTTTCCATTTACAAAACCCTTCAATTATTATTCTATCGAGTGAGATGCCAACAAATCTAGATATTTACCCACAACTTAGCATGGCAGTACCCTAGTATATATACATGAACTTGTGGTTAGAGCTCGACAACTGGACTCTGCAGCTCAGTTGGTTAGAGCGCTGCACCGGAATCGCAGGGCCGCGGATTCAATTCCTGCCAGGGATCTATAGTTGCATTTTTCGCAGCTGTTCCTGGTTAGGTCTAATAAATGTATATACTTTACACTCAATAATTTTCCATCTACAAAACCCTTCAATTCATATATTATATTTGGTATGAATGTCAATATGGTATGCATATCAACCTGGTGAATATTTTAAGCAATATCACCTAAGCCGTGTCATTTTCAAATACAGCATGCTTCATGACCATGCAGTGTTTTCCTTAACCGAGGTAACATAACTGTGTCAGTAGCATCACCCTAAATCATGTAAACCCTTGCTTTCTATGACTCTCTTGGTCACTAACCCTGCTAAAGGAAATCCTATCTAACTTGAATTTTATGCAAAAATCATCTACTATTAAAAATTATTACATATACAGATTAGTTCCAGTAGGTCACTGGTTATAAAACAATTTGAATACCTAACTATTCACGATACGAATACTAAATCTTATATACAAATTAAAATGGCAACAAAACATAGGAATATTCGTCTTACCTTCAGGCACTTTAACCGCGTTTGTCTTTACACAGCAGCGGCAGCACTCCTCAATCAGACCGTCAATTGCCTAAATCAAAATTTGGGAAACAATAAACTAAGTTATATACTTCTGCTAGAAGAAATTACTCGAAAATTTACTGTATGCAACTCAAGACGATTTCATTTTGACCTCAGTGCGTCGAAGTGATTTGTATACAGTCTTTAATAGAAAATATAACCACCTATCGAGTAAATAATCGTACACAAAATAGCAAATAACAATAAACATACCTTCGCAACAAAATCCGTGTAATTTGTCTGGTTTTCGTGAATATATATAAAAGAAAATTTGGATAAAACTCTCCTCTCCTTGAACCTTTGAAAGCAAAATATTAAAAATATCGAATTTGGCGCATGATGTGAATATAGAATCAAATTACTATACCACGTGATACATCCCTAACGCGTTGATTGGTGCAGACACGAGTGTTTCCACTTGTCAAGTTAACAGAGGGAAGCATTCTTCTCAGCAGAAAAAATATCAATCCAATCCAAAAATGTAAATAAATTCTTTGACTTTGAGTGAATATAACGAGAAAAGTACGTTGGCGATTCTCGACAGACCCGGCTTCGATTACCGCTCGCGGTTTAACAGTAAAGAATGTATAAAGCCAATGCATAATACAGCATTCCGCCATTCCCACTTGGCGACGTTACCGGAGCTAAATTTTATTTTATTTAATTGATTTATTGGACAAAGCCCAAACGGTAAAGCCCGCCGCACACTAGAGCTATCAGCTTAGCAAAGTTTCACTCGTGACTGTTGGCGTAAGCAAGTTCCCCCAGTGTGCGGTGGCGTTTTGAGCGCTATTGTTCACGCGTGCCATCGGCACCTGATATTCAACAGGGTGAACATTTCCTCCAAGTGTGCGCGCGTGCAAAGCTATCGCCTTACAATGTCATACGAATACGCATGCGTATAAGTGCTAATCGCCACAAATAAAATGGCGGCGAGTAGTGATTTGGTGGCTGAAGCAATGTTGGAAGACAAGATAGCTGATATTTGGCCGGACTATCCTTGTCTGTTTTTCCAAGTTTTCCAGCCATTTCGTGCATAGATTTATCGCGCATATCTCGATTTTTAAATTCAGGACACCTTACGTCGTATAGACAAGGATAGTCCGGCCAAATATCAGCTATCTTGTCTTCCAACATTGCTTCAGCCACCAAATCAGTAGGTTCGTCGCAAGGAAGTTTAAAATAGAATCATGCCTCCACGTGAATCGTTCCAGATATGACTGGCAACCCGCTACCACATGTAAAAGTGTTTCAGGGGCTAGGCAATGGGAACAGTCTGACGTTGGTAATATACCCCATCTTGCAAGGTTTTGGCGCGTTGGAAGAGAGTTATTTATGTATCGTACGGTAAAATTAAATATATTTTTCGGCAGATTTGATTGGGATGCACACCACATTTTCGTCAGCTGTGCTAGAGAGAACTTTGTAATATTAGTGAAGAAAGAGCCTTGACAGGTTAAATGATTGAGAAGTCTATCCTCTTGTTCAGAGCGAAAGTCCTTAAGAACTTGTTTGGTGGAGTTATAGACATCATACTGAATATTTTTGTTGTTGCTAGTTGACTTCCAAAGTTGATTGATTTCGTGGTTTGGAGATGTTTTAAGAGCTGTGCGGAGAACGGTTTGGCATTGTATGAATTTGATGGACGGAGGACAAATATTGAGGCCAAATTTGTTTCGGGTTAGAAATACAGTGCTAAGTGTTCCAGATATGGGTATTTCAAGCCATTTACGAATATAACTGTTCACTTTAGAATCAATATTTTCGGTGACTCTAGTTTTCGACAGACTAGTAACAGTAAAATGCCAGGATAATTTAGATAAAATATAACGACTATAAAGGAGAATTTTATTTTTTGGATGAAGTGGTTTAGAATCAATATCAGTCATTAGTTCGTCGACGAGAGAGGTTAGTTCAGACCCAAATATTGAAAACTATCACCAATATTGATCGCTGGAATTAGTTTGTTACCAATGAGGAGTTTTGGTAGATATTGGATTGATTTTGTCAGAGCTTTTTTGACGCCAAAGGTACTGCATTTATCAACCCGAATTATCATGTTGGACCATTGACACCAAATAGAGAATCGGTTCAGAAGATGTTGATTTTCCGATTCTTGACTATACTTATTACGGCAGCGTCATCAGCAAATTGAAACCAGTGGATGGGATTGAGAAACTGGAAGGAGAATCAAATTGACGATATTTTTCAGCCTTTATATGTTGGATAAATGTGCTAAAACACATATTGAACAGAAGAGGACTAAGACAATCACCTTGCAGCACGCCACGACCAACTGATATGAAGGGGGTACGGAATTCAGATGTAATTATTGAAGTTTTAAAATCAGTATATAAGCTGATAATAAGTATATAATAATAATATATAATAATAATAATAATAATATTAATAATAATAATAATAATAATAATAATAATACTTCGTCAGCTAATTAAATAGCAGGAACTTCTTAATTTTGTATCACTAGCAAATACCTTAACTAGTCCCGACGCCCACACAGTAATTTTTTCGGGGCCATTTTGGCCCCAAAAATGGGGCCAAAATTTTGACCCTGAGACGGCCCCTTTTAGTGGGGCTGTTTTGGCCCCAAAATGGGGGCCAATATTACAGCCCTTGATGGGGCCAAAACAGCCCCATTAAAAGGGCCAAAACAGCCCCATTAAAAGGGCCAATTTTAGTGGGGCTGTTTTGGCCCAAAAAATGGGGCCAACATTTTGACCCTAAAACGGCCCCTTTTAGTGGGGCTGTTTTGACCCCAAACTGGGGCCAAATTTACAGCCCTCTTGATGGGGCCAAAACAGTCCCAGCTTTGGCCCCATCAAAGGGCCAATTTAGCTTTCGTTGAGGTTATTTTCGTTCGTAATATATAATAATAATAACTTCAAATAAAGCTAAATTGACCCTTGTTAATAGGAACTAAAATTGGTGAAGATAAAATAAAGTTAAAAAATATATATTTTTAAGTTTGACATTAATCTTAGTTTACACACACATATATACATGCAAGTTAACAGTGGCAAAACTAACAATGGCAAACTAGCATGCATGCATGCTATGCAATGCAAATTTTAAATTATTTGTGTTATTAAAAACTTACAAAACTTAATCTATTGCCTTAAACTCGATGCAGGTTTACTAGCATTTGATTATTGCATGACCAGTAATTGCCATCGCAGCTAATAGAACTCATCATATATGGTTTGGAAACTCCATGAAGTACATTATAACTCAGTATCTACATTATTGGCCAGGTTTCTGCTAGAATGTGATTTTATCACATCCAAACAACCAATAGTAATCCAAACAACCAATAGTAATCACATTCTTGCATAAACATAAACTAATGAGTTATATTGTACTTTGCAAGTTGATGGTAGTCAATACCCATTTACCCCATATTTTAAAATACATGTATCTTGTCAGATGGCTATATGATTGTATACACTGTTAATTTCAAGGAGTTAATTTTACTCCAAAAATGGAGTAAAAAAAGGTACCAGTTGACTCGACCAGCGTTGATCACATCAGTACCAGGGCATTCAACAAACACTTGGTTCTCCCAAATAATCATTAACTGGTCTACATCCTCCGGGTACCCAGTGTCCGGACCATACTCTCCATTGTTGACGAGGGCTATGGAAAAAAATATTGTGAGTGTCAATGTAGATATTGGTGTAAGAGACAACTACTCAACTAGAATACGATTACACATCCAACATAGAATATGAAGTATGATGTCAGAGTACTTGCACAACATTAAATGTACCGCAGTAAATAGCACTTGCCAAACATCAAATGTCCTGCAGAAAGCAAGCTAGATTATATACTTTGTCTCAGTGGTGAAGCTAGACATTAGAAACTAGCCATGCTATGCAAATATATTTTTTAAATTATTGAAACCTTTATTTGAGTTATTATAAGGAGAGTGGGATACTCAGCAGTTGACTGTTGTGTAAAACTACCTAAAGACTGGGAGACTCACTGGACATTATGTAGTGCTATTAGCTAGCTCTCTTGGATTAAGCAAAACATCTGGCCACAATAGAATCTTAGGAGAATAAAAATTAATACACTGTTTTAAAATGCATTGGACATTAATCGGTTAACCTTCAATTATCTCGATTGTGCGGTGCCAGTGTGGGTAGAGTATAGCAAATACGGCGGTTGACTGTTGTGTAATACTACCTGAAAAATACAATAAGAAGTTCGATGTTTCGAGCGAAGGCCCTTCATCTGGGCTTCTACTAACTTCCAGACGAAGGGCCTTCGCTCGAAATGTTGAATATCTTATTGTATTTTTCAGGTAGTTTTACATAACAGTCAACCGCCATAACCTTGAATTAGTTAACTACATACTGTATCAAATCTTCTCACAGCATAAAAATACAAAAATTCTAATAATTGTTATTTTTGTAAGTCCCTATTGCAACCAGAGGTTTTCTCATCCAAGAGAGATAGCTTATGGCATTACCTGCACATAATGTCTAGCCAGTCTCCTACTCTCCCTTTGATTACTCAAATTGTCTGGAGTGAAGCCATGGAATCTGCTCTTACTATTCAAATAAGCATGCATTAAAATAGCCTAAAGACAATGCATTTCTGAAGGTTTCAATAATTAAAGAATCAACAATTTGCAAATGCATCTATAGCACAACCAGTTGCTATGTCTAGCTTCATCACTGAGACAGAGTATATAATAATAAAGTATTTTGCAATAAGCAGTGGCGGTAGTCGGTAGAGGGGCCAGTCGCCCCCCGAATAATTTCTCAAAGCCTTTGAATGATAGCTGGTTAACTGTGTAACAAAGCTGTATCAATTTATGATTTTACAACCACGAAAGCCTTGATAGGCTGTAATTTAAGTACATTTGCATGAAATTTAAGTGAAAAAAGTTTTAAGAATGGATATTTGCAGTAACAAAAGGATGGTTATATGTTGGCAACCTAAGTTCGCACCCCCAATATTTTGCAAAGTGTCCGGCACTGGCAATAAGTTCCATATCCACACATTGCTTCTGTCTGGCCCCATTAGAATGTGGGAAGGAAGTACTAGTCGATACCACATAGTGTAGAGTGAGAAATAGATATGTTGTACCACAGCCATTATTGCCCTTAGGAAATGCATGTATCAGTGGCTTCCCCCTGGGGTCGACCCCCGGGGATACAGGGGGATTGGTTTTTTAACCCAGTCAAACCTTAGCAAATTCCCCTGGGTACAAGATACAGGTATTAAATACAACCCTCAAGGGCAGTACCTCAACAATGACTTGTAGCAAAAGATAGGAAATGTATAATATGAATGGCCCTAGACCAATCCTATAAATTCATAATAAAATCAATGCGTCAAATTCACACTCGGGAGTTTCTAAATCAAAATCTCCTGGGTACTTTCCTGTGGGTTTTCGGCTAGCTTGAGAACCAAATTTGACATTCCTCCCACCCCCATGGGATGCAAACACAGTTTGGGAAATGTCTATGGGTCCCCAAGGGTCGACCCCAGGGGGAAGCTGCTGATACATGGATAAGCAGGGCATAGTGTTAGTCCTCTCTACTCTTGGAACATAGGCTTGATATAATTTAACATCTATCATTGAAGCAAGCTATTTTTGTGTAAAAGTATGTTCCTGGTACTGCCAAATATCCACTTATCGGTAGCATGAGAGCATCATGGATTTACATTGACTGGTGCATAAACTTCTCACAATCAAAATATATCAACCAGGCATTGGAACATTTACATGTAGTTGGACAATGGGCTCAGTGATTTTACATTCTTGGACAGGTTTCGGATATGTGAAAATATATAAAAGTCATACGAATCTGACCTATTAGTATCGATGAAACATTTCAGCTTACAAAATACAGCAGAATTTAGATACATGACTCTGGTTGACAGTATACCAGTTAGTGATGACAAGGTCACAAGGATGCAATCTCTTGAACTCAAATAATATATTTAGAATAGGCAATACTTTGTTTTTTCTCCATTTTCACTGCATATGTATCAACATAATTATATTAAAATCTTATATGAAATTTGTACCTGATTTTTGAGGACAAGATGGACTCTGGCCTCTGAGTATTTAACTGCCAATCTGTCATATACAGTTGGTAAATATAAACATTGAAAGCCCAAATAAAATTGAAGATTTTGTATAGTAGCATTTGCTGAAGTAATTTTAAATTGGAACTGTATTATTTTCAGCGTTTTAATTCATATATTGTCGCGGAAAATTCAAATTTTAAACGGGGACAACATGCTTAACATTCACGAACGAAAATTGCAAATATTTTCTAACAAAATCGCTCTATTACATATAAAACATAACAATAACCTTACCTGAATATTATTCAGTAGTTGCCGATGTATTGCTTCTGAAAATCCAGTTTATCTTGGGTCAAAAATATAAAATTTCGAGCTCGATATTTCGATTAACAGAACAAAAATAAAAAATTTTCAAATATGGAGGTGTGATGACTCTATCCCAAGAACCTCTGCGCGTGTAGTAAGAAGACTAGGCACCAGTCTGTCAGTCAGCGCGCATTACGGAATTTATTCATTTTTCGTTCATTGGCTTTGATAGAGTGACAAAACTGCAATCACCAGTAAATGTTTAAGATTTTGTGTTACATTTTGACCACTTTCATAATTCAGATGAATATTCAGATGAGTTTAAATATTCTTTTATGTGCATCTTAATAAGCCTTATCAGCCTCGTTGCTGTGACTGAATTGAATAGAATTTATTAACCTGAACGAGGTCAATGAGGCTTATATTAAGATGCACATAAAAGAATATTTAAACTCATCTTAATTATGAAAGTGGTCTATAGAGCTCTTAAATTCGAACTTGAGCATACCGATATAAATTTCCCGATATATTTCAATATTTTCGTAGAAATATTATAGCATACATGTGGATTTCTCAGTATAAGATTAACATATATATTAAGGTGGTCCCCTATAAGGAGAAGCAAATGGGGTCATATAAGGAGAAGCAAATGGGTTCAAAATAGCATTTGTGTAGTAATTGTGTAGTAATAGTACAGCCTTGTTATTTCTTTTGGTAGTGACCAAGCATCACATTTTCAAAAAGACATTTCCATGTTGAATTTGTCATTTGAAGAGATTTGTAAACAAACTGCTCTCCTGTTTTGGCAATTTGGCCAAAAACGGCCTCCGTGTTTAAAAATAAAAAAATTACTCAAAATAATTTCGCGGCAAAAACAGCTCTAAATTCTAAAAGGGGCTATACAGCCCATAATGTGACAAGACGGCCCCAGAGTTGTGTCTTAGCTCTGTCAGAGCCAAAACGACCCCCTTTCAAATTGGCCCAAAACGGCCCCCTATGGCTAAAACGGCCTCAGAGTTGCGTTTTGGCCCCTGCCAGGGTGTCAAAATGGCCCCTGTTTAAAAGAGCCCAAACGGCTCCCTGGGGCTAAAACGGCCCGAGAGTTGTGTTTTGGCCCCTTTCAGGGCCAAAACGGCCCCTGCTTAGAAGAGCCCAAACGGCCCCTTGGGGCTAAAACGGCCCCAGAGTTGTCTTTTGGCCCCTGTCAGGGCCAAATCGGCCCCTCTTTTAAAGAGCCAAAACGGCCCCCTGGGGCCAAAATGGCCCCAAAAAAATTACTGTGCAGTGAAAGAATCTCATAATGTTGGAGTTAAATAACTTAGGCCGCGGTAAAATTCAGGAGTTAAAACGACTCCTAGAGTAATATTAAGGAGTAAGAATTACTCCATTATTTCTACTCCTTTGCTGGAGTAAATTTTACTCCGTCAGTGGAGTTAAAATGACTCCCAGTGGAGTAAATTCTGGAATGCGTACCGAAATGGAGTAGTTTTAACTCCATTTTGGGAGTAGATTTTACTCCAAAATTTTTACTCTCTCACAGGGAGTAATTTTAACTCCTATGGCGGAGTTAAAATAACTCCTTGAAATTAACAGTGTAGTGCACGTTCTCAGCGACTGTGAATCAAATCCGACAATCCCTTTCATCACTACTGGTACTACATCCCTTCCCACAACTACACTTGCCACAGCCCTCTCCGCCAACACGACGTCTCTATTATCCCCCACTACTCTGTTTTCTGGCAACGATGGCAAAACTGTCACGTTACTTTTTATTTTTCTCCCCGTCAGCGTTCTCGTGGGCATTTTGGTTTTTCGATGTTTTTTTGGTAGGAAGAAGGCTTCGCCCCTCTGCATCACAGCTAATTCCCATGGAAGAATTTATCGACCGCGAAACCTCTTCTGAAATTAAAATTCTTCCAATGCGAGTGAGACCGTTTTATATCTAAAAGATAGCTCCCTATAATTTTCTGAATGCATCAGGCTATTGCGAACCTCATCAACAAACGCTTAATGTTTTGATACTAAATAAAATCCTGACTGTTTAAAATCAACACAAATGTCAATAACAAGGTCCCATTGACAACTAATTATTGTTCGGATAGCCGTTGAGTTAATTTATAATAACGTTTTCATGTGAAATCAACAACCGAAAACATTTCGCATGTAAGATATATTTGAAAACTTTGCTAGTGTCGTTTCCAGGTGAAAACGACAACCCTATTTTTACCTACACTTTGCTTGAATGAGATAAACTCTGCTGTGTTTGACGGGGAAACCCGATAGCCTATAGCATATTTCCCGTATCAGTTTGCATGACATGAACTTACTAATAACATGAATGCCAAGTGTATAGTTTATGCGAAGGTGCAGAACATCTGTTTTCACGTTGATGAAATAAACTACTTGTAATATTTGTGCATTAAGGTAATATGAAATAGAGAATAATACATGGGTGCGCGGAAATACCAGATTTATTTCGAGTGTTTAACATGATATCTCACGTGTGAGCGCAGCGAACGAGTGAGATATCGATCATGTTCAACACGAGAAAAAAATCTGGTATTTCCAAGTATCCATGTATTTTTCTGTTTATTATATAAAGGACAGTCTTTTCAAACAAAATAAAATATCCATTTTCATAAACTTCAAAAGCGATAATTTCACGTGTGAGATTATCAGTTTTACAGTGCTCGAAATCTCTATAAAGCACTATACTTTATATAATAAATACTAATAAATGTGTACTGCTCATCTCAGTGTGGTTATAAACCCTTTATGAGACACGTTAGGAATGGATATTTTGTTAAAATCAGTCGCTCGTATAATAATTTGCTTTTGTGAACACTATATTTTACAAACATTTCCATACTATAGTGTGAGATATTATAATATTTATATGACAGAATATTAAACATACATAATAATAAATAATAATAAACTTTATTCAAACAAAGTCCCAATATTGGTACATTGAATATTGGTACATTGGTACATATGAAACTCGTAGCTAAGTTCTGTTTTGATATATTAACAGGTTTTGATCATTTGCAGTGATGTATGTACATTGTTGTGGGCATGCATTGCATCACTGGTTATATGTTAATGTTAAAGATTATTGTAATTTGTATCAGATGTATCATTTGTGGCATGTTGATTAAATATTTATTTATATACAGTCATGACAAACAGAAATATCGTTTTATATACATAGTTATAGCTCTGTGTCAGCCAAAGTCATAGTGTTTTCATTACTTTCCAGCGGGCCGAGTGACAGCAGTTCAATCTGGGAGGGGGACTGTTGGTGCTGGGCAATCCTTCGTTGTTGGGATGCCTTCCATCGGCAATATTGCCGGTAGCCATACAAAATCGTAATTAGAACCATTAAGCCAAATGTAAGCCCTACAATTACAAACAATATAAAGTGCAACTTTGATTTTTTAAGTGTTTGTGGATGCGTATAAATAGATTTGGAAAACGATATCGGTACGCTTTTGTGGACTGATGAGTGTGCGAGTGTGCCTTTCAATGTCGATTCGGGAAAAGAACGACGGTGTGTAGAACTAATATAGAATGTAGAATTTGCTGTTGTGGCGATAAACCCAGACGTAGGAGTTGGTGTAGAACCAATGTATGTAGAATTTGCTGTTGTGGCGATAAACCCAGACGTAGTAGTAGTTGGCGTAGAACTAATATATGTAGAATTTGCTGTTGTGGCGATAAACCCAGACGTAGGAGTTGGCGTAGAACCAATGTATGTAGAATTTGCTGTTGTGGCGATAAACCCAGACGTGGCAGTTGGCGTAGAACTAATGTATGTAGAATTTGCTGTTGTGGCGATAAACCCAGACGTAGTAGTTGGCGTAGAACTAATGTATGTAGAATTTGCTGTTGTGGCGATAAACCCAGACGTAGTAGTTGGCGTAGAACTAATGTATGTAGAATTTGCTGTTGTGGCGATAAACCCAGACGTAGTAGTTGGCGTAGAACTAGTATAGAATGTAAAATTTGCTGTTGTGGCGATAAACCCAGACGTAGTAGTAGTTGGCGTAGAACTAATGTATGTAGAATTTGCTGTTGTGGCGATAAACCCAGACGTAGTAGTTGGCGTAGAACTAATCCCCGAGCCGGCGCGAAGCGCCGTGCGAGGGTACTAATTCCGCTCGGATATTTACACAAGGGTATGTGAGACATAGCGGATTCCAAAGTTGTCCGCCATTATGTCATGGACGAACATGGCTTTCTACTTTATGCGCATGCGCGAGTTTAGGCCGAGAGAAAACTTTTTTTCAAATATAGTTTTGTACATTGTTTTGTTCTCAGGAGTCGGGAAATAACACAGACAAAACACAGATAAATGAAAATTTTGTGGAGACTTTCACTTACTAAAGTCAACAGGAAAATAAATCAGTCAAAAGACCGAGAAAGGACAAGGTTTTCGAGTTTTAAAACGCGTAAGTGTCTATTTTGCATACTTGCTTTTGCAGTTTTCAGTTTTGCCGTCAATTGACTTATTGACATGAAGTGCATGTACTATAGTATTAGTTTGTGGTTTTCAAAATGCGTAGTTCATCCTGTGTGGTCAATATAACATTGATTAATCTTAAAAAGTGTTTTAATATTAATTCAAATTCGTTATAGAATAAGAAACAACATATTTAATCTCAAAACCTTCATAGTATAAAAGACAATTTTGAAACGTTTTGTGAGACGTCTCAGATTAAATTTTAGAGTAAATCAAAGCTAAAAGAGTACGTAATAACATAGCTACTTTATATAGTTGGGCAATTGATCATTTTACAGTTAAAAGTACAAACCTTGTCACTATTTTGCCATTTTGTACAAAAAATAAAAGAACTATACGGCCGGTTGCGTGTTACCATGGTTACTGTTATCAACTCAGTACTTCATGTTACAATAACTTTTGGGGAGTTTAATTGCTTTGTTCTAATGGGCGAGGGGGTTCTGCATGAATGTATTTCTAGTATAGAATGTAAAATTTGCTGTTGTGGCGACAAACCCAGACGTAGCAGTAGTTGGCGTAGAACTAATATAAAATGTAGAATTTCCTGTTGTGGCAATAAACCCAGACGTGGCAGTTGACGTAGAATTAATGAGACTATGTGTAGAGTCTACTGATTTGACCATAAACCCATACGTAGTAGTGGACATCACATCTAGCGTGCCTAGTTGAGAAGAGAATTAAGCTGCATAATTAAACTGCGATAAATATCAAGAATGTTTGTGTAGATGTTTTTAAAAATGATACAAACTTACAGTCACTTTTCATGATTATCTTCGATTTTCGAACTGACCGACAATCAAGACTAGGGTTTTCACGAAGATCCAACACGCGTAAATTTGGGAAAACTTCCAATAGTTTGGTGACATTTGGAGAAACAAGACGATTTCTTCTCAGATCTAAAACAACAACCCAGTCTCTCCCCGCTGTTTTTATTATATCAATGCTCTTAACCATTAGATCAGAGCAATCCAGAGATCCTATAAATCGTATTTCTCGACAGCTTAGTGTGCTTATACGCACGAAAAGTGAAAAACATAACATGAAAAAAGCGAAAAGAAACATTTTCCAAATTAGGTTGATGATTTCTGACTTGACTAACTGTTGTTCAATGTTTTATGCGATCGCTTAGCTTAACGTGATAAAATTGGAGACGTTTAACCGTAATGGAACATTAATTTTCCGGTAACCAAAACAAACTGAATGTATATTTTGAAAGCTATGCAAAAAGTGTGAGAAAATGAATGGACAGCAATGAACACCCGCGTAATTTCCCTTTAGCTATAGAACAAACCGTGTGAATATATTTAGTAATTACTGCCGCTTGACTGCATGTATAAATTAACACGGGCATAGATTAACGTTCTATTAACAATTTATTTTTAATGTATAACGATGTTACATTAAGTAACAAACTATTTGAATATATTGTCCAGCTTTTACAGTATTCTCTAGCTTCGATCGTTTGATTTTATACACAGTTCCGTCCTCCGTTAGCAGGAGTTTGCGTTTATGTCCCTTGTGTTCGACAGATTTAACATCCAAAACTTTGACTGCACTTCGTTTCTTCTCTGCTGGCAATAATGGCACTTTCTCGTAATCTAGTACGCCAGCCCAATCCTCGCATTGTACAACTTTACATACGGCAAATTTTCTCTTTGTGGTTTGTTTACTCGAATCTTTGTAATGATTATCCTGCAACCGTCCAGTAGCTGTTCTTTCTGTTCCTCCAAGTTATCCACAGCCAGGTAGATTGTGCCATCGTCCAGTTTGACAACCAGTTTCTCTTGTCCATAATACTCGATGTGTCCGATTGCAACAACGGTGTGTTGATCCGATGGTTAACTCTGCCAAGTTTGGCATGTGCTTGTAGGCAGGGCCGTATCGACGGGTCGGCACAAAACAATGCAAGTAGGTACAAAACAAGTAGGCACAAAACAAGCGACACAAAGCAAGTCAGCACAAAAAACAGAAAAAGGGTGGGGTTTTTTGAGGAAGGAAATATTTTTGCAGGAACAAAGGTATTTATAGGTTAAATAGTGATATAGCAAGGTTAGTAGTCCGGGAAAATTTGTTTAACCCTTCCGCCTCCCCCCCCCCCTACCCCCCCCCCTCCGTCGACACGTCGGTAAAGTAGTCGGTGCAAGTTCGTTTGAAAGCACCTTACACCCCCCCTGGTTAATTTTCTGAGTACGGGCCTGCTTGTAGGGCACCATTTCTTCCCTCGTCAGTGTTGGTAGGGCTTGCGAAGGCGTCATCGATTCCGCGTGCACCATTCTTGCATCTCTGTCATTACCTGTTCTCGCAGATGTTTAATAGAACATTTTTCCATGTCTTCGGCAAAAGCTATGTTGCAGTAAACCACAACATTCCTTTGCGGTGTGCGTCCCCATCCAGTTATATTTAGGACTGCCAATGGTTTCTCGAAGAGTGTAAGGTAATTCCGCTTAGGTTCTCGAATCTCTTCCTTCTCTGCATCCGTAAAATTAAGATGTAAATACGTCTCGATATACTTGTTGGAATAGCAAAGTTCTAGCGTTCCAATTTTTTCTGTTCCTATCAGCATGATGTACTTCTCTCCAAACTGAGTTATGGTGGATAACTTCGTCTTTGTCAAAGCTGCCGGAGTAATCCATGGTCACGTCGATATCTTTTAGGAAGATATTCCTAATCCTGTACTCGTCGGTCCGTAGAAACTTGAGAACATTGGAGTATTCCTCATCTGCAAAGGTGATCATAAATTCCTGCACGTAGTAGACAGTTTCGACAGTCTCTTTCGATGCGAGCCTCCCATACACTTTGTCCAAATCGTCTGCTTTCGGTTGTTCCTTTAACGGTGACAAGGCGATGGCTTTGACTTTGCATTTACCAAATCCAAAACGAGTTAGCATATCTCGAATATGTTTGTTAACATGACCGACTTCCGTGTAGGTTTTCTTAGGCGTCACAAAATAAGCTGGAACATAAACATAAAGCAAAAAGTTGTCCACGAACTTGTCACTGCATGGCGAGAAACCAACACCATCCTGCTTTCCATACTTATTAAAGTTAACAGCGCCAGTTCTGTTCAGCGAATTTTCTTTAACAATTTTCTCCAAAACAACAGTACTCTTGTTGGATCTACCAAGAATAGCACGACGAGAAAAAAGACCAAGAGCTTGCATATTACCAAGATCACTTGGATATTTTAAGAGAGATGTTCACAGCACAAAGTTGTAACACAGAATGAGAAAATGTGGAAAAGAACGCTTTACTTAACACGCTTTTCTGCAAGCTTTTATCATGACGTCACAATAGAGGAGTCAGTCATTCCCGGGCTTGCCCAGATTAGGACGTCTAGTCAGTAATCGGGCCATCGGGCCATCGGGCCGCATAGTGCCTTATAGGGCCAAATCGGGCGTGAACGGGCAAAACAAAATATCTAGCACACGTAAAAAATGAGTCAGTTATTATTAGGAACTCGTTGAGCAAACATGGGTCGTACACGTAGGAACTGTCCTGTTTTTGGATGTGGGAGTACAAATCTTGCAAGACTAGCAAATCATCTCGATCAAGTACATGGTATGGACACGGAGGAACGCAAGAAGTGGTTAAAGTGGGGTAAAATAGGAATATGTGTACCTCGACAGAGTGAAGAGCCAAAAGAATTCAATATGGAGGAAAGTGTCGAAAAATTATTAAAGCGACAAGAAGACATGGAAAGAAAATTTAATGTTTACTTACGATCCGCCAAATTAAAGCACGGACAGCATAATAAACGAGAACATTCTAACTCTGGGGAAACAAAGAAAGAAGATAAAGAATGGTTAACATATTAATTGGTGTACTGGACTACGAAAAAGTACCACTGTTGCCAGCGCGCAATAAACGCAAAGTGTTTAAAGTCCTGGACGTCAAACCAGTGGAGCATAAAGGACAAAAACGTAAACTTGTGCTAACGGAAGACGGAACAGTTTACAAAGTCAAACGATCTAAGCTAGAGAATACTGTAAAAGCTGGACGATATATTTAAATAGTCTGTCACTTAATGTAACATCGTTATACATTAGAACGTTAATGTCTGTGTTAATTTATGCATGCATAAAGCGGTGTCCTAGCAACAATACTTTTCTCTAAAAATCCGTACGATTACGTATTCGTATAACCCCATTTATCCTTGACCCTTTGCGCACATTTCATGATTATACTTCTAATTACTTAAGAATCGAACACTTTCGCGAAAAATGAGACAGGATGGAACAGTTCTTCCAAGTTATATAGTAAAGAGCGGACTAAAGGCCCACCTTTACTGAATACTAGGCACCTCAAAATAATTTTCACACATAATTTATTGTGACCAAACAATCACTCTTTAATATTTATAAAAAAATTGTTACACCATACAAAAACATATTAACTAGCTCGTTAACAATTTGTCTGGAAGTTCAACTGCTGTTCAAAACGGGTGCAAATGCCCTCTAGGGTCTCCATCACATGTCCCATCTGGATTTCTTGTACAATATCCTGTGGAAAGAAACAACTCTTGATCCCCTTCATTCTGGACTTTAACACTTGCTAGGTATTGTTCCTCTGGCTTCCTTAACGATGATTTCACAAAGTTCACAGGATGAAAAGATTCATGACTCTGCTCCTCAGGCACCCACTCGAAAAACCGACACGAGTTTTCCTTCTCATTTGGACAGCAGAAAAACAATCGATCTTTATTAAGACCTACTTTCTTCACCTTACAGATCACGCACTGAAATCCATGACGACACTCCGGTCTCGTTGCTGGTTGTACATCACCTCACGCCCAAAAGGAACATGGACTCTTTTTGTCAGAACACACGAAAAACGGTCTTCCATAACTCTCTTTCATCATATCTTTGACCACACACATTCTTGCAAGCTTATGATGCCCATTACAATGTGGATGTGGCTGATTCGTAGATCTCCAGGCAGCTATGGCTTTTTCAAATAGATAACCATCCTCTTCCGAGCAAAAGAAATTACAACATGGATTTTGACCACAGAACCAAAACGACCCATTTTTCGTTGTCGAACAAGCTGCAGGTTCTCCGTGCAAACACTTCATCATTCAGTCTTAACTATAATAAATCCTGTAATGTCCCAATATACCAAAGCAAGAGCAAAGTTCTCTGTCAAACTGTGAGATGAATGGTTTGTGCTAGTGATTAACCTCAAATTATATTCTCACAGTTCAGACATGTCCAACACGTCATGCGTAGCTACGCTGTACACGTCATGCGTAGCTACGCTCATTATTCTGTGGGCGGAAAAAAGCGTGACGTATGAATACTAATTAGATGGCAACGAATCATTGAGTATACATATGCGTGAAGTGCACGTGATAATAAGTGTTCTTAATTTTTTAGGAACGTTCTTAAAAATGTCTGATTTTGCTCTGTATATTTTGAAATTGCCAAAGGCAAAGGATTCAGTTGTACACTAGCTTTGACTATGGAATGTTCAAACAAAATGTTTCGCCTATTGGAAATAATCTATACTAGAGCCGTAGCATGCGAAATTCAAAACATACGCCGCGAACTCTGTTGTGGCTGTAAAGTAAATCAACAAGACTGTTTAATGATGAATGAATACGAAGTATGGCAAATGCACGGTTTGGCTGCTATAAAACAAGCTAACAGCCAACACTTAGGTTGGCAATAGTTTATTGAAGTAACCAGAATCCTAAGTGTTAAAATCAGCGAAGATATCGCAGAACATTTATTGTGCTTGGAGAAAGATCCTGACCCTAAGTTTGTCAAAACGTTACTGTACATATATCGGGATAAACACATTCAACCGCTACTATGGACACTACGCGATTTATCTACATGGAATCCCCAGACCGATCCTCTGGAAGCTTATGCAGAGTGTTATTTTAGTTTACCGCCTAGCTACACATACTTTGTCAAAGGAACAGACGAAAAATTTAAATCTCACGAAAGTGACCACAAAAAAGCATATCAAAACTATTTAGAAAATAAACTTCGAGAACAGTTTAGTAAAGCATCGTTATAAACTGTAAAAACTACGTTCTTTAATAAATCAATATTGCTCTCAAAATGTTGGTGTTGTTAAACTCAGAATATTGTTCTCAAAACACCACTCTTATCACGTTCCCAAATAATACACAAAACAACATTAGTTTTATAAACATCTCTGTTAAAAAATCAGCTTTACAATAACTTTAAAATACATACAATGTAACTTCATATATGTTAACTTATAAAAGTGTTTTATTGTCTCACTGATCGTCGCTCCAATACGTAAGATAGTTCAGAATGGGCTGAAACTCGTAAAAGCCCAAACTCTGCTTCAGGTTCTTCAAGAAATCAAGTGTAATTTCATGATTTTTTCCCAAGTTTTTATAATGTTCTTTCGCACGTTCGTAATATGTCAGTTTCAACACACGAACAGCCTCAACAAATCGCTTGCTCAGGATTCCCCGCTCCAACACACCCTCCACAGCCTCCAAGCAATACATTAACCATCCTTCTTCCTTCGATAACATAAGACACTCGTGTCTTCTTTGACTAGGGTGATTCACCTCACAACCTAAACACTTTTCTTTACAAAGCTCTCCGACTTCGCAGGCAACAACTTCGAAAAATATATTTATTCGCCAAAGTTTACATAAAGTTTGTTAAACAACATACCTTTAAAAGCAGGTCTTTCGAAGCATAACTTCTCACGAAACGAATATATTCAGTAAAGTTCTCTCTGTGAACAATATACCGTGTTGTAAATGTGTAATATTGATATTTCGCAAGAGATTCCAAGTTCAACCCTAGAGGTTACGCACCGCTTTAATTTATGTTACGCAACGCTTTATGTTATTACGCAACGCTTTATGTTACGCAACGCTTTACGTTCCGCAACGCTTTATGTTACGTCATCTCATTAGTATTCTTACTTCCAAATGTGACATCACTTCCGGTATTCTAAGTGTCAATTCACTTCCGTCGCTATATGTACGGGGTTACCTAATTAGAGTACAAGCGTTTACTGGCTTTCGAACAGATATAGTCGATATGTCGATCCCAGGATAAGTAAGACGTTATTATGAGACCAAGAAGTTTGAAGCTAGGTACGATTTCCACTACATTATTACTGGCGATTAGATTATCAAATAAGGGCACTTCTTTAAGAAACGATATTTGAAGTTCTTTAGTCTTTTTAACATTGAGGAGCAAACCCCTTGACCGTTTTTAGGCTACGTTCGCATGGCAGCGGATGAATTCAGAAGTTGCACGTTTCCCCTTGCGCATGAAACTTACCGTACGATTTGGAACCGGACGTGTACGGTTCAGTTTCGCCAAATTCTACCTTAAATACAACTAACGTGGCTCGATGCATTTTGGGGTGGTCCTTGGAGGTTGGCCATCAAAAGCTATTTGGAGGGAAAGAGAGGTTATGAAATTTTTTTGCCATTTGTGAAATAACTTCCACCCCACCCGCCGCCATTAAAAATGACTGCTCTTAGATCTGCATTTTTCGACAATCACTGCTTGTTGCGAAGGAAAGATTATCTTATTTTCAAAGAGTTGCCGTTGTTATGGCAACAATGACGTTTAAATTTAGCGGACATTTTGTCTTTAAAGCAGTTAAAAAACACCCCAATTTCTTGTTTCGTAAAATAATTACTCTATATTGTATATCTATAGTATAGTGTCTGTGAATTATTTAATTAAATTATTTAAAGAAAATTGTGTGGATCCAAAATTTCCAAATGGGGTATAGGTAATTCATTAAATGTATTTTTATCTACCGATATTTTTTGAAATTGTCAAACAAAGAAAATGGTCGTCACCGAAGTATCTCTCCAGTTAAATTGCTTTAAGGCCGCCAAACTGTGCGCCCTAATGAAACGTTATTGTCACCACAACAACGGCATTTTCCATTTTTGAAAACTGTATAAGAGCCACCTTAATACAAAAGCATGGAAATACTATTATTTATTTAATAAAAATGACGAGTCAGCAGAATTCCCGATAAAAATCCATTAGAGTGTTTAATAATTTACAAATACATGAGAATACCTAAGAGAGATGCATCACAACCACCTCTAATATGAACATATGGGGAATACTTAATAAAATACACGAGAACTATCTTATACACACTACTTTTCTTTGCTATTTACATCCCACCACGGGATACTTCAATAAGTTTATCAAAGCAAAGGCTTGCAAATTTCTCAGCGTGTTTGCTATCTACTGTGACATTACTGGCAATTTGCCAGGTCATTTTACCATTAATGGTGCAAATAGAATGACGAAAGGTATAGTTCAAACCATGGGGAAGACTGTTTATAATACACCCATGCAGTTTATATGTCTCAGGTTGCTGTTCGCCAAAATTAAAAGACCCGTAACTAGATATGAAATTGCAGCCGGATTTGAGAAATAGCTTATCAGTAGTAAATAGGTCAACTACCTCTCTTGGTGTAAATGTTCCATTCATTACTGTTTGTACAGTTACATATCCTTCTTTCCTCACAAAATTTTTAATTCGCTGAGTAGTTTCTTGTGCCAGTTTCCAAAAGTCAACATCAGCGCCAGCAAGATACTTCGTGTAAACCTGTTCCTGAGTATACACAAAAAGCCCTAGGTAGTCCTCGTGTGGTTTTGGATCACAGAAACGTTGACCATTGATAGCAAAAACGCATTCTAACTTCACATCTTTCGATTTATCATGTTCTAGAAGTTTACAAAATGCCAAATGTATCGCAGCCGTTATAGCTCCAGTTACTGTGCAATTATTTGCTTTGCAAGCTTGTATAATATTCTTCGTTCCGTTTTCAGTAAAAGCTTTTACATTCAGCCGACTCGGTACAGGTGAGCTCGAGACCTCTGGATTTGGTGGAAATTGTTCGTGATACGGATTATTCGGCATCTTTTCTATCAAGTGAGCGAACATTCTTTTCATGAATAATTTCAATATCGGTCGCAGGCCACAATAAGCCAGCATAATATTGAATAATGAATGCCAAATTCGTCCCCGTGTGACAATCTCGTGTGAAGAAGGCAGCAGATCTAGACTGGAGATCTCCCGGTCAACACAGATAGTACCGCGTGCAAGTTCGTTCATGTTATTAAGAAACTGCTTGCAAAACTTTACACTAGACACGCCGTCAGTACAGGAATGATTAAACTTGAACATGAATGTATTAACATAATCTTTACTGTCCTGTATGAATTCCTCTTGTAATATTACAACGCGCCATAACAGACCATTTCCTCTTTGTTTTGCTGTATATTCAAACCAGACATTTTGCCAGTCCGATGCCTTTACGTCAGAAGTAGTGATATCTAGTATTGTAATGACTTCATTGATTTCCTTGATCTCGAAATATTTATATCCGTTCACCATTGTTGATATGACTGCTCGAAGCATCGGCTGTCGTTTGGCCAACAGCACCAGAGCGTCGCGAACATGTTGGTGTACCAGGCTGTGTTCCGATGTTATAGATATCATCAAGCATATATTCCCTAATCCAGATTTTTCTAAGGAAATAATATCTAGAGCTTCTTCAGAAAAATCAAGTCGACGTCGGTTTGAGCCTGAGTGTGAAGGCAATTTACTCGCTTCGCCCGTATAGTATTTCGCAATCTTGTATACAAGATATACGCAAGCTGCAGTCATAAAAACTAGAGTTATCGACTCAGCACTTGGCATGTTAATATGGGGCAACAAAGTCATACTTAAACACGTCCCGAGATAGAAGTAGCAACAAGTACAACAACAGGTTGTTATAGTTTCAGTAATGAATCAACTCTAACTCAGAATGATTATTATGTAATCGATAAACACATTGTTTTACAGATCTCCGTGAGTTTTAACACCTTTGTAATCTGATATTTATTATTATCGTAAACTAATTATATATTCAGTATCTTTGGTCGATTATAACTTCTGTTTTATAGAGCTTTAAAAACAGTACATACTGACCAACTTGCAAAGAAACACAATAAAAATTGACAAAGTTACGGCGAAATTTGAAATGTAGTGTACGGGTCAAACCGGAATTTCAGACAAAAACAACCGGAAAAGGCCCAAACACAAACAAAGACTGTTGCTATGGTTTTTTAAGTGGAATGAATTCCCCAGGGTACAATACCCTATATAAGATCTTTTTGTCGGGACTGAAGCGCGTGGGCAAACCATATATAGTCAAACTACGGCAAGCGCGTGCATGCTGGAAAATTCCCGATAAATAAATAAAAATTCAAAATAAAGACACAGATAAAAAGCTAAATTTCGACCATTAGAAGTCTGTCGATATAATAAACATATGAAAAGATATTAAAGATTGTTTGAGTTGAACTGAAGTATGACTGGAGGTATGTTTGGGATTAAACTTTTAGTATTTTTGATTCTGTAATGTTTAGTCGGCAAAATAGCCCACTGTTAAAAAGCTTATTTTGTAAGGATTCCAATGGTGTTAATTTCATTGCCAGGGGGTAAATATTTTGCAAAGGAGATCGTACTCAAAGTGCTCTTGCGACAACTTGCGACAACATAATTAAAATGCGACCGACCAGAAAGAGTTAATCTCGTGAAGGTTGCATCAAACAAATATGGAAAACGACCATGAACATATTCAAAAACATTCATCATTTCTCGGTCATTTCTCTTTGATATTCTATGGATAACCAATATCGTTCGTTTTTTAATCTTTTTCCAAATTTTTCTTTTTTCGTTTTTTAATCAATTTCATTATCACTTGTCTGCTGAGAAATCCGTTTTGCAGTTCCATATAGGACAAATTCTGCTTTTCCCTTTTTCATGTTTACAACCAGATTGTTTTGATTAAAACTTTTTGCTAGCTCTTGTAAGTCATTCTTCAATAGCTGCTAAACTTCTTTAATATTTCTTGTAGAATAAAAAAGAGGTACGCAAAGCCTATATGTATCTGCTCATGCGTGTTTGCATAATTGTATAATTAAATAACGTAATTGAATGATGTCAATGCATGAGGTCAATGTCACTCAATGAGTGTATGAACGTTTATAGTGCTTTTAAAAACTGTGCATAAAGGGGATGAGGGCCTATAGCCCATGGGAGCCATGTTTAAAACAATTGTGAAACCTTCAGATTTTAGTATTGTATATAAAAGTATATAACCGCACTACTTACATACCACATATAAATATTACATACCATCAACTCATTTAATCCCCGTAGTCACAGCAGTTTGGGAAAGAAATGCCAAACTGCGCTTATATCTTTATACCAATCAAATATAGTCAAAAGTATAAGGTGATGTTGACTATCGAAATGACAATTCGATTTGAAGATTTTGACCAAATAGTGTTGAGAATAAATATTCCATTATTTTAACACTTTTATGGGTGAACTTGGTCGAAATAGGAGCTCGAATAATGCAGGATATTCGTACAATATTTAAAAAGCCTTGCCTTGTTTCCTGATTCAAATAATATTGATGTATAGCAGGTCAAGTCAAGTCAATACTTTGTGTAAATTGGGGCATCATTTCCACCGCGTAAAATGTTATCAAACCACTTCCAATACTTACTAAAAGTACTCCCTCGACTCTTGCCATGTTCAAAATAGTACAGAGAATTAAAAATATCGTTGGTTTGATGGATAATTTTCACCGTAAAATTTAAAATTTTACTCATGTTTTTACAATTCTCGCCCGTAGTAGTCCGCCATCTTGAAATAATAAATATCAATGCAGTTGTACATAGGGATCAGAGAGTATAATTACAATTACGTCATTTTAATCTAGGCTGTCGCTGATTGGCTACAAGCACGGTACAGTAGGGAGGCGATAGCAATTATCTGCATTCGCAGATACAAAAACAACAGTACCATCAGCATAAAGAGTTAATTTTGCTTTTTGAAGAACAGGATTTAAATCATTTTTATGAGAGGCCCCTGGATTGACTCTTGCGCAATACCACAAGTAACCTTTTGTATCTCAGAACTGCTTCCGTTATACTGGAAAAACTGTGATCGATTGAATAAGTAATCCTCAAACCATTTCAATTCATTAAGCTCAATACCATAAGACGAGAACTTTGAAAGCTAACGATCATGGTCAACAGTATCAAAATAATGCCTTTTTGAGATCAATATATACCGCTCCGGTTAGGGTACCTTTATCGATATTTTCCTGTATGCATTCAGTGAGGTGTATAACGGCATGTGATGTACATCGTCCTCGACGAAAACCGAATTGACGTGGTGATAGGAGGTTATTAAACTCGGGCCGGTTGTATAAAAATGTAGTTAAAGTTAACTATAGTTAGCGTTAACTACCGTAGTTAAATCCTTAACTATAATTAGTTAACTACGTGACTTAACTGCGTTGCATAAAACGTAGTTAGTCGGGTAGTTAACTAATCACACAGTTAACTGCGCGTGGGGTTCGCGTGGGGTGATTAACATGAAATAACACAAAGTATGCACTGGATTAGCAACCGCTGACAAGCATTTGGAAAACGACTGCGGACTCATATTTACCAAAAATGGCGGTATTTTGATTCAAAATATTGAAAAATATGCAAGAAAACAAGACATAAAGACCAATAAAGTCTACGAAAAAGGCGTATTTACCATGAAAGACAAACTGCAGTTCTTTGGTAAAACCGACATTGTTTTTCTTTGTTATGGGTTGCCTCTCGTCATCGATAAATCTTGCTATGCAAAAAATATATTCCGTTTTCGTCGAAGACCAAAATTATAGCGTTTTAAAAGCTCACGAGTATCAGAAAAAACTTTCTAGGGAAGATGATGATTGAAAACCCTCGGTAAGCGTTGCTTTTAGTATTTTTTGACTGACTAAAGTTCATCACTCCTACAAAACGCCATATTTAACTACGCTTTGGGAAGTTAATTAACTATGCCCTTGAGCATAGTTAACTTTAACTACTTTTTAACTGCAGTTAACGCTAACTAGGTTTTTATACAACCGACTTAACTACGTGGTTAAAGTTAACTACCATTTAACTAGAAAATGGGTAGTTAAAACGTAGTTAAGAGTTTTATACAACCGGCCCCAGATATTCAGACAGCTGACTCCAGATTTTCAGCCGTTGGAAAAACCGATTCTTGTATAGATCTATTTGCCAAGACTTGCAACGGATAAGCAATCTCCTCTGCACTTAGTTTAATCAACATAGTTGGAAGATTGTCTAAACGTGGAGCTTTAGTAATCTTTAAGATTTTCAGCATATATTTCACTTCGTGACGATTTATCTGACGGAATTTGAATACCTTGTTATCAGGATTAACTTTCCTCTTCAGATCCAAGCCTGAACGATACAACCAGACTCTGTCATGTACAGATTCCAGAGATTGCTGCAAACGATTGGCAATAGTGCTGATGAATTGGATATAATCCCAGTATCAAAAATCCTCTCACCGTCCATGTTAAACGACCTATTTGGGTTGGCCACAGTCGATTTTACCGGATAACATCGTTTAATTGTTTTCCAATTTTTTTTCGGATTATTCATATTTTCTAGAAGAATATGTATTTTGCAGCGAGCTTTGCTGCTTCTAATCGCTGTAGTCACGAGTTCCGAAGGCGTTGATATGTTGACCAGTCATTTTCAGTATTACTTTTTCTTGCCTTTCTTTGACAGTAATCTCTATCTCTAATCTTTTCCTTGATTTCTGAAGTTAAACAGGGACAATCTCTATCTCGAACTGATCGTTCATTCAAAGGTGCGTGTTAATCAATCACAGCTGTGAGTAAATATTTTAATTTGTTCCAAGCTGAGTTTAGATTGCTAAGCTTTATAATAAAATATGATATATTTTATTACATAAAAAACATATAATTGTGATATTGTTTCCTTAGGCATCATGTTAGTTCTCTAATTTTAAACTTTTCAAAAGAACATTTTATTACACTTAAGATTTAGCCTGAATTCAAATTATACAACGTGTATAGAACTAATCTGCAAATATTTCTGTTCTATTCCATTGCTATGTTTTGTGATTCTAATTTCGATCTTTTTATAATGACACGATCACAACGCATGATAACACGACACAATAACATTAAAACATAATACCATAGAGGTGCTGCCGTACGGCCATTTGAAATCTATAGTATTTCGTAAATATTTTCAAAAATATACGCCGACGCGCGTGTTGATGTCAGGTGAGGGCGCGTGAAGGCTCACGGGGAGGGCGAGAAAAACAATGAGCGACAGGCAGATTACTGTAGTTTTCGTACAAAAAATGCGTTTACCTTGCAAACTATTATTTTATGATTAAACTCGGATTTTTTCACATTGATATACATTAATCGATGATTGCTGCGGAGCGAGCGAGCCTGAAGCGACCGACCGTAGCAGCAGCCTAATGTGTGCAGAGAGCGAGTTTTTTAAAGTAAATTTTATTTAGCGCATGGAATTGTGGTCGTGCGCGTTTGCTATGCGCAGAACACAAATTTTAAACTCGCTCAATTCCATGTTCTTTTCGATTTTGACAAACGGAGTCTTATTCAAGTCTATTTTGACCATTCAAGGTAGGATCAGTTTGTGTTTCGTTTATATGTTACGTTTACATTTGTTTACTCCTTTTTGGAAAGTTGGCAATCTCAATTTGTATATCTATGAAACGCTGAAAGCACACAATCGATCGCAGCTAGATTCAGTGTCTGTTTATATAAATTATAAACTATATATTCTGCTAATGTGCCATCGACTTTGCTTGAGCTGTTAGTGCTGTAAAGCATGGAAGTCTTACATAGAGATGTCTTTAAAAGGTTTTTCTATCCATTCGCGTTTGCTTTCTCTTGCTGATTTCCATATTTTGCATCAAGTGATGTTTCGTGTATGCCGCTTGACGATTGTGACCGGTGTGAACTTGACACAAAGTCACAGATATGCAATTGATCGTCTAAATTGCCTGACTGAATCATTCTGATTTGTGCAAGGTTTGACCTATTAAATAGGCTACTGTAGGCATATAAATATGTTTTTATTCCTATTTTACAATGGACTTAATATTTTTGTCTAGTCGCGTTCACATATTATTGTCAGAACAGACAGTGTCTCAGTTCTGCGCGCACTAAGACAAATATTCGAAAGGCAATGAGTTGAAATGAGTTGTGCTTTACATGTAGGTGACTCGCATATCCAGCAAAGTAAGAACAGAATGATGGAACAACGCTTTCGTTTATAGCTTTCCAAATACAAAATTATTTTGCGCACATGTATATATTTTTAACGCTTTTATACACTACAAAAATATGCAAATTTCCTTGCGTGGCAGTGTCAAATTACTCATCGCAGTAAACATGGTTTCATGTGGGAATTCCATGTGGAAGAACAATACATGGAAAATATTGATATTTTGAAATAGATGTTACAAAATTTGATGTCTTTCATGTTTCGTGATATATTTAGCTTGTCTCATCCTGCAAACTATGCTAGGGTCTCTGGGTATGCATCTACTGACAACGCGCAAGCGACTGGGTCAATGCCAATAATTACCGTCCACTGAATATAATTTGTGTTGCATATTTGTTCGCATGTTTGTTTAAAGAAGCTAAAGAATAATAGCAGTCCCGCAGCAGTCCCTACCTTGCAGGTACCCTAGTTTTATGATGTAGTCTCCGCAAAGTACGAATTTTATTCCGTATTTCGACCTTCAAGTGACCAAGTCCTCATGGAGCGCTTCAAAATGGCGGGTGGATTCCGATTTCAATACTTTTAAAGTGATAAAAACAATTCATCTGTCAACTTATCGCGCCAAGTCGGCCACAGATTCACTTATCTATCCAATAGACTAGATTTCTGTTTCTTCGTTGGATGAATTTGTGGACCTCTCAAGTTCGACCTCTCAAGTTCGACCTCTCATGTTCGACCTCTCAAGCTTTATGCATACATCCTTGTCGGATTTAAAGGCACAGTGTCACCTGCTAAGCGATGTGACTTTATTCGCTGTTGACACAATATGTGATTACTATTATTAATAGTCACGTTTCTAGGACCTCCGGTTTGCATTACATCAGCTCGAGTTAGGCTAATGGTCGAGTGTCGAGTAGTCGAGGGTGAAAGTCGAAGTGGAAGGTAAAAAGTCGAGGGTCGAAAAAAACCCCTTTTTTCGCATTCTTTCATGTGTTTTACATGTAAAATGTTTTTACCATAATTTATTTGTGAAATAATTGAAATATTCACGTTTCGACTGCAGATTTTTAGCCCTAACGGCCAAATTGTCTCATTTTACTTTATCTCATTGAAAGCGCATACAAGCTTGTTGTTTTGCCCAAAGCCGTATACTGTCCCTCAAACTACCACATATATTTGAAGCCAATTGTCCAAGCTTCAATATTTAAAAGGGCTTCGCAACAGCATGCACTCGCGCTTCAATATATATATATATTGACTGAACCTGTCGATATATATATTGTATATCATGTTTGGTTTTTGAGTGCCGCGTCACATCCTGAATTGAGGATGTGATAATTCATGATGTGATGCGCAACCAAAGGCAAACATTATATACAATATATATATTGACCGATTCAGTCAGTATTTATATTGAAGCGCGAGTGCATGCTGTTGTTAAGCCCAAGATGCGATGTCATAAATATTGAGTTGTTTGAGTACTTTTAAATATTGAAGCTGGGACAATTGGCTCCAAATATATGTGGAAGTTTTAGGGACAGTAAACGTCTTTGCGCGAAACAAGAAGCTTGCGTGCGCGTTCAATAAAGTGAGATAAGACAATTTGGCCGTTAAGCCTAAAAATCTGCAGTCGTAAACGTGAATATTACATTTATTTCACGAACAGTAGAAATAGTAGAAGTAGAAGTATGGTAGAAACATTTTACATGTAAAACACATAAAATTATGTGACAAACGGCGTTTTTTGGACCCTCGACTTTTTAACCTCGACCTCGACTTTTACCCTCGACTACTCGACACTCGACCATTATTTTCAAAATTTCCATACACTGAAACACACTGAATTTCTCGCCTTCCTCTAAAATCGAAGCCATGGAATAAGACATGCGTCAAGTTGACAGATGGAAACTAGTAATTCTGTAATTGTTGTCGATTAGACAAAATATGTTCTTGATTGTGATTCAACAATGTATATGACAATAGCGAACTCTCTTGGGAGCTTTAGAAAGCTTTTGCCTGCCAGAGAAACGTAAAAAAGCAAGGCCAAGGATAAAAGTTTGACTCGATATGCGTTACATATTTGACAACACATTAAATATTTGAGTGCTTTCAACTCAGTCTTACTATCCAACAAGCTGGGCCGGAAAGCCTGCCAACAACAACTAAAATAATAAATAGTATTCAATTGATCAAAGTTCAAAATATTTCAGGGCTCGTGCAATGCGAATGGAATTTTCTCAGCCAATCAAATGACTCTACTGACACTTCGAAAGGGTCCATGCCAAGCCAATCTTATTTCAACGACAATAGAGACCTTTAGATCGAGGTTTACGCCGAACCGCTAACGTCTACGGGTCACTTGACCCTATCCCGACGCCACGTTTGAGGTTTTCAACGCGAGTTTCGAACGTCAAGAGGTGGGTCTACACGTTTGTAATTTCCCTCAGGGTTTATTTGTGTTTTTTTATATCATGTTTCACGTATCCACACTATGCGCATACACAGTACTTATTATTCTAGCAGGAAAGACGAATTTGAAGTCGAAATAGTTGATTCTTCGCATTTTATTTTGACTCGAACATGATACGCTTGGAGGAGCGAAATCCAACATGGCGGCGATCAACACTTGATTCTTCGGTAGACTTTAAGACTTATAAAGCGCATTTCACTTCTCGTTTAGATCCTACGAAGAACATCATCTGAATCGACTTCAAATCTAAGTCGAAAAAAGTTCATCTAAGAACTTCAAATCTAAGTCGAAAAATGTTCGAACCGCAAACGGCAAACCGCTAACGTCAAACGGCGGTTAGAGGTTTGCGGTAAACCTGAATCTAAAGGTCTCTATTAGGCCAAGCAAACCGTATAACGTCAAGCGTGTCACTTGATGAATGTCCAACAGAATAAACACGAAATTTTAGCAAGAAAGAAAATTTCTTCACACCAACCTTTCTAGCATATATTCATTACAGTTGTCATGCTGGATAATCCAAGAGGAATAAACAAACAGTTTTATCGCTGTGAATGATCTTGTTGTAAATATCTAAACTTTTTGATATTGAATAAAGAGTTTGGTTCGGTTCCAAATGTGTTCCAAATGGTCAACTTCATTGCCATAGCAGACTCAGATTATTTAATGGAAATATAATCAGTCGAATCGTAAGAACTGTCCAAGGAGATTATCACAAAGGGGGTCGCTACCGTGATGACAGCCCTCTATCGGGGTTTTTATCCCTAGGATATTCAGTGTCTCCTAGCAGGTCTCATGTATACCACGCGGGATAAAAACATAAGGCTATAATGAGTATTTGGGTTGACCAGAGTATAAATATATATATAATTGGTTCACCTCAGTCTTCACCTTGAACACGTTCTCCCACAAAAAAGTCATGCCATGCTTGTTAAGAAAACTAAGTCCTATACCCTTGAACTTTTGCCGTCTTTAACGTTTTACATTACATTACATTCTCATTCTGCATTGAGACTAAAATACGTTAGGGGGGTCCGAGAAATTTTTGAAATCTAGGTTCTCTGCAGCGATAGCAAATTCCTGTATTACGGGAGACTATTTGACCATAATATACATGCATATTTCACTTGATTTTTATTTGGAGGTCCCCTTCATTTGGGGGCCCTCTTCAGTTAAATAGGTTGGGTATAGCCCTCGGGGTGATAGGTTGTTCGAAATTATGCAGCTTTAGTTCATACGTTTTCTTGAAGCGTGCATTTTCATGTTATACTAGCACCACATTCAAAATGTCATCCTGTCAAAATTTTAAAGAGATTGTGATCATCGTTGTGACTCGCCATTATATATACCATAAATATCTATCACGCCTTCGGCGACAAAGGCGGAAGCACTGAAGAGGGCGGCTTATTGGAGAGGGTGCTTTTACCCTTTATGGTTGACGGCTAATGTTTTTATAGCGATATCGCTATAAGAATTTTGCAGGTTCATATCTTCGGTTCAATGCATGCTATGTAGATGACAATACCACCGTTCGATTCAGCGTTTTACGATATCTTTAGCCAAGTAAATTGTGTTTGTTTACAACGCTATGCGGCCGCTTTATCCCCTTTCAAACACCTCTGAACTTTGTATTGTTTACAAATTAACAATAATACAAACTAATTAAATATTCATTTCGCTTTCCTACCTTTGGTTTACAAACTACATACTCGTAAATACCACCATTCGACGGGGATTTCCAATCCCTTTACTTTGATACCATTTTTATAATCATAGGACATAATCTAGCCCTTTTACCAGAGGAGGTTGGACAGCAGGCCGCAAAGCATCATGGGTAATGAGCGTATGTTTCCACGTGCGGCCTCATTTATGCGTTGACTGCCGTGAAGTCAACATCTCTGGCAATAGCAAATTCTGCGAAAATAGACGCTATTGTTACAGAGACTCAATGCCATCATTATGGATGTGTTTAGTGTTTTGTAATGGAGGTATAACAAGGCTCTTTGAGTCTCTCTGAGGATTTATTAGTTGTGCAGAAATCTCAAAGGCTGCGAGTGATCCTCTGTATTTGTAATGTACATTGTGCAACTAGTGAGGAGTGCAGTACAGACAGTTAACTAAATATTTATTGGCCAGATTGATTCTGCTGGCATCAAAGGTTCGACTTTTAATATGTATTTAGTTATTTATTTATCCCAATAGCACATTGTGACTACTGAAAACCCGCATATTGAGCTTGTCAAAGAACTTCTATATACTTTTTTGCAACAGAAATTACGGGTGAAATGTAGACAAAACAAACTTTACAGTAATATACAGTTCCATTTTTATTGAAAATACATAGCACATGCATATTCTCTACATATATATATAAAGAAATATTAAAGAAAACAAATATTCACCAAGAAGGCAAATTAACAATACAATGATAGAATTCAACCCAAAATACAAATCTGTAAATAGACAACAAATTTTTTACTTCTACAATTTTCTTCTAAAACTCAGCACTTATTTTAAACAGTAAAGTCCACTTCTTCAGAAAAAACGAGCAATCACTGCGTCAAATTGTGGAAATTCGAGGTGTTCAACTTCAAAGATTGTTGACAGAAATGGCATCGGATTAATACAATATGACGACGTACAGCCTACAAAAAAAGATCAAAATAACGTTTACCTTACAAAATACTGCTCACATAGGTAGATCAATAGTTATTGAAATAGCATGGATGCATTCCAGAAAAAAAATTGAATGACAATGACAAAATATTCGATATTTGCGAGTCGAGCGGGCCATCAGACAACAAAATTGCAGACAGAGCCAGACACTAGCCCAGATATAAAATCTCTATATTAAAAACAACACGCAAATAACTCCTAAAATTCATTCAAAAGTACTTTAACGCTTGCTCTAAAGATAACGCTCTTTCTATTAAAGAAGTTTCAAGATTCATTGGGAAAAACAAGCTTTGGTGGCTCAATATCTTCCTAAACTATTAGATGCCATTTTGGCAAACGTCGAAATGACTATGATCACTTCGATGCCTAATATCTCGAAAACTGCCAGGGGATCACCAGGATCATTCCAGCAGATTTAAAGTTTATACATTTGTCTTCATCATTATACAAAAATTACGAAAATCGAACCATGGAAATTCTAGATACTTTAGTTTGAAAATTGTAAACAGACGCGGACTTTAGTCAACACGTCGCGAAGACACGACTAACTTCAATCATGAAAACAAACAAAAACACGTTTCATAATTTCTAAAATATCCATCAAAAACTGATCAAGCAAATGCGTTTAAACATACAATTCATTGATATTACAAAAAGTTTAAAATATTTTAATAAAATGCAAATGATTAGAAGGGAAACTTCAAAAGTTGGAGATAGTTATTTTTAGTGCAAAATCGTATTAAAAATTCAGCAGCGAATATCTCGAAAACGGTGAGTTGCGCGGATAGGTGGGGGCAGTTAAAACGAAAGATTAGGCTTTAATCTATCACATTATGCGAAAATTAGCGAAATCGAACCATGGAAATTCGATATTTTCCATTTCAAAAGTTGATAGTTGGAACAGCCTCGTATTTCCACGTGACGCATAAGTGCCTGCATTAAATATAAAAATATAGTACAAAACGACGTTTACCTTCCAAAATTCTTCGCTTGGGAGTAGATTAATATTCATTGAACGAGTGTGCATCGAATTTAATTGCAAATTTGAATAACAAAGCGAAATATTTCCGTATTCATGAGACCAATGCAAATTTCACAGTCCACTTGCTTCTTGCGAGCGCTGAGAAAATAGCGTCTCCTCATTGGTCGAAAAATATCATGTGACAGCTGTCCAACCTCCTCTGCCCTTTTACGGCAATTCTCGTTTATATTGTATATTTATTGTGAAAGCCGGTTTTGTCGGCGCACGCTCGGACAACTTCGGAACCTAAAATCTCCGCGACTTTGCACCCTAGCGTATTGAAAGTAACGGCAATCGATTCCTCGTGATGTCATTGCCTAGATGGCGGGTTTTCATTGGTTTATAGCAATCAACACTGACCTTATATGGCATTTCGTAATTTATTGCGCGTGCGGAAATTAAATTTTAACGATCTCGGCATTTTGTATGCGACTTTCAAAAAATAAAAAAAAATACTTCTACTTATTAACATTTGCTCGAAAATAATAAATCTTGCTCTGGCAATTCCGATTTATTTCAACAATAATTGTAAAATTTTTAGATAATTTATGAATATGTATGCAAATAATTTTGATAATTTATGTAATATGAACCGGGACAAACTAAATATCATTTTAAAGAGGAAGTCATAAGCTATCGAATGACGCGTGTCCTGCTGCCAGAGAATAAACACGTCTGGAGATATTTACATTTGAAACAACTGGTCGTAATTACGGCAAGCGACGGTCAACCGTAAGAGAAATGGGTCTTAATGATTTTACCAAAACCGAGCAATTACGACTAACGCAAAATTCAAGGCCAAATTAATATAACTAATCAACACATGCGCTCCTTTGTTGTGAACAGTTGTAAGTGGGGTGGGTCACCTATTTTCATGCTGGCCCTAATTCTGCTATGTAAACCTCGGGCCGCCTATATAGTGGGGACAAAGGGGGCAATTTGCTCCGGGCCATGAAAGAAAAAATGAGTGAAATATGCATAAATATTATTGCCAAATTGTCTCCCAGAACGCAGGAATTGCCGTTCCCGAGACCTTAGATTTCAAAATTTTCCGGGGGTGGATGCCCCCGGACCCCCCTAGTTAAACATATATAATTATGTAAGTAATTGGTGGTTATGTGGTTATACGGCTATATGGTTTAATGGTTATGTTGTTATATGGTTATATAGTTACATGGTTATGTGGTTATGTGGATATATGGTTATGACTAAAATACCGTCGTTCGATGCAGTTCCCTTTAGACGGATCTTTTAAATTATAGTGGTTCGTTTACAATGCTGTAGCAGATATTAATATCCTCGTTTGAAGGATTTGAATCTTGTAGTTGTATAGTTTACAAAACTTGGGCAAGTCACTCGAAGAAAATTCATTAACGACTTTGCTGCAGCATTCGACTTTGCGTAAAAATATATTTAGAACTCTAATTTTTTTCGGTTAAGAATCACATAATCTAAGTCAGAATTATCAGGAAAATCGTCAGTAAACTGAATTTTAGTATGAGAAGAGTTACACTGTTTAATTAAACGAACTCAGAACAACAACAATTCCGCAAGAGAAATTCTATAACTAGACAAACAATTATATTGCCATATATGGGATAATTGTTTTATTTACGACGCAATACGTACAATCGCCTACACCTACTGAGTATAGCAAACGAATTTGACTTACGTGACCAGACAGTACCACGGTCTCTCCGCAGCAGGGGGTCTGGCGAAGGTGAACCCTTGGGAAACAGGTTGCGTCGACCGTTGGTCAATTGACGGAACTACAGTACTTATCCTTTAACTTCTATGACAATCATCTAGGCTAATTCCTGTAGCATTGAACATATAAATAACGTTGTCTATCAGATAACCAAATAACCACATAACCATATAACAATATAAACACCTAACCACTAAAGCTTTTAAACGTATAACCATATAACCACAAATCATATAACCACAAATCATATAACCACATAACCACATAAACATAAAACCTCATAACCATTAGTTTCAGTTATATCCCTGGAATTATTATTAATATAATACAAGTATTCTCACATATTATCGTCTATACAGACTACATGCACATATAAACATTGAAGATGCGGTCATGCGGCACCGAATCGTCTTGCTGTAGCTGTTTACAAATTGTTCAATCCGCTGTACGGAGAACTGCTGCACTGATTTATACACGGTTTAAATAGATTTAAATGCGATCACATATTTTTAAATCGATACAAACGCGACGAGTGTATCAATTTCGTGAATTATAAATATTATATTGTTGTAAATATTTCACGCATTATATAAAGCTTGAATTATTTTTACAAATTGACTTTTGCATACAAACTGACTTTTGCATACAAACTGACTTTGGGTCATTAATGAATGAAAAAGAATCGAAAACAATATGACAGTAAATCGTACAAGTTAATTAATATGCACTAACGTACCCACCCTTACGACAAATTATTCTATATCCTAAAATCTGGAATGTCACATGACCAGACAGTAACAGGGTTTCGCCGGAGCAAGGTTGCGGTCGACGGAGTAAAGTCGTTTAGCGGGTAAAGTACAAAAGTCACTATTGCTCCTAACGCAAACATTCATTACTGAAAAGTGATTAAACTGGGTCCATTTTATAATGCTGACGAAATTATAAGTTAAAATATAATCGATGCAAGTACAAGATCGTTCAGGATAAGGGGGTTAGACATTTTTTCAGTCATGAGCAAGAGGGGGGTCATTATTTTTCATGCTTTGGACAAGGCACGGTTACCCAGTTTCAGTCCTGAAATCTTTAATTACACCTCCTAACCCCCCTGCAAAATTATGACCAGTCCCTTATCATTATTATACCAACCAATACAACAAAGGAACTGTTACAACGCATGACGTGCATGCATTAAATTAACTCGAATGGACACAAATTAGTTTATTTGATTTTTAAGATCGGCACATGTATAATTAAGTTGATCACTAAAACTTATAAAGTTTCACGACCATATAGATCTACCAATAGCATTTTCTTAATCTCTCATGCTTTTGCCTTTGTCAATTCTTAACAAATAGCGCTCTAGCCAAATAAGTCCAAACTAAAGTTATGTTTGTAATAGCAGGTTCACTTCTATAAAGGCCTTCATTTTTGTTGAATTTGGAGTTCGCCAATGCATCACATTTTGTTGGAATTTCAGCCATGCATTTCTAAATGTTCAGACACTTCATGGCATTGAAAACGCGAATAAATTCGTATTCGTTCTTGGTTCGTCCTCCATACCATTTGTCAATTACAACTCCAAGGGTTTATTTCCTGTAACAAACTGCGAGTGGATAAGCACAAATTTCTGGTTATAATAACCGTATAGTTCATACTCCTTCAGATGGTATAATTCACGGGCGTCCACCACCACTGCCTTTTTTAATGTCTTGCTCTGGTTTGAAACTTGTCTTGGAACAGATAATTACATCTCAACCGAATAGTCACATAATGGCAATGTTATGGAAAGAAAGTGAAAGTAATCGTGTCTGTGAGAGAAACAAAGTACAGGTAGAGAAAAAGATAATAAAATCGACTGACATACAACACAGATTTGAGACCGGGACTCGAACAGGGACCAGAAAATACACATATTACAAATTAAGTATTTTTAAACTAATAGTAGAATATACATGTATCAATATTTGTAATAAAAACAATTTTAACACACTAAAGATATTTAAGTGATTAAGTCTTTAAATAGAACCCAAAAAGAAAATTATACAATACTTACATACAATAGCAATAGAATATAGAAACAAATATACAACATACAAACATGAGATAACAGACAATTTCGTGATCTTTCTGATTATATTCTTTTTACTGTTCTAAATTTACGCATTCAGCTACAATATTGCTACCTTCAATATTTTTGTGTAGTGAAACCATTAACTTATCCATATTTGGTATAATCTTAAAATTTCCGTTTTTTACGAAATTCAGAATATGCAAATATGAGAAATAACTCTTCCTGCGAACTAATATAACATTGACAATATATCAAGTTTCACAGAATATACGCACACACTACATCTTTTAGTTGACGAGAGAGTTCCTACTTGTACTATAATCCATAAAATAGGCTAAAAATTTACTATAAAATGTACGAAAATGTTTGCACATGTCAAACGGCTATGGAAACCAAGGCGATCAAACAAACATATTAAAAATTGAAAAACAATAACCACTACTGGGAAAATGCATCGTATTTATATGATTTGATGAACCCATGGGGTCACATATGACCCCACTATATCAAAAGCCCATTGTTAGTCACATGGTTGATGCTAATAATTTTTTCCACTAAAACCCAGAGTCCCACAAATGACCCACCCGGAAAAGTGATCTGGTGCCGAATTTGTAAAATTATGTCATTGAAATTTCCTAACAAACATGGCGGTTTTCACTGTGAATGTATTGATTTTGAATTGTGATTTTCAAGGAATAATCAAGCCAAAGAAGTAAGTTAGATAGATTTGGATGACTGGAACTAAAATATGAGTTATTAGTAACGTATTTTGGTGAGGTTTTTGCGATTTTGTGTTGCATACAGCAAGTTGTAAAATCGATTGGTCACATATGACCCACTGGGTGACTGTGGAAGTTTTTTGTCATTTTATCCAGGATCAGATTTTCGAAAGGTGATAAAGTATAATGATGGATTAGCATACATATCAAATCAGACTTCAAAACTTTCACCAACTTGGCTGGGGTTTTGTAGAATTATTGTTTGGGAAGATTGGGTAGAATATAAACGTTCTGTTTTCAGAATTTGTGAGATAAAATAGACATATAGAACTACAAAACATTTTTATTTATAGTGTCTGTTTTCTTTTTTCATGATTCAAAACCAAATATAGATCATGAAAAAGATTTCGAAGCACCCCAGATGCATTTCAGGGTGAAATGGTTGACCAACAGATCCAACTTGAATAACAGAGACACCATTACTCTACTTCAAGCGGTTTGTGACAAAATAAATGATAGAACTGATTGTGAGCATACCAACAGACACAGTGTCCAAAAAAGGTAAATGTGTAAATACATCGGTGAAAGAAATTGAACAAGTACTTTCGACATGTACTCAAAAAATGGGCCTTGTCGAGATGCCTGCAATACGGATGTATTGGGAAAAAGATACTCGGTACCATCGAGTTACAGAAGTAATGAGCAGGAACAGATCCCAGCTACTTCTTTCTTTGATTTATTTGGTGGACAATGAAAGCTGTGTCAGAGGAAACCAAAAAAGACCGCCTTTGGAAAATCTCGACTCATTTCTGGACATCTTCCGAGCTCAGTGCATTCAGACTACCCCTGCAGAACATCAATCCATTGATGAAATGATGATACCCTACAAAGGCAAATTTGGGAAAATACGGCAGCATGTAAGGGTGCAAGCCGCATCCATGGGGCTTCAAAGTATGGGTTAGATGCTCTGTGCATGGTCTCTCCATGACTTTGAAGTTTATCCAGGAAAAGGTGGAGATAAGAGAGCAAAGCAGCTCTGCATAGGAGGAGATGACCCCATTTGTAAAGCTGTGTGAAACCTCCAAAAGATGTAGGGCACAAGATATATGATGACAATTTCTTCACCTCAGTTTGACTGATGGAGAAATGGTCAGAACATCATCGGATTTCTTTACCCTGGGACTGTGAGAAAGAACCGTCTCGCAAAGTGCAATGTCTTGGAAGAAAAGGTTCTGAAGAAAAGAAGAACGAGGATCACATGATTTTGAGATTAGAATTTAAGACCAATACCATCTGTGTGTTAGATGGCAGGATTCGAAAGCAGTAACCCTCATGTCGAACTATGCCGGTCCTGACGCCTTTCGACAAATCCCGCCGCTGGGAAAGAGTAGCAAAGAAAGTACACCAATGTTGACCGCCCATACATCATCAGGGGACTACAATACCCACACATGGGTGGTGTTGATATGCTGGATTCACACATCTGCCGCCGTAAGTATTCCATTCAAACGCGAGATATTACCTTATAATCGTCTGGGCATTTTGCCAGTGTTGGAAATAATCAATGCATGGCTCCTGTATAAGCGTGACTGTTCCCCTGCTGGGAATCACAGGCAAGAGTTGTGATGAGGCTGTGCCAATTCCAGTCCAAGGTTGCACAAGCATCTGATTAAATAATGGAACCGCCAGAAAGTCGGGTAGACCATCCCTTGATGAGAAACATCGCCCAAACCACCAAAGATAATCCGCGTTGAGCCATGTGAAGATGCACGTTTCGGGACCAAATTGGGCCAATGAAAAGAGAAAAGCGTCGTCGCTGTGCTGTCTGGCAAGACCATCAAAACTGACACATGTGAGAAATGTAATATTCCTCTGTTTGGGTAATGAGCGCAGAAATTGCCACAAATTGTACATATAAAGCAAAAACCAGCAATTTTGTACATCTGGACAAACTATTAGTATGTTAGTACTAAGGTAACTTTGTACATCTGACAAACTAGTATGTTATACTTAGTGCTTCAATGTTATACTTATATTTATACTAGTACCTTCTTTCAATGCCTTACACATTGGCATCATAACCATTAAAATCAATTTTGTTCAAACTCTGACATTTATATATTCTGGTAGTGACAGTAAATCTCAAAAGAAAGACTCCAGTGGGTCACATATGACACCTGAGCCCATATGACAGTAAATCTCTAAAGAAAGACCCAGTGGTCACATATGACCCGAGCCTAAATCGAGGGCAAATGTCGAGAAAATCCCAAAACATATTTTTATAGTTTATCTTGAACTCTGTTTTTGTTAGTTTTTAGAGCTAAAAATAAGAGGCAATGGCATACATGTAGGCCAAATAAACAATACAAAAATTGCGTCAATACAATAAAGCGGGCCAGAAAAAGAAAAGAAAAAGGAATATAAATGCAATGAAGAAGGTCTGATATACCACGAAACACTGTGTAAATGCACAAAGAAAAATAATACAGGAACTTCTATGATACAGTAGCTAAAGTATTTGGAGTGACGGATAATAGTTTTCGTACAGACAACATGATCAAGCTCTGTAAATGCATCGAAATGGTGCCTGATAAATTCCTGGTAACACAATTAAGCGGAAAAAGATTAAAATATCCTAATTCTAAATGTTGGAAGTTGGAACCAATATAAAGAGCTGTTCTTTGAACCTATTGAATAAATTAGAACCAATGTATATTGATTTAGAAAACTAATTCTATTTTGGTCGAATGTTGCATGAGCGATTGATTATAACAAATAAAAATAGAGTTGACTTGATCAATCATTTTATTAATTCAAACTTACTAAAAGTAGTTATTATAATCTGATTGGTTCTTATAACCCCTTTATTATTATGTGTCACATATAAGTGATATTGGTTATAACAATTAACGATATTACGTTGCTTTACCAATCTTATAGATTCTTCTTGTAATCTGTGAATATTTGTTAAATAGCCTAATTGGAGGCCATCAATAATATTTGGTCATGTTATGTTATTGCTAGACATTATCCCGAGGAACAAGGGTACTAATTCCGCTAGGCTATTACACATATGGGATCAAGTGTCAACATGGCCGTAGTACTTGGTTATTGTAGCTCTTCAAGTTACAAATTTTAAAGTTTTCTGATTTTATCAGCGAAGAAAACACACAAAAATGCTCTCAATGACCTCAACGTTACATTTTAACAACAACGAATTTGTCTGGGATGGAAATTTGATGAATTAAAGCAATTTGTTCAGGATGACTTTCAGCTAAACGGGAAAAGGTCGTCACCAGGTGGCGATGTGAGTGTTCACAAATCCTACTTTCGTGTTCGAGTATAGCCGTACCAAGAAGAAAATTATAATCGTAACAGACAACGAAGAGTTATATCTAGACGATGCTTGGGAACATGTGCTAATCAATCAAACATGTCATCAGATTGCACTAATTGCAAAAAACACAGAGAAGAATTGGATGAAATTAAACTTAACCCTTTAAGCGGCGGTATGCAGATCTGCAACAAATGAAAAAATATGATCATAAATACTTAGAATTGCACGCAGCCAACGTTCCTCCGCGGTAAAATGACGTATGCCATCAGCACATTGCGTGGTCCACGAAGCCATATTCCGTTGCTATTCAAAGTGGAAAATGGTCGAAATTTAGTTG